>CAKOAT010080933.1:22582-104261 GCA_932364175.1 Eruca vesicaria subsp. sativa
AAATATATAAACTATGTTACATGCGTTATATGCGTCTCTAATTATTTTTCCCTAGCAAATTTCAATTGAACCTAAAGCCGCCACGTCAGTTTAATTGATATGCTAATTGATTGACAACTAAGCAAGGTTACTTTTTAATTAATACAAACTTGAGGTTACATCTTTTCAAATGTTTCTCAATTAATATATAGGGGATATGCAAATCGTTATCAAATCGTATATTTTCCTTTTCTTCCATTACATGCGTGCGATATATATAAATATATAAACTATGTTACATGCGTTATATGCGTCTTTAATTATTTTTCCCTAGCAAATTTCAATTGAACCTAAAGCCGCCACGTCAGTTTAATTGATATGCTAATTGATTGACAACTAAGCAAGGTTACTTTTTAATTAATACAAACTTGAGGTTACATCTTTTCAAATGTTTCTCAATTAATATATAGGGGATATGTTGTTGTTGCAAAGATTAAAGTAGCATTGTGTGGAATTTTTAGGAACACAAAAGTGATGAATTATTAAAGGGAAAGGAGACTTAACAAGTACTCCAATGCAATTATAATGGACCCAAAAAATCATAAACAAGCTTTTAACTATTCAACCAACCAATAATAAATGGAATCTATTATTATCATTGCCGACAAAAAGAGAAAAAATAGGAATCTCTTATCAATGAGTGTGCCAGAACAAGGCTGGTGACTGAAAAGCCACTTTCAGATTCTTCTAACCACAAGATGCGACCTTTTTAACAACAATAATACAATCTTTTGTCGTATGTGCAATCTCCTTTTAACATAGTTACATTTGTAATTTATGAGAAAAGGAAAAACTCATTTCTATCTAGTTCTTCTAACCAGAAACTGGACCTTATACCGATAACAATACAACTATTTATAGATAATTGGGGTATGTGCAGATGCAAGTGTCATCTCGTTTTACATAGTTACATTTGTAATTTATAACAAGCGAGACACGAGCCTCCTCAGAATATTCACTTTTTAGGTTTTGTGATCATTTCTTCAGCTGTCGTCGATTGGTGAAAGGAGGAGGATGATGGAAGAGTAACTGAGCATTGGGTACATATTTGCATCTAAGAAGTGTCTGTATTGTTTCATCGCCGTTTCTCTCCCTGGGAGATCATGTGTTATGCAGTCGAAAGGGCTTGGTTTGCTCGTGTCTACAAATGGCTCCCATCGATATCCAGGCCGCTCAGGCAGTGTAACAAGTGTGGCTAAATGACTCGTGTTGAAGGCCACGTATATTTCTTTCTTCACTGAATCCACCTGCAGAAAATTAAAGAAAATTACCCATGTAAGCACATCAAACAAGAGAGGACCACCTTAGCAATAGGGTTTTAAGAAAATTGGTACCAGTGAAAATGCAACGAACCGACTTGTTTCAGACCAATCTGGCGTCTCAGGAGCAATACCGTGCCACTGCAGACGCTTTGCTGTTGGAAAGTCGTCAAGGCCAAGTGATTCACATTCACTACAAGTTAAAATCATTTAGTAAAAGGAAAAGGAGAAACAGAGGTATTGTAAAATTATAAAACTATGTGAAGCGGGTAAGAAGAAGATTACATACTCACGAAACTTGATCAGAAGACGGCAGAATCTGAAGTAGTCATCATGTGCTTCTTCCTTTTTATCCCACCTAAAATAGTTCAACTGCATCCCAATTGTGTTTTAACATTATTGGAAAGTTAGTTAGGATTGAAAAACATAAAGAAGCAGCTTAAAAATCACTCTAGAGACAAAGTATTAAGAGGTTTACATAGTTGTCATGGCAATAGGTGTTGTTGTTCCCTCCTTTCGTATGACCATATTCATCTCCCATGTAGATCATAGGGACACCCTGGTGACATTTGGTAATGGAGTTGGATTACATTGTGGTTTTATAGTTTTTGATGTGCATAGCATCAGTTAAAAAAGCTAAAGCAGAAAGTAAAATAAAGGTAATATTAACAAATGGTTAGCTTTACCTGGGCAACCATGAGGGAAACAAAGAAATTTCGCATTTGTCGTTTCCTTAACCTCTTCACCGAGATACTCACAAAGTCTCCCTCCTGCAGTCCAACACCAATTACATTTAAAAAAAATTAGTTTAGGCAAAAGTGTAGTAGGCTAAAGGTATTTCATCTCAGCTTTTAAAAGATCCACACAGTTGGCACATGATTAAATATATCTTACCTCTCCGCAGTTCCAGCTGCAATTGTGATTTTCCCCATCATTATTCTCTTCTCCATTTGCCAGGTTATTCTTATTGTTGTAAGTTACTAAATCTGCCAACGTAAAACCATCATGCGCACATACAAAATTGATGCTGTTCCAAGGTTTCCTGCCTCCCTAATGCATAGACAAAATTTGATATATGATAAGATATACAGCAAAAATCTGAAGCCTCACAGACTAAACAACCAAGAGAACCCATTGGTAAAGCCTGCCCTATTAGATATTAAATAGTATGCAGACACCTCAGTGTAACAGAAGTTAACTTTACCTGGTACAAGTTTGGGCTTCCACATAGACATTCAGCAAAAGCACCGGAAAAGCCATCGGTGCCTTTTATGAAGTTTCTAACAACATCCCGGAACTGAAATGGAAAAGATCACTGTTCCATATTAAATTCACAACAACGATAGATATCATGCACACACAACTTCCATAAGAATGATTAAGTTCCATGATCATGGCTAATACAGGCTGATATACTGTTCACTCAGCAGAAAGATGATTAACCATTAATAATTGCATCATTTTTTGCTTGAAGCCCTTATACACTTACACTTAATTTTTCATCTCTCTTGCTACGACTGTAGGCATAGGTTTCATGAAATAAATAGCTCAAACGGTCAAACATTAAAACGAAAAATCGTTTATCCTGGTAATATATTACTGACCTTTCCATTCCACTCAGACCAAACACCCCAGTGTGGAAACATGCCAACTTGGTAAAGGCCACCCGCATCCCATGCTTCAGCTATTAGCTGTTTGCAAAGCATAAATGAGTAAGAAAGAAAAGTTGGCCCAAAAAAGACACCCACCAAGGAAATAACTGTATAAATCTAGTATCTTTTTGTCAATTAGAAGAGCCTGTGACACTGTTCTTTAAATTGCAATCACCTTAGACTTTGAATGGAGTGAATTAAGCCCTCTAGTAGTGTTACTTCTAGCATACACAATGACATGCGCTGAAGACTCTAGGAATACGATTCTGTTAATAATGATTTCCGAACCTAAATCATCCGCATATGTGAAGAAGTGGAAATCCAAACATATGCATAATATGGTAACCATTGTCTATCACGTTCTAGGTAAATATGCCAAACAGATAATAAGTGTTTCTTAAGAATTGCACGCAAACGAAGCAGAAGTAGATGCGATATAGCTCTGAACAGTAAAATCTAAGTTATATAATGGGGAAATATCAAGGAAACTAGTTGATCACCTTAACACCACGAAGTACTGGATCGTTACTTATCATGTCAAGTACAGGAGGGCAGCTAACAGGGGTACCAGTGGTCAGCAAGTCACCTTCTACATCAGCCCCATAAACATTGGCTGCATCCCAAAGGCTAAAAAACATAGAACAGTAAGAATTCCACAAACGCATAGACCAAACAAACATTTATTTGACGTACTTTAGAACATTTTCACCTGCTGCTCCTTGACATGATTGAACCAAGATCAAAGCGGAAGCCGTCAACATGCATTTCTGTTACCCAATATCTGGTTGAAGAGAGGTATATACACAGGATTAGGAAGAGTTAACTGAGGAGAAAAGCATGCAATAAAATAACTTTATCTCACAAAAAGGCGTAAGCATTACACATAAAACCCGTAGAATATTAGAATGTGTAACCCAAGACCATAAAAGTACAGTAATAGATTATCACAAGCTTAATTGAAAACCAGCCAAGTAATACGTCTACCCTGTTTTCGCGAATACCTCAGGCAATCCACTATGAATTGACGTACTACAGGATGATTGCAGTTGAATGTATTACCACAGCCTGAATAGTTATAGAACTCGCCCTGTTAAATCACAACATATGAATAAACTTTAGATTCAATAATAAAAGAATCATAACATAATCAACAGTATGAGACTATAAACTAGAAAACTAAAGCATTATGGGTATTGATTCATAAACTAAAAAGTCAAATTGTCAAAAAGAAACACACGACTGCTCGATGAGCAATACCTTGGGAGCAAGCATGTAATAGACACTGTTATCAACTCCTCTAAATGAGAAAATGGGTCCTTTTTCATTGCCTTCGGCAGTGTGGTTCAAAACGATATCCATGATGACCTGCTTAGATAGAATCTATCAAGAACGACATTTGTAAACCTAACAAAAAACATTTAGCTACATGGAAATTAGTTCTCACTTCAATTCCTCGTTTATGTGCTTCTTTAACAAGAGTTTTGAACTCATTAATGGCTCTTCCAGCAAAGTTGCGAGAGCTTGCCGATGAGTATCTAACCATGGGCGAGAAAAACCCAATGGTAGAATAGCCCCAAAAATTTACCCTGAACAAGCAAGACAATCTGATCAGACAAAATATATGCAACCTTTAACTGAGTTACTTCGTGAAAGTGAAAGATGGCATGGTGTCATGTGAGAGAGCTTGCTCAGTTGATGTATTCCAGGTATGTGGTAATTTTCTGACAACAACAGTCTTGGTTGAAGAATTTTTTAAGATCAATTGATACGTGCTAGCACTCACAGAGTTTAATTACAAGTGATTCTACTTCTAGTTTGCTCATTCTAGAAGTGACTGAATGAAAAAAAACTGAGAAAGTAAAATCCATCAGCCCAAAGTATTGTCATTATCAAAGGATCTGCTCAAATGGCATACCTGTGGTCTCCCAATATCGGATTGTAGCTGTAATACTCCAGCTCATTAAACTCGTGACATGGCATTAATTCAATGCAATTTATCCCAAGCTCCTGTCAATATGCAAACGACTTATAGTTGACAGACTATTAAGATTTCCACATATAAACTAATTAAAGTACCTGCAAATGGTCAAGCTTCTCCGCAACACCCTGGTAAGTCCCAGGGAACTCAATGTTGCTAGATTCATGCCTTGTGTAACCTCGCACATGCATTTCATATATAACAAGGTCCTTCTGTGAAAGCTTCAAAGGCATATCCCCCTCCCAATCAAACTAAATAACACAAAAAAAAAGAACATTAACACCACAAGTAACTGACCCTCACACACTAAATAATAATATTTACATCAATTCAAAAGCACCTCTTCATCAAGAGTTGGCACCATACACGCCATCTGAGGCCAACAATTCTCATCATCCCCTCCCAAAACTCCAAACTCATCCCTACTAACAATTGCCTTTACCAAAACCAAAAAAAAATTAGATCCAATTCAAACCAAAGAGATAATCTAACAACATTTCAATTTACTCCACTAACCTTCGCGTAAGGATCCAATAAGATATTAGATGAGTCATAGTAATGACCTTCCTCAGGAGAAAACTTCCCATCGAATCTGTAACCGTACAAAATATCTTTAAAATCTCCTTTCAAGAACACGTGCCACACGTGCCCCGTTCTATTCCTCGATGGATCGAGCTGAATCTCCTCCGTCACTTTGTTCTACAAACGTGAAAAAAAAAAACAAAAAATCAAATGTCGATTATTATAAATCGAAATTGGAAATTATAGACTAAACCTGACGGAGATCGGAGAGGGAGATCAAGCAGATGGTGGCGGAGACGGAGTTTGAGGAGTAGACGGAGAAATTGACGCCGTTATCTCTAACGGTGGCGCCGAACGGGGAAGGAAGTCCGTCGGAGACGAGGAATCGATGAGATAGTGGAGGTTTCTCCACTACGGCGACGTTTTCGGGCTCGTTGTTGGTGATTCTTGTGTCCTTGGCGGAGAGGGAGAGTGGCTGCGGAGATCGGCGGTTGAGATTGGGGGTGTGGGGTTTAGGGAATGTGTGGTTGGAGAAGAGAGTGGTGAGATGATTGGTGTGGTGGAGGAAGGTGGAGCTGCATTTGAGTGCATCCATGGATGCTCTTCTTCAAGCTTTGTGTGTGAAAGAGAGAGGAGGAAGTGTTGATCACACTCAAAGAGTGATCATCATTTGAGATATTTTCGATAAAAAACAAATAAATGAAAATGGGAATTTAAAAAAAGGTAAATGGGCTTACGTAATGGGCTTAGAGACGGGCCTGTATGCATGTATCAAATGATCATCAGTCATCTTAGAAGATAAATGGGCTTATGAAAAGCATCAGTTTCTTCAAGTTGTGATGTTGTCACTCAAAGAAGGATAAATCATTTGATCTTATTTCGACAAAAAACAAATAAATGAAAATCTGAATATGAAAATGTTAGGGTTACAAAAAGAGATCCAAATATATATATATATATATATATATATATTTTTTTTTTTTTTTTTTTTGGGATCCAAGAATATATAAACGCATGAAAAAGTTATAATCTAGGAGGGGGTCATACACTCATACTCATACATGCATAATTGTGAGGAATGGACCCACCCTATTTCTGATTATTCTGAGAATCAATAATTAAAAGTTCTTTGATAATTGAAGTCGTAGATTTCAATTGTGTGCATATTTTCATACGTCACAGATACATACATATACTCTGATATACATGATTGATATGCATATCTTAAACAATAATAGCAAAAGACAAAACTCATTATATTACCCCCAAAAACTCTAAAGCCATTGGTTTGTATGGAAGAAGGTTTTTTATCAAGTTTTTTATCACTCTTTCTAATTATCTTGTTTGGTTAACTTAAAAATAAGTTTCTTGTATATTGTTTGATTGGCTGTTAATCATAAATATTATTTTTTTGTTAATCTATTATCTTTTACAGAAATACATTGGATTAGTTCAGATAATATCCCCTTATTGGATAGGAGTTAGGACAGAACTAGTTAAAGCTCACAAAACATTTGTTAGATTTCCTTTTCAAGTCTACTCGTACGTTAAGACATTGGCCATACAATACTGATGACGGCGGGACCCGTTTCTTAATTCTTCAAAAAGAACAAAATTCTGAGGATAACTAATCTTTATCATACGATTGTAAATTGGTGTCGTATATGCATGAGACATAAAATGCATACGTATATATATATATCGACATCGTATGGTCCCAAAGATCGAGATTCTTCGATACATACAAAAGTATTAATCTGCAAAACTGATAAAACTAGAAGAACTCAATGTTACCACTTAGTATAGTAATGGATTAAGACTACGTAATGAATGAAATGCAATGAGCAATAGGCATATCTTCACATACGACTAGTAGACTTGAACACTGTTTTCCTACATTTGTAATCTTTTTTTTTTTAATAAAAGGGCCCTATATTTTTTGTAATCTTTTGATGAACATATCCGTTTCTCAACATTACAATTATTAAAGTTTATCATATGACTAATATGATCAATAGTTACTGTAGGATAACTACAATTATTAAAGTTCAAAAATATGACATGATTCCTTCACGAGTCTTCTAGCGTCTATATGTTTATCTCTTATTGGAAAAGACCTTAAAGCACATGAAAACTATATAATATATAACTCAAGAACAGGATTGTCTGCAGTCACATATTTGATTATACTGTATATTCTTTTTTTTTTTTTTTGCATGTCTCCACAAAATTTGAGAAAGAAAACAAAAACTAACCACCTCAAAAAGAGTAAGAAGACGATGTTATTTGATGTAGTAAAGAATATATAACTCGAGCTGATGACACAAGAGTCACATGTCTGTGTCTCTGTTTTCTTGCGACCATTGTGTTCAGATCTTGGTCCAATAAAGATTCTCATTATCGCTCTGAAGCTTCTACAAGGTAATGAAACTATCAGAAACAGATCCACTATTTTACAAAACAGTTTTTCAAATATTATTCTTAAACTATGGATGGTGTTTGTTTATGATCATCAATAGGTAAAGATGTCAGCTTATGCGCATCAGATGGAGAGGGAACTCTCAGGTCTCACCAGCCGAGGCAACTCCGGTATATTCATAACATTTATAATCATCTGAGAGCTAAACCAGTTCTTTGAAATGATTCTTGGACTTAACAGTCTTCTTGTTACAGAGATGGGAAGTAGGTTTTCGATAGACTCTGGATGTTACATGACATCTCTGGCAGCTACCATCTTCATTGCTTCTCTTGTGACATTCGGTGTGTTGATGCTTACACTTCTTATAGCTATATCAACCATGTTACAAAGCTGCGAAAACAAAAGTTCTGGAATCATTCAGGTTCAAAGACTTGTTGATGATGAGAGTTTGAGTTACTGCAGAATCTTGTCTCTACACTCTAAGCTCAATAGTTTGGATGATGATGAAGAGAGTAGTATTGAGTTACCGTTGTTATGCAGAGACATTGGTTTACAAAGAATCAAAGAAGGAGTATACTTGAGAGAGTTGAACTTCACTATCCAAATGGTTCTCACTTACTTCAAGACCATCAAACCGAGGAATGATCACATGGATGTTGTTGTGGTCGATGTTGATGACATCAATCTGTAAGTTTACCTTTTGGAAGTGTTTGATTCTCAGAAAGTTGCTTAATGTTTCTTCTTCTCTGTGTGTAGGATAGAACAAGAGAGTTACATTGAAGAAGCAAAGCATCAGAGAAGCAAACTAACACTTGAACTATACTCTAAGCTAAGATCACAAGGCTATTCAATGGTTCTCTTATCAAGAAGACCCGATACAGAGAGAAACTCCACCACCAATAAGTTAAAATCTAGAGGATATAGCGACTGGTCCGGTTTGATCATGAGGTTTGCAATAGAAGTTCATTCACATTGATCAAATTATAAAGAACTTAACATACTCTCTTGTTTGCAGGGAAGATACAAGACAGAAGGAAGAGTTAGAAAGAGACAACCGCATAGTTGGAGTCATTGGTAATCATATGGATGTGTTAACAGGCCAGTGGAACTGGCAAAGCAAGCGTCTATTCAAGCTTCCAAGTCTTACCTATAATGATATCTTTGGAGTACAGTGAAAGATGTTGAGACCATGGACTCTACTTTTCAAATTTCAAATGTGCATAGGTTTTCAAGAGTTTCTGTGATATAGTTACATATACCATTCAAAGATAAAGTACATAATGTAAGATTGATCACATTCATGGTACCATTTGTGATATATAGTTTGGGTACCATTTCAAAGATAAGGTACAATAGTGTTGTTTTAAAAGCTGCATAGTTGTTAGAATCACAACAAGAACAAACTCAGTAGAGTAAAAGTAACACAATCACAGACACAAAGTAAAAAACACTCTGAAACCAGTTTTGGTAGAAACAACTTTCCAATTTAAGATTCAGGGACGGCTTCAACAGCAGCAGCAGCAGCAGCAGCTGTGGCGGCAGCAGCGTCGCGTTTGATGGAAGCAGATTTGATGAGATGATTGTAACTTCCTTTCTCCTTGAAAAGCTGAGCGAAATGGTGTTTACAGTACAGAATGCCTTCAAGAGCTGCGTAGTTGGATGGAGAGATTGGACAGCCTCCATGTGAACACTTGAAGCAAGACTTATGGTAACACTGGCTCTCCACAGTTACCTTTTCGATAGGGTACACGGTTTTACTGCAAGTAGCGCATTTATCTTGTGTTCCAGAGAACATTCCAGCAAGTTTGCTAGGTGTCTTTGTCTGAAAACAACCACGAAGAGATCATGTATACTATATAAGAACATGGGGAGCATTGTTTAAGAGAGATATTTACCAGCTCAGGAGTTGGCTTGTCAGTTAATGGCTTTGCAGCTGTGAGGGGAAAGAAAGTTTGAAGATGAAAATTGTAAAAACTGAGACTAAAAACACAGCAAGTAAAAAGTGGGATCAAAAGGTGAAGAGTGAGTTAGTTACATACGTGACTGAAAGTTCTTGTTGAAACTACCAGTCTCCTTGAAGAGCTGCTCAAAATGAGGCTTACAGTACAACACACCTTCCATTGATGAATAGTTGCTCAGCTGTAAGCAAACCAAAGCCATCAAACACACATTTGAACTTGATTGTTTAAAACCAGACCAAATGTAGTTAAACAAGTATATGTGTTAAGCCAACAAATCCATTAACTGCACTAATAATCAGAGATTGCTTTATCGGAAACTGGTCATTCAAGCTGCACTGATTAGTCTTGAACTCAAAATCTATCTTTCTTTAGAGAACCTATTGGTGAATCCCTTACAACATTCACACAAACCAGTAAACTATATCCATAAAAAATTTTAAGGGACGTTTGGCCACTCAAGGCTCTAATGATAAAGCTTGAATCTTCAATTCACAATGAGAACATCAATGTAAGACAATCCAAGATATTATCAAACATTCATTCATAATCAAAACAAAAAAAAAACTCACTTGAAGAGTGGATTTGCAGTGAGAGCACTTGAAGCAAGACTTGTGGAAAGGAACTCCATCAGCTGAGAGAAGCTCCATAGGGTACACTGTCTTCTCACACGCCCTGCATTTCTGCTGCGTTCCTGTAAACGACATCGTTTCCTGTTGCTTCTTCACAATCTGTCCTTCCTCTCTCTCTCTCTCTCTCACTGCACACCATAACAAAACCCTATCAACATTTTAAAACCAGAACACAAAAGACAAAACCCCATCAAGCATTCTTAACTCATCCACATTGACAGATGCTTTAGCTATTTGAATCAAATCAAAGAATATTCCAAACAAAACCGATCCGTGAATCAGATGGTTTTATGATCAAATCATAAATTCAAAACTAAAGATTGCTTCTTTTTTCATATAAATATTGTAAAAAACAGCAAACTTTAACAGATTGAAACAGTCTAGAATTAACAAAAAGGTGAAGTCTTTTTTTTTACCTCTCCGTCGATCTGAACAAACACCAAACAGAAAAATGCGAAATCAAAAAAGACGAAGTTAGATGTGGAGAATACGAAGTTAGATGAAATGGTAATGATTATTGAGAGCACGTTCGACAAAATAATGAGTGAGATGAGATATATCTAAAGGCTTTAACTTTATTTTTATCTTAAGCTTTGCTTTGGTGGAGACAGTGAGGTTCCACTTTGTCCTGTCTTTTTATTATTTTTAAAAAATTTGAAAACGTAACACCAAATCATTGAAAGCTGAAACTTTATATTTAAAAATAAAAAAATAGAAGATGAAACTTTATTATTATTATTATTATTATTTTTCTCATAACTATACTCTTTTATTAGACCGGAGGATTGGTCGGTTTTTGCGACATAGATCATAGTGTTTCAGCGACTACGAGAAGATTTCAATAATGTGAGTCTTTCACATATTCCGCGAAATAGAAATGGACAAAAAGATGCACTACCTAAAGAAACAAGGAGTAGAGCTATTCATTTTCCCACATAAATCAAATCCAGCCAAACGAAGTTTTTTTCGGGCAATCAACTCGATTTGGTCACCACTTGATCTATAGAATAAATGTGCGGCTGACAAAAAAAAAAACTAAACACCAATTTAAAAAATCAACTTCTTGGTATAAAATCAATATAAAACATAACACAATTAGAATTTTTAGTTACAAAATAAAAAAAGAGAACTTTGAACACCTCATAAAGATTTGTATGTAATTGTGTTTTTTTCGCTTTTAGTTTATGCATGATTATAAAATTTAGGAAGAACTGGTTACATTGTTCAAATTCAACAAAATAAAAAAGATGAAACTTTATTATAACAAATATTAAAACATTTAATGTGATATCATGAAAGTAGTAATTATTTGTATACATCATAGTTTTATTTACCCTATAATGGGTTTTTCTTAAGAACAAAAATAAAATGACTATATATATAGAAATAAATTACAGATCGGCAAAAACATGGAAGTTCTTGGAGTCAACGGAGATGAGCCTAAGAGCTGCAACCGCGGCAGCAACAGACATCAGACTGAAGAAGACAACGTTAACCCAATGCCACAGCTTTTGCATAGGATTGAGCTTATCGTTTTTAGCCTTGTAGTACATGTGGTTGGCTAGAATGAATGTGAGAGGGATTGTGCTCACTGCACCAGTGAAGCTCATGAAGTCTCCAAGAAACGGCAAGAGCGCTGAGAGAAGCGTGCTGATCGCGAGGTACCCTCCTCGAGCCATGATCCTAAACGTCAAGTTCTTTAACGCCAATGTGTTTCCTGAGACTCCAAACTTTGTATCCATATACTCATATGTTGGACTTGCAAATATCTACAGCACAAAGAGTTGTGTAAGATAAGGTTTAATAATTTTTTTTTACATTTAACAATTTGTAAGATGTATATTATTTATTTTAAAAAAAAAATTGAGAGTCAGAACAAATTTTTGTTAGGAATTTGTAAGAATATAATAAGCAAATATTTATATAGATTTTATCACGGACCAGTTCTAGCCAAGACACTTGGTTTTGAAATGAAGAATAAAAATCACTAGCTTTTAGTTTTATCTAAAATTTGTATATATATGTTGATACATAATCATTGTCGATCCTGAAATTTTGAAGGTTATAGACATTTTGTAGAGAACTTTATTAATAATTAAAAAAAACCGTTTTAGCAATTTTACAGATCTATATTTATATACATTCTCTTAAAATTTTATAGGTCATAGACTAATATTTCACTTCCATATGCTCTCATGTCCAGGACCTGTTCTGATAAAACAGTTTACACAAGAGTTTTAAATAGTTTGAAACGGTGTCATGCAAAGAAACTTACGTGTAAACAGATAACAGATTGAAGAAAAGCAGAGATGTTAGCAACTGCTTTGACCCAAAGTGGACCACTAACACTGTTTAGCAGATAGGTCGAGGTGGAGGAACCGTAAGCCCAGTATCCGATGAATGTAACCGCCAACATCGGTAAAACACCGATCGTGAACTGAAAGTACAAAGCCTTCATCATGTTCTTCACAACCGGTTGTCTCACTGTGGCCTACCAAAGCAACACATATAAAAAGGATCATTTACACCTCGATATAAACAAAAAGAATATTACATTTTCAAAACGTTAAAACAGTTTTATAACCTGAATTTCTGGAAGCATTCCTGTGTTGAATACAAAAATAAGATTTGCTGCTGCAGCTGTGATGGTAAAGAGTTTACTTGATGGTGTTCCTTGTATCTCGTAGTCTCTTGATTGTGTTTTCACTCCTAAAACCAACACAAAGAAACGCCAAGTTTATCAATAGTATGTAGTTGACACTTGGAAGCATGATCATCATTTAAGTTATGTACCATCTTTAACTGCTAGCACGATTGCAACAATGATGAAGATGAGACTGAAGATGGTTGAAACTACAAGCCATATCCCAAGAGCTGATAAGTGAGGAACACCAATCGCGAAAACCGCGCAAAACAGACCAGCGATGGCTATGAAATGAGGTAGTTTCATGGCATGATCATCTCTAAAAAGAACATAAACAGCCTGGAGAAACACAACACACTCCAAAGTTAACTAACTTGTCTCACAAGAAACGAAAGAAACTAAGACAAAATGGTTTACTACTACCTTTAAAGCAGAACCAGCTAGTATGATGAATCCACAGTTAATCATGAAAAGATTAACATATTGCAATCCCCATGTAAGACGGTAAGCTTTTCTACCTGATAAAAGAAGAGACCAAATCATTACAATGATAGTAAAAAAAAAAAAAAGAGTAAATTATTTGGTTCTTTTACCGTAAATGAATCCAGCGAGGTCTCTATAACGAATATGTCTCTTGCCACCAAACTCATGAAGCTTGGCAACAAGAGCGTTTGCATAAAGAGATATAGCATTTGCAAGAATAAGACCAACCACACCACCAACCCAACCTAAAGGAACCATCACTGTTCCTGAATATCCCAACACATAAGCGTTGTTTATTCCAGTTGTCAAAACAAACGCCACTTGAAACCATGAATCTGTAAAAATTACACAAAAACATACTTATAAAGATTCATAGTTAAAAAAGGTTAAAATAACAAGAGAAACTAATTACAAACCGCTGCTAATCTGATGAGCAGTGTCAGGGACTTCGATATCAAAATGTTCACCATCATTAACATTGCTTGTGCGGTTCTTAGCTCCCGTGGAACTCATGATCTCTAGCACTAAGTAGTCTTAGGAGCTAAAGAGCTTTTTATAATGGTTTGATAAGAGCCTTTACCTCGACCACATGCAAAAAATTTGGGGAAAGCAACCTTTAAAATAATTTGCTACTTTTTGACTGAAGTAGTAGTGGTCATACTTTCTTCTTCTTTTTCTCAATGATATAATCTTTACTTTAGATTGATATAACGTTTTATTACGTAGTGGCCATACACATTGATGATGGAGTCGGAACTCCACGATAGATATCAGTTAAAGTTTGTAGGGTTTAGTGATTGGTTCTTTATTGATCATCAACTTTAAACCACTAAGTTCACATGAAAGTTATTGCATAATAGCTACAAGACAAGAAGTAAGAGTTAGAAGTTAAATACTGCAAAACTAAAGTTACTTAGCCGTTTAAAAGATTCTTGAGACATTTGTTGATGATCAGTGTGTCATATAGATTCTTGAGACATTTGTTGATCAGTGTGTCGAATAATACAAATTGCATACAACTTCTTCATTTTTTCTTTAGTTTGGCTGATGGTTGGGCAATATCACAAATTAGGTGGTTTTGTAACCAAAAATCTAAGATCATGATTGACCCCGGGTTCTTAGGGTAAGTTTTTTAGATTCGGCTAAGAACCGTTTCTTAGCTTTTAACTAAGAAAAACTAAGAATAGTCTCTTAAATAAGAGATATTGGTTCTTAGCCGAAAAGTATAAAAAAAACAAAAAAATAATATTAAATTATGAATTAAGAATTAAGAATCCCGGTTACAGACTCTTTGAAGATAGAGTGGATATGATCGACAACCCGGTTGAGAGGCCGGTTTTTGTTTCAGAGCTAACTACTTTTGTCTAGGAACCAAGTGGTTCTTTGAGTTGTTTTAATATCAGCAAGAACTTGATCACAATGTATGGGTAGTTGACAAAAAAAGTTAAGTAATATAAACTTTGGCACATTGTATTCTTTTTACATTTTTTAATTACTTAGGCTCTGATGGTTATATAATATATACACACAAAAAAAAGAGAATACAAGAAATATTGCCTAAGAACAATAATGCAATGACTATATATATATATAGATATGTATATGTATAATGAATTACAAATCTGCAAAAACATGGAAGTTTTTGGAATCAAGGGCGATGAGTCTAACAGCTGCAATAGCAGCAGCCAAAGACATCAAGCTGAAGAAGACAACGTTAAGCCAATGCCATATCTTTTGCATAGAGTTGAGCTTATTGTTCATAGCCTTATAGTACATGTGATTGGCTAGAATGAATGTGAGAGGGAATGTGCTCACTGCACCAGTGAGACTCATGAAGTCACCAAGGAACGGTAAGAGCGCTGAGACAAGCGTGCTAATCGCTATGTACCCTCCTCTGGCCATGATCCTAAACGTCAAGTTTTTTAAAGCCAATGGGTTTCCTTTGATACCAAACTTTGTGTCCATGTACTCATATGTTGGACTTGCAAATATCTACAACACAAAAGAGTTGAGTCAGAACCGAGCAGAAGTTATAGACTTGGTGCTAAGTAACTTACATGCAAAGCGATAACGGATTGAAGTATAGCAGAGACGTTAGCAAGGGCTTTGACCCAGAGTGGGCCATTAACACTGTTTAGCAAATAGGTCGTGGTTGAGGAACCGTAAGCCCAGTATCCAATGAATGTAACAGCATACATTGGTATAACACCAGCTGTGAACTGAAAGTATAGAGCCTTCATCATGTTTTTAACAACAGGTTGTCTCACTGTTGCCTATCATTGCAGAAAGACACAGTGTTAATAAGAAAGATCATTCATGCTGCAACTGAACAGTATACCTAAAGCAAACCATCACCTGAATCTCTGGAAGCATCCCTGTGTTGAATGCGAAGACTAAGTTAGCTGCTGCTCCTGTGATGGTAAAGAGTTTGTTTATTGATGATCCTTGTATCTCGTAGTCTCTTGGAGGTGCTTTTACTCCTACAAGCAACAAAAAGCAAGAGCAAAGAATCAGATTTTTAGCTATAAAAGGCCATTAGTATATAGCTAAAGACTTGATTATCATTTGAGTTTTTACCGTCTTTAACTGATAGAACAATTGCCACAACAATGTAGATGAGACTGAGAATGGTTGAAACGGCAAGCCAGGTCCCAAGAGCTGATAAATGAGGAATGCCAATAGCGAAGAGTGCACAAATAAGACCAACAATGGCTATACAATGAGGTAACTTAATAACATGGTCATCCCTGAAGAGCACATAAACAGCCTGCAGGAAACAGAACACAACTAACTCAGCTAAAGACAATTAAAGAATCAAGAGAAAAAATGTTTAATTACCTTCAAGGCAGAACCAGCTAGGATGATGTATCCACAGTTAATCATGAAAAGATTTACATATTGCAATCCCCATGTAAAGTGATAAGCCTTTTTACCTGATTAAAAAAGGAGATTAATCATTTTCAATGACTAAAAACTAAAAGAGTTTGGTTTTGGTTTCTCTTACCGTAAATGAATCCAGCAAGGTCTCTGTAGCGAATGTGTCTTCTGCCACCAAACTCATGAAGCTTGGCAACGAGACTGTTTGCATAGAGAGAGATTGCAGTTGCAAGAATAAGACCAACTACACCACCAATCCAACCTAAAGGAACCATTACGGTTCCTGAATATCCCAACACATAGGCGCTGTTTATACCAGTGGTCAGGACGAACGCCACCTGAAACCATGAATCTGTACATTCCACAAGAACTTACTCAGCTTTTCCCCAATATTTGATCTCAGGTTGTTAATTATAAGACCACAAAGAAACAGAGTTTGGCAAAGAAAAAACTTCCCAAACAAACATATGGTTGTAAAACGTTTTGAGAGGCATAGAGATGAAACTCATCAAGAAACTTGAATTAGTATAACGTTTGGGTATCATCAAAGACAATATTTTCAGAACCAGCAAAAATAACATTTTGAAGAAAGTGTCATTGTTAAAAGTCATCAGAGACAAAACTTTCAAGTAAGGGTCTTCGTCAAAACCATCAAAGATAACATTTTTGAAGAAAGTGTCGTTGTTAAAGTCGTCACAAAATTTTAAAGAAAAGGGGCATTGTCAAAACCATCAAAGCCAACATTTTGAAGAAAGGGTCATCCTTAAAATGATCAAAGCCAACGTTTTGTAGAAAGGGTCATCACTAAACTCAACAAAGCCAAGGTATTGAAGAAAGGGTCAACCTTAAAATGATCAAAGCCAACGTTTTTGAAAAATATTTTGAAATTGTTCATTTTGTCAGAATCATCAAAATGCAACATTTTCAACGGTGATTCAGAGCCATGAAAAAGCCACATTACAACAAAAGAGACCATTTTTTTTAGCTCCTAAACGAATTGCCTCTGATTATGTCAACTCAATGTATTAAAAAATTTGGACGTTAATCCCGAGATAAAGAAACCATTAATTAAAAGAAAAACAACAATTGGACTCAGTAAAAATCAAAATAACAGAGGTGAAAAACGAGTTTACAAACCGCTGCTAATTTGATGAGCAGTGTCAGGGATTTCAACACCAACATCGTCTCCTCCCTTTCGGACACTCCCTTTGCGATTATTAGCTTCAGTGGCGGTCATGTTTTCTACAACAAACGGCTCTCCTGTCTCTGCAGCTAAGAGCCTTTCTCTTTCTTCTTCTTCTCCCCCTCCTCCTTCTACGACCACATGAAAGAATCTTGAGAAAGTCATATCCTTTCTTATATTTATAGAATCTGATTTTCTTTTTTAGCGAATTTTTCTCTCGTTCGCTACTCTTCCGCTAAAAACTGAGAAAATTTTTTAAATAAAGAGTTTTGATTGAGAAGCCAAGAATCCAGGTCGATTCGCAACTGAAATAAGAAGAATCTAATTCAGTCAGAGGAAGGGAATAGATTAAAAAAGAATCGAATCCGAAATGAAGAAAAGATAGATCTTTTTTTTCTTCTAATGGTGCTTGTTAATTACGACATATAAGTTACAAAACATGTGGTGGGTCTTTTAAGAGAGAGTCTCTCTTCTTGTCTGAAATGTTTGTTTTGTGCATGAGATTCTATTAGAATGGCCAATGATATATAATACAAATAAATTAAATTAAACATATTTTTATTTATATATACTTTGCTTGTTTTATTATTTTACTAATTTTGAATCCATCCTTTCAAGAAAACTTCTCTGACAATTGTTAAAGAAACAAATGTATCTACACTAGTGGTTTATGGGTCTTCTTTAGTGAGAACAAAACTATTCAATGTTCTGTGAACATACTTTTTATTGTCACATTATATTTATTTTGTTGTAAGGCTAAACGAAAATCGATAACTTATCTGCACCTGTGCTATTTTCCTAAAGTTATACACAACTTGAATTTAATTTCAGATTTTGGTATGGTTTTTATCAAATTTTTTGTATAGATTTTGGCTTGGAGAAAGAAACACGTTTAGGTGACCTACCAAAAAACGTTGATAGTGATTTGTTTTATATAGTTTAAATAAAGGTTAGAGTAATATCAGGGACAACAAAGACTGATTAATATAGAAAAAGAAAAGTAAATCCGACTAACAGTTGGCAACATATATTATTCATTCCATTTTATTTTAATTGTCGTTTTAAATTTTTATATATAGATTAAAAAAACATTTAATTTTACATATTTTAAAAATAAAAACATAATTATTTATATACGTAATCACATTTCAACCAATAAAAACAAATAAAATTAATTAATTATATATTAAAATTTTAAAACGACACTTATTTTGAAACAAAACATTTTTTTTACAACGACATGTAAAGTGAAACAGAGAAAATTTATTGAAAAGGATTTATGTAATTATTGAGAGTCTTTCCACTGTTACATTAAACTACTAGAAGTTTTGATCTCATATATACACAGACACACATAAACTCGATAGCAAGTTGAGAGGGGCCAGGGCCATGCAAGTTACACTCAAATCAAATTATTGGGCGAAGTTAGTGGCAGAAGAGGCACAACTTCCCACAAATCTTAAGCGATTTGGCGGTACCAACTCAGTCTAACGTTAAATATTAGCATGTGTCTTTTTTCCGTATGAATGTTAAAGACTAACGTCATCTCCAATTGTCACAATATTTTTTTTAGAAAATCAAATAATTATATACTAGAGTTGAACTATATTCTAGTAGTATTCAATTTTAGAATAGAAAATAAAGTAATGAATACAAAATAAATAGATTAAATCCACTTTTGACTCATCATAGAATGACAAATAATGTGAGATTTGAATACTCTTACTCAAAATTTATTTTAAAATAAAAAAAATAAAGTAGAATTAAAGTTATCCTAAGAGATTTCAATTGACACTCTATTTCTTAAAGCATCATTATCCATAATTTTTTAAGATGGATTTTTTAAGGGAATAATAGAGTTTGATCCATATGTCTGTGTGGATATTGGATATTAGTATTTTTTTACAAATTAATATTTATTTTAGTGATTAAAGTTATATAGTTAGATGTGTTACTATATAATTAATTGTATTTAGTTATTTGAATATTTATGAGTTCTTCTTAATTCTTGAACGAAATCTAATTTAAAATGCAAAACCCCCGATATTTGAAATAAACAATTTGTATCTGAATGGATATCTTAATATCTATTTCTAATTGATTATGTAAACAGATAAAAAACATATTGTTAATCGTTTCGAAATTCTTGTTCTGAATAGAGTAATTTCATTTAAACCTGTCGAATTGTTATGTTTAACATATTAAATAGATTCTTTTCAGATTCTATAGAATTTGGAAAATAAAATAAATGAAATTGTTATAATTATTTGGAAAATATAATAAATGACTTGGTTAGAATTAATTTAAAATGGAAGAAAACATGTAAGTAATCAGTTAAGAAAAGGTAAAAAAAAAATCGTACTTCTGTTTTAATAGAGTAGATATGAAACTGTTTTTTAACTTTTAACTAAAAAGTTAAGAAACTATTTCTTAAAGTATTATTTTAAGAAAGAGTTTTTTAAGTAACAAATTCTTATATTTTTCTAGGAATATCATTATCCAGAATTTCTTAGGACGAGATTTTTAGGACGATGTTCTTAGGGGAATATGAAAAATATTTCTTAATTTTTGACTAAAAATTAAAAAACTGTTTATTAAAGTAGTATTTTCAAAAATATTTTTTAATTTTTTAATTAAAAATTAAGAAATAATTTTTTATATTTTCTTAAGAACTTTATCCTAAAAAATTCTAGATAATAATGCTTTAAAAACTCCGTCCTAAGAAATTCTGGATAATGATGTTCTTACTCTGCAATTTTTTATCAAATAGAATAATTCTATCCTACATTAACTTTTGTTCAAATAAATTTAATCTAAAAACAGAGTTCAAAAATAATATCTAATTGTCTTACGTGAGTATTTACATGAACTATTAGGCGTTTGAATATATTTCTTCATATATAAAAATATTATTACAAAGTAGATATCACATTTTATTATTCATTTCGTGAATTACATTAAAAATGTTATTTTCATAATTTCACATATATTGAATCAATTAGTAGATGGCGTAAGTAGTCAATAGGTGCAAGTGATATGGCTTACGGAAACCATATGCCGATCACTGACCAGGACACAGGCAAATTCTTTACAGAAAATAGAACATAGAATTAATTGTTATATGGGTGGCGAATATCAATTATGCTTTTAGTAGTCGAAGACTCCTTTTCGCTAACAGGTTACTTTTTTCCTTTTGTAGTATGTGGGGTTTCAGATGAATATTGTATTTACACTAAGAATTTAACAGTTTTGTAAAATGGTAAAATTAATCAGTTATTCTTTCAAGGTTACAAAAATCTGACTACCAAATTTTATTACGACACAGCTAATTGACATTGCGTGATCTTATATTCTTATGAAAGCACACGTGTAGTTGCTAGAGTAACACGTTTTAGATATTAAGTTAACAGAAATACAACCAAATATTCATATATTTCGTATGTATGCTATAGGATAGTTGAAAAACTTTGGAATACGTAACTATCAAAAAAATAATTAGGAGTAAGTATATATCGTTATCATAGATGCTTTGTAGTGCCTTAATAATGGATCATAAAGAAGTCTTTCTGCTGTGGACGCAATTTACTTCAAGGTCACTTCATACCAAAAGCCATATTCTTTTTATTCCTATATGCGAACTTTGAATTGCTGTTAAAAGAAAGATAAAAGAGAAACCATATAGTTTTTATTTTTGTGTTACACCAAAAAAGAAAGGGAAAAAAATTTAGTAGGAATATAATTTCGGTTTAACCTTGACTAAAAAAAAGTTCCATCAGAAAAATAATTGATTGATAAGTTATTTAGATTCCAATTTTTCCATCCCAAACATTGTATAATACATATTACATAATACTGTTATGCCTTTACTCAAAAAAAATTATTACATACTGTAAGAATCTATACTATTATTTGCGAAGTGATTTTTCGTAACGAAGCTCTCACGTTAAAAGTTAGAGCAGTTAATATCGATATTACCCTTAATGAATAAATATATAAATCAGCCAATAATAAAAACGAATTTAATATTTATTTGATTAGATAAATGATTTAAATTAATAATAATGATAAGAATTATCCATAACTTACATATATATTTAAAAATAAAAAGATAATTCAGATATATATATTGTGTTGTTATCCGGAAAATATATTTATAAAAAAAAAGCAAAAACATAAAACACATAAATAAACATTAATTAAGTAAAAATTTTAATTGTATATAATTGAAAATAAAATTTTTAAAAAATTATAATACGTAATTATTTTCAAATTAAAAGAATATGATAATATAATATAATGATATATATATATATATTTGTGAAGTTATTTTCGCCTCTGGGCTCACACGTTAAATTAAATTTATTTTTATATTTTTATATATAAGTAATCCTTAAACATGAATTTACCATAATAAAATAAAAAATCATTCAAAAACGAAAAAAAACGTGTTTGGCAAAAATAAATTTTAATTGTGTTATTATCTAAACTAATATTATTCTTCTTGTAAGATCAATTTTTGAATGTATATTTATCGATTCAATTTTTCAAATTGAAAGATAGATTTCTATATTTTTATTAATTAAGAAGAAAGGAAATAGAATTTAGATTTTTTTTTAAAGTTTAAAAGGAAGAAGTATATTTTTTAAATTGTGAATAAATTTATCATGTAAAAAATTAATGTTTTAGGTTAAATTTTTTGGATGCAAATATCATTTATTTTGATGATTTTTAAATAGATTTAAAGATAATTAAGCCCGCATGTGCGGGCAAAACACCTAGTTTTGCATAATAGATCAAAGTTTTTGGATTGATGATTTATTTGTTCTCCGATGGTTTGACTGGCTAGTAAGACACCGAGAATCATTATATAATTGTTGATTATTTGATCCGGAGTTAAGTTAACGTATCTGGATTAGCGAATTTCCGAACAATGCATAAACCCAGGTGTGTATAATGCTTTTGCGGCAGAGGAGAGTGGCACGTTCGGAACCGTAGTCATTTTACTACTGACGTTTTATTCATGGGCTTTAAAGGTGGGCCGAACTAAGCGCCTACTATTACTAGGCTTTATAAGCTGAGCCCATGGAGATAATGAAATTTGCAAGTGCTCCGAGAGTTTTCAAGAAAAGATGTAACTCGTTAGTAACTCACTCGATCGGTAGATACACATATAAGTATAACCCTACAATTCAACCGTTTTCTCAACAACAATAAAAACTTGCTGAAAATATTAAAGCGAAGGCATCACTCAAGCTTGCTGTCCGACGAGAAGATAGGGACATTCACAATCGGATTCTATCACTCTGCAGAACCCAAATCACTGTTTTCACTTAACATATCCTCAGAGTTGGTTCCAGTTTGAATCTAGTGAAGTAACTGTATATATCAATGTATACAAGAAAAAGACAAAGATACAAATAATAAATAAATTAAATTTGAGTTCTCGTAGAAATAACCGGAAGCATACGTAAATAGCAAAATGTAGGGGTAGAAGGAGACAATGGAATTTTCAAATCTCTGCATATGAATAAATTACATCTTCCCTTCTTCCATATTTGTTGGTCCACCAAAATCTTTTTGCACCTAAACAACAACATCAAATTCAATGCCATTATTCTGTTCCTTTTTTCTCTGTTTATTTAATTTGATTTCTTTACATTTTTCTGCTCTTTTCTTCTTTTTCACAAAATTATCACCTTTTTATATTGATTTTACATAATACCGGGGAGAAAAATGATTGTAGGAACGATATAATAATAAAGATATGTATATTGTATGTACGATATGCGTATCCATGCTTGAGGTCAACCATGGAACTATGATGATGTTGTCCTCAATTACACTATTATCGTGGCCTGTTTTACTTTCTTTAGACGAAAAATAATTCCCTACTTCGAAGTTTCAGTTATTACCAAATGTTGATTTTATTAATATGGTTCAATGTTTATTTTTTATTTTTTTAGATTCAT
The DNA here is from genome assembly GCA_932364175.1 of Eruca vesicaria subsp. sativa. NCBI lineage: Eukaryota > Viridiplantae > Streptophyta > Magnoliopsida > Brassicales > Brassicaceae > Eruca > Eruca vesicaria. The sequence continues at coordinate 46,198 of CAKOAT010080933.1, forward strand.
CGTTTATAACATTTTTCAATTTGAGATTCTATTAAGTTAAGGTATAGAGTTCAAATGGTCAAAATATATGTCCTTTATGTGAATAACTGCGTCCATCATTATATGTATTCCTCTTATCCAAGTCATATTTAATGGGATCCAACGACTTCGGGACTTGGAATTTCAAACTAGTAAGCATGAGTACAAAGTGGTCTCGAATGAATATAAAGTTATTCCATGTGCTTTGGTAAATAGTTGATATGAAAGATGCACTAACATATACTCCACTATACACCAATATAAATACCAATATATATATACGCTAAATAAATACATACGCACTATATATATATATATATACTTTTTTATAAGAAAAAAAACTAAAGTCTTCAGAAATGGCAATGGAGGTATTTTCAGGGAAGTTTTAACCAATTAAAAGTAATGGATTTCAAGTGACGTCTTTCATAGATATATAGTAATATTACTATATTTCATAACTTATCGATTAAACTTTTCCGCTAAGTTGGAGATTCAACCCCCAAAATTTCATTAGAAGAAAGGAAACAAGGTAGGTCATCTTGGCATGACTCGCTTTGGTCAAGAGTTTTTGAAACTTACTTGTAAGAAGAGAGTTCAAATATATATTTGTTGTTGGCTTGAGACCAAAGCGTCAGAGAATCTATAAGCCAACAAGATTTCCTTTGAAGAATTTGGTCGAAGAGGGAAGCTACCGAAGGATGAATTCAAAGGGATAGCATGATCCAAAATTAACTTATACCTTTTCTTGTATTTATTTTGCCAATACCAAGAAAATAATCGGGAGAACCACCTTAATTAGGATCAATGCGATCCCTTTGGATCCTTCCTCTAGTTGCTATGAAGAATTTTGTTCTCTCTCTCTCTAGAAGTTTGAGAGCAATGTGTTTTCTTCAACCCTTTGTTATCCTTTTATCTTTATTTTCCACCTTCCTCTTGTTTTTTTGTTCTACTATCATTTTATCCTATTTGCACTTTTGGGTTTCTATTTTTATGTTGACTTAAGGAGTAAACCAGACGTCTACGCTTCTAAATACGTATGTGGTTTAGTTAATTTTGCTATTATAATTTATTTTATTGTGGTAAGAGGATTGATTGAGTGGCAATAGCAATTAAATTCTATGGTAATTTGCGATTGCGATACTTTTTTTATTTTGAAAGAGTTTTTTTTAAAACATTTTTTTTGAAAGAGTTGACACTTGACAGTAATATTTTTTTAAGAAAATAGGTATATATATGATTTATTTTGTAGCGTTTTTAGTTTTTAAAGGATTAGTAAATATGATATTTGCATGATAAAAATATGATTTTTATAATAGATAGACTTTTTGAGCAACTTCATTTAAAACATACTAAGATATAATTTCTAATATCACTTAAGGATTACAATCTAAACACACATAAACATAAAATCTAACTAATATTGTTCCTAATTATTCTTTGACAAAGATATTTTCATGAGGCTATTTTGTTGTTAACATATATAACTGGAACTATTTTAGCAAATTCAACTATGAGGAAATATTATTTTGCAAATCCCTTAGCAACAAATGATGAAAGGACGGTGAGATTTTGGTAGTGTAATGATGTACATACATAAAAAACAGAGGCCGTGGAGTGAGGATTTCTTTTGCAGAAAGGAAGCAACCATGCTGCAGTGAGTTAGTATATGGTAAGTTTTAAAATTTGGGGTTGATTGTTTGAGACTGTTGGTCTAGGTTTTTCACTATAATTTTTACTGCAAAATATCTAACTTTAGATGTATAGATGTGACTCTTAAGAAAGTTAAAATCACATATTATTGCCTTTAGGAAAAAGGATAGCAAAAAAAAAAACTTTGGCTGTAATATTTTCTAAACTATTTTAGATTAATTTGTGAACATATTTTAGCTGATTGGATAAAAGAATCACTTTGACGCTTTTAATCCAAAAAAACAATGAAGCTACTACAATCTTTAAAAAAAAAATATAAAAAATATGCGCTTTTGGTGAAACAAAGCAAGAGATTTACTTGATAAATTAACTACCCAAACAAAACAGAAAATATATCACTCAAAGGCAGTTTTGAGTTTTTTATTTCAAGAAAAGACAGTTTCTGCTCCTAGAGCAGTTTTTTCTAACTTATTCTATCTGTTTTCAACTAAACCAACTAAAAAGTATAAAGTAATAGGACCCACTTCTCTTTCATCTTCCAATCTTCTTATTTTCGTTCTTGTATTTTTTTATGCATTTTTTCCTGAAATGGTCAAATCAAAGTCTTTTCTATATTACAAAGCTAAATCACTACGTTTATGGTTTTCTCAAGCTTCGGTGGAGGATCCGTTTTCGCCTAAAAACCAGTTCAACCGGAATCCCATCGCTGACATGGTCCTCTGCCATGACAAACTCGTGCTCGGGCTCATCAGATTTATATGTAAATCTCTGATTTCATTTTTATACGATTCTAAAAAACCAGTTCATGCCCCATCTCGAAGCTATACTGAAGATCAAGTCGTCCGTGTCGTAACTCTCCTGCCTGTGTTCAAAAACGCAGCAGTAATGGTCATAAATCAAGGAATAAACACTTACCGGACATGAACAAAAAGTGTTGTTTATAATCAGTTAAAACTCAATTTTTTTAAAAAGTTATTTCTTTAATTTTTTCGGTTAATCTAAACGAGATTTGTAAGTTTTTGTGTTAAAACCGCAAAGAAAATGATGATTAAGTGAAAAGAAACTGATGGCGGCTTGAATTGAAAGTTGCTGAGTTTTCTGTAACCTAAAAGGAAGAAGACAAGTTATTTACAAAAATGCCACTCATTAAAGACATGTTGCATAGTGGTTGTGGACTTTAACGATGTGTACACTGTTGTAGCGATATAATTTTGTACACTATTGTACCGATATTCGTGTACACCGCTGTAAATGGTATTTGTGTACATCAAAGTAATGATATTTAACCCATCTTCCCGTGTACACTATTGTAACGATATCTATGTACATCGTTGTACATGTGTACGGTAAATATGGTAGTGTACATATATAAAAGAACCAGAAATGAATCAAGCTAATACCTACCATGAATCTAGCATGAAAACACACACATAACACATACACTAATTAGAAACTCTTAAACAAGGTGTGAAAGATGATATATGGGTTCAATCAGATTTCAAAGATGCCCTGACACTGCATGTACATGGGAAGAAAGAAAAAAAAGTCACATATACATTGTGTTAACAGTTCGTGAAATCGTAAAAGCTTATTGTGGTTGGAAACCTACAAAAATGTCAAAAATGGATACACACTCACTTTGATGTGTAACACGAAATTAGGTGTACACATGTACAATTTAAATGTAATGTACACACGATTGTCGACCAGAAACCCTAATCTTCGCCTCTGGTTTACATGTACATGTGTGTTATATTTATTTCTTATAGTTAAAAATCATAGAACATACATATACAAAAAAACTAGTCATATGTACATAGATATTAGATACCGAAATATACACATGTACATCAATGTGTACATACAAAACTACTTATGTGTACATAAACAAAATCTCATGTTGGGTTTGTACACATGCAATCATGTACACATATACATATATATTCATGTTGTTTAATTCACGTAAAACCAACATGAGATTTCGTTTATGTACACATGAGTAGTTTTGTATGTACACATCGATATACATGTGTATATTTTGGTATCTAATATCTATGTACATATGAGACTGAAGTTTTAGAAGTGGAAATGTGAGTAGGCGGACACATCAATGTATATATTTACGAAATACATAAACTTGTGAAGACGTACACATGTATACATGGTTATGGTACATTATTTTAATAATAAAGAGTGTACATATGTGATGATGTACACATGCAGACATATAATTGTACACATGTAAATTTTAGTTTTTGCGTTAAATAGTGTACACATATGACGAGTGTACATTGTTTTAATAATAAAGTGTACATATGTAAAGATGTACACATGTACACATATAATTGTACACATTTTATTAAAACGAGTGGCAATTTTGTAATTAAGTCATCTTCTTCCTATTAGGGTATCTTTCGTTTCTGCAACTCAAGCTCAGAGCCGCCATTAATTTTTCTTCATGCAATATTCATTTTTTTAATCTCAGGAACTTAAAAATTATCGTAGTCATTAATCAATTAGATCCAAAAAAAGAAATGAAAAACAAATTTTCTCAGATTTTTTAAATTTTGATAGATTATAACCAAAACTCCATAGATCTTCTTTGTCCAGCATCAACCCGCTTGGATCTGAACCTGTTGCGACAAAGAGGAGAGTTCATTCAAATAGCAGGGATATGTTATAGAATAAATATGGAGGAAGAACCTTGGCTGCGTGCTTGCAGCTCCAAAAAAATGATACATGGTGATGAATCACGAGAAGAAAAAGTCAGATCTGTTTTTTTTTTTTTTTTGTTTTTTAGAAATTAATTGTTAACTTAAAACAAAAGTAACTAAACTAGTAAACTCTAGTTTTCATTTAGTTAGAAAAAACTGCCTCTATAGCAATAACTGCCTTTTTATGATATAAAATCTCAACAACTGCCTTTTTATGAAATAAACTCAACAAAACACCCCTCCCACCCCCACAAGGTGGGTGACACTATTAATTATTTTGTCTTTATTAAACTTTTGTTGGCTTATTTTAATAATGCAAAGAGAAGTGTGGTCCATCAATGTTCCCCTTCTCAAGTGGCACCAAACCCTTAATCGGTATAGACTCTTCAAATATGATTTGAGTGGTGCATGCCATTGATTCACAACAAAACATCAAATGATATTTGATTTTTGCAGCTGTTATATGATACTTTGAAACTTAAACTATTATTTAGTTGTGATAGTTACAATCATATGCCAAGATTCAGATCAAAGAAACGGTCATATGATTGATGATGTCCCTGAGAAAATTAATATATTTTTGGATCCAATGCATCTCTATAGTCTCTCTATATACATGTTCTCATTACAATATACGCATCATTTACATACAAAGAGAGTTGTTATTGGTACGTTAGAAGTTAAATTATACATGTCAACAGTGAACTGGCTGATAGGTATCACATGCCTGTCATTTTTCTATCAAAATTTTCACATGCAAACCAATCTGTAATCTTTGTTTTCTTGGATTTTGTTGACAAGCTAGTGACAAAACGTTCAAGATTGTGTATAATTATCTCGAGTGCTACAAAATTTATCCGATCAAACTCATTATTCATTCACATCATGTATTTAATATTCTAGTGGTATTCAATATCGTCATGCTATAGAACGAGTTTGCATTTTCCATGGCTTTCACTAAAGGCTTCAAAATTAAGGATGTCCCTTGAAGAAGAAAATCATAGGATTCGGTTCATGTGCCATTTTAAACATTTTGTGTTTATGAATATGCGTTGCAGAATAGTGGAGGGCTACAATCACTTAGTCATTTATAAATCAATGTTTTCAAACTGCAAGAAGACTATGGAAGATTATATATGTGTTAAGCTCTAGGAAATACATAATAAACAAGATAGTTAATTTTAAAGGTTTCTAATAATGTAGTCACGGTCGGAAGTGATCGTTCGTGTATAATGTGCTCGTAGATGCAGACATGCAGATAAGAGGCATGCAAATTGGTAGGGTAAATTGGGCATGCGTGGTCTGTCGATATGTATAACAGAAAATGAGATAGATATGAATACGAATCAAAAACAAAAGTGAGTCATTTGGAAATATGTTAGTGTGGAGGACATACATATAGATGTCGGCTCTTCATAGGACAAAAACTCCAGTTTCACTGTACTGCTCTTGTCGGTCACTACCTCTTTCCACCTTAAGAAGTATACTTCAACTTTTTATTTACGTGGGTATTCAAGTCTATTCAGACGTATGAATAAACTCCACTCCTTCAATAGATTGAAAACATATGTATGTCAAGTAATGTGTGATAAACTCATACTTTTCGTATATTAATGTTCAAAAGTGTTTTTAGCTTTTTTTCTTTAAATGTTAATGTCTTATAGATCGGCTAACCCTAGCCAACTATCCAAATGAAGAGATTTGGGAGATAATTTCAAGTCTTTTCCAATAGTATTTTTTCTGAATATACTTTTTAAGATTTAGGAAACGTTTCTTGATAAATATAAGTTCTCGTAGTTGAGTATATCTTCTCTAAAATGAATGTTATAATTCTCAGCAATCTTCACATGATAGCCAACAAATCCCATCTCACATCTCGAGTTCAGCACCCCAAACTCCAATTTGGATCTTGTTGCAGTACACTTCTGTAGCACTATGGTAAAAGCTGGACATCAAGATACTACTTCTTCAATCTCTTCCTTTATAGACTTGTGATTCCCAAGCAAGTGTAAGAATCAATGAACCAATACACACACAAACAACCAAAGTACGACTCCAGCAAGCCAATGCACACACCCATTATGGAATAAAGTCTGAAAACAAGAAGAGATGGAGGAGTTAGAGAGATGAATACACTTTCCCACTATCCCATAACTCTAGTCTACTGAGCTAAATGATAAACAAAAGCAAATATCCCTATCATCAATCACTCTCTCATAAATCTAGCCAGCCACTTTCATCATAATTTTTTTATTATCTTCTTACTCAAGAGTACATACAAAGTTTTTTTTTTTACCTCGACGGGCAATTCTGCTACTCATATTGAAATAGAGTAACAAACAAAACATAACTCTTGTAACATTTCGAGTTGTGATATATGAAAAGATTTAAGAGAATTGATTTGGCTACCTATGCACTTACCTTTTCGGGAGCACATCTAGAGAGAACTCCAGAGTTAAGCGTGATTAAGCTGGAGTAGTCAAAGGATGGGTGACCTATCGGAAAGTGATTTGCAATACCGTGTAAGTAAGGCCAAAGTACGGGTAAAGGTCGGGTGGTGATTGCAGGGTCAGTAAACATGACTCTAGAACCTTAGAAAATTAACAAACTGACCGTTGGAACGGGATGGGGTCCACAGACCGAGAGAGCGGGTGTGGGTGGTCCATTAGCCGTGGACGGTCGGGGCGTTACAAACTCATTATGGAAAGATCTATTGTTCTTAAGCTTAAAAATCCGTTGTAGAATTGTCTGTACAAGTAAAAAAAAATCCGTTAGATATAGCATATGTGTAATACTTTTCGATTTATCATTCATTAACTGGTGTATATCCCGCGGTTAGTCAGTAAAATTTAATAAGGAAGGTGAAAAAGGTTAATCCATACGACACCGCACCGTTTAGTACCGAAAAGGGTAAGACAGTAAATTCAACCAAAAACGAACCCCACTCACTCACCTTTGCAGTTAGGAAGGTACAGATTTTTCCTTTTTTAAAATCTCATTTTCTTTTTCCGAACAAAACAAAAAAAAATCCGTTTAGCTTCCGATGAACGCCGAAACCGTTACGCAGATGCCGCCGGCGACTCCATCCACAGCTTTCACTGACTCCTCCTCCGATGAAGCAATCAACGCTGCAGTTGACTTAGAGCTCGCGTCTGCTGCGGCAGTAGGAGTCGGAATAGTAAGTTACTCAAACGGAAACGGCGGCGGATTCGGAAGGAGCAAAGCGAAGGGACCTTGGTCATCGGAGCAGGACGCTGTTCTGACGAGGCTTGTGAGCAAGCTAGGGCCGAAAAACTGGACTCTGATAGCACGTGGCATCCCAGGCCGGTCTGGGAAATCGTGCCGGTTAAGGTGGTGCAATCAGCTCGATCCTTGCCTCAAACGTAAACCGTTCACTGGTATAATGAACAAAACTTCTCTTAGATCATCTCTCAATGCCTAGATTCATAATAACTTTGTGGCTCTTATGGAGAGCTAAGTAGGTAGCGGCCTTATCTGCGTCCAATGCTTGTAGCTTAAGTGATGTATTATCAATCGTTATCTTCAGATTCGCATATCGCTATTGTTGATTGTGGAGAACTAAGTCGGTTTTGAGTGATGTATTGTGATCATTGTTGTTCATATGAATCAAGAATCGGATTCTTTGTGTACATAGAGATGGTTTTAGGGATTTAGCATTCATTCGCTTGGATCAAACTGTTTATGCTATGATTCTCTGATGATTACTATATGATTGATGTATGAAACTGAAGATGAGGAGGAGAATCTGATAATGTCAGCACACGCGGTTCACGGAAACAAATGGTGTGTGATTGCAAAGCTCTTACCTGGTAGAACAGATAACGCAATCAAGAACCATTGGAACTCTGCTCTTAAGCGTAAACACGCAGATATTTGGAACAGTCATCAGTCCAAGTCTAATACTGTTGTCAGAAAGGTGTGGAATCCATCATCGTCCCACAAAGAAGAAACCAGTTGTTCTCACCCTTCTCCTCAGGTATCAACTGATGTTAAAAAGGAGGATGAAGCAAAGAAGCCTCGGGAAGGAAAGTGTAAGCCTAGTGTTTATCGTCCCGTGGCTCGAATGGGTGCTTTCAGTGTCTATAAGCCTGGCTACATGAATCATCATATAGCTCCATGTGAGGGACCTTTGGTTCAAGCAGCAAGACCTGACTCGTTGGCTGGTCAGTTTCTTCGGTCTCTTTGTTATCAACCTAACGTCCCTTCGAGGTGTGGTCACGGTTGCTGTAACCAACTACCGGAGAAAACTCTGTCATCGTCTTTGCTGGGACCAGAGTTTGTGGATTATGAGGAGCCTTCTTCTGCAGGTTTAGATCAAGAATTGGTTTCTATAGCAACTGATTTGAACAGTATTGCTTGGATAAGGAATGGACTTAACAGTAGCTATTCCAGAGAAGTGGGACAGAGTTTGAATGCTGGTGGTAATCTTCATCTTGAACATGCTCGAGCTCGAGCGAGGTTTACTGGAATGGTGAACAGTGGTATGCCAAGTCAGATGCGGAGGCAAGATTTAAGGGCTTTAATCTAACTTTAGAGAGATAACATATCGTGTAATGTTTTTATCTGTTGTATCTGATCTTAGAATATCGAAATTTTACAAGTAAACTTCGCACGATGCAGTGTTAGTGTTATGTATTATGATGATAAAGTGCGTGATTTCTATGATTCTATGTTCCTTTTACAGACATTTTGATTCTGTTCTCCTTGCAGCTGAATTGGGTATCTTTATTGAGAAAAGAAGAGCTTGTGGTTTTGACTTCTTGAATGTGGAAATTTTTACAAGTCATAACGGGTGGGAAACCCAGCCAAATGTATGATGGAACGAGCTTAGGCATTCGAAAGCCCACCAAAAAAGGCCTCCTCATTCATAAACTTCACAGTTCATAGTTCTAACTTCAAAATTTTAATTTTTTTTACTTCAAAATTTTAAATATTCAGATTTAGTAAGTTGTTTAAGTTATTCACTTATTTGAATGGAAATACAATCATACAAAACTTTATTAAAATATAGATGTGTATTGTAGATGTCGTGACAAAATTTTATATTTGTTTTTGTTAGTATGGCAAAAAACTTATATACTCAAAAATTATAACGAAAAGATAAACTAAATTTATCATTTTTCTAAATTCAAAACTATGTATTTTTAACATATTATTCCTTGTTTGATAAGAAATATTCAATTTTGTTTTAATTAGGCCAGAGTCTTAAAAAATATATTTACAATATGAACACAAATTAACAGCATATTTTTAAGTTGAATATAACCTAGAATAATATTTGTCTGTTTTTTAACATTATTTATATCTTGTAACTTGTACAATTTGTCTATGATATTTTCCATTTAAGTTAACAGCATCTGAACAGTTATTAGTTTTGCATCCAAACAAGTCTAGTCTACAACCCATTTCTTTAAACTTAAGAAACTTTAGTAGTTTCGATTCTTTTAGAATAATTATCCGTTAAAATCAATATAGCCCATCCAACATAAAATAAAATAAATAAACAAAACATAAGTCAATTGCGTAGAAAGGAATACAAATAACCCGATGAATTAGATAACAAAGATTGATTATGGCTTTTGCTTTACTCACATTGCTGCCATATATATGGATGCCTTGTCGTCCTCAGAGAGACATAAAGGCTGAATAATAATTATATTTTCAAAAAATATCAACAACCATGACCTACCAAAACATAATTATAAGCTTCCACCGTCATAGACTCATAGGAGTGGCTATTTCCACTACTATACTATGGTTTACGTTTTATGTTTGTTTGGTTCAAAAATTGGCAACCAACAAACTATCGATGAAAATTAATTAGTGAACCAAGTATTATCGGATTGGTTTGTTTGATTGGTCTCACGTTTAGAGAAATTTTTAAAAATGCTTTAATTTTTCAGCTTATTAAAAGTTAATATACAAATATATGAGTTGTATCCAAAATAACTAGTACTAAGTGGTTGTACGCGAATTCGCGGATATAAATATTGTATGAAAACATATATTATATTTACAATGTAATAACAATTAGAAAAATAAAAAATACAAATAGTTTGACAATCAGTCATTAAGGTTTCATAAATTTGATGTAAAAATAACTGATGAATATTTAGTAATAACTAATAATTGTGAAATTATATTGTGTATATAGTTATCACATTAACTTCCCCAACACATATTATGCATCTTCGTCGGTCTCTTCTTATTTTTTATTATCATTTCATTCTCTTTATTAAATGTTTGTTAATATTTTCTAATTTTTAAACTATTTTGCCAAATACTTATTTATCTCTAAATAATAGTACATAACATACAATCAATGAACCAAAAAATTATTTTAGAATAATTTTCAATCATAACTTTATTTTATTCACTAAAGTTAGTGAATTAGTTTTATTGCCTAGTTTTTCAAAATATATTTTTATATAATTTATAAATAAACATTCAGTGAATCCATATAAATGAAGAAGTATTATATAAAATTTTCATAAATGTTACAGTAAAATATTATAGATGATTATTCATAAGATTATATGTATTGTTTGATAACTAACATTAATTGGTTTTAGGATTGCGCCTTTTAGATTTGATTAAAATAAATAAAAATTTTAAATTAGTAACCAATCAAATTATATTAATTTTTAAAATATCACTTATAATTGATACATAGGTAAAATCACGTAATTGACTTCTCAATTAATATATAATAGAATTTCACTAACAAAAAATGTACATAACCTTGTTAATATGATAATATCTATAAATCATAATTATAACTTTCTACAATGATTTTGATTGAATAATTCAGTTAGGTCTACATCTGCACTCCTAAGCATACAACCCCGATAGTGGTGTTTATTTAGATAATACATGCGTGCTTACAATTTGTTTGTGAATGATTTTGCATGAAAATTTAACTATGATATAGTATTCTAAACCAAAGAAATACAGATAATCATTAATGGATTCGATTGAATATACAACACCTAGTGAAAATGACCTAATAATACGGTTAATATAATCCCTACCAGTATCTCATGTATAACAATATATATAAAAAGAAAAAAGAGAACCAAAGTACCAACAACAAACCATATCAAATAGAACATAGTAAATTGTATTAACATTAAGTTCGGAATTTGACCAAGTCAAATAAGAAAGCTGCGTGGATTCACATATCCCAGAGCAAACACATGTGTTTCACTCTTTTGCTTTAGATTTTAGTGGCTTCACCTCATCTTTTGTATATTTCCCGACTCCCATCTTTAAGAGAGTTGAAACTCCGTAGCACAAAAAGCATTATGGTTGGTTCATTGTTGAACAAGAAGTGTAGTTGCTCTTGGCTTTATGCGGAATTGCGGAATGTGTGCAACAATCAACGCTCTCAAAATATAATACTAATGATTCATTAGTAGAATTTGGACTCAAGATTTTCTTTTAAATAATCTTTTCTTTTCTTTTAAATTATGTTCTAGCTCATTTTTTGAACGGTAAATATTATAGTATGGTACTCTGGTCTGTTATCGTTTTTAACTATGATCTTGGTTAGGTCTAAACCATGTGTCTATTTTTTTTTGTTCATAAATCTTTCTAGTGTTGTAAAAGTTATCAATTTAAGTATAAACACAAAATCATTCCCATATTAGGGTGAGATGAGATGGAATCTTAACATACTATATAGATGGACATATACTATTTGGATCCAAAGTTTATTGAATGTTCCCATTCGTTTCATATCAGGATCGCAACATCAGCTTTCCTAACTCTATTAATTATTTTCCAACTACTGATCTGTAAGAGATAAAATTTGTACTAGAATAGGTGTAGGCCCGACTGTAAAGTTCATGTTAAAAATGGAAAGTTTTTAAGTAAAAATTAGGGGACATACAATCTACATCACACATATACACAGTAGATAATAGATCCGATTTTCATTCACAGGACAGTAAAAAGGTGTGTTCAAGATTTCAAGTCTGCACAAATTTTCCCACTGCTTCACGCCTAAGCAACCCTCTTCTTCTTTTTTTTTCTTTCAAGATCTTCCTTTTTGCTTTTGCCATGTTTCCATGTCATCATGCTTCTTTATTTTATTGGTTCAATACGTATCTATCCAAGGCCGGCGTTGGGCAAAGCCGGATGAAACATTGGCATTGGCCCCTAAAATTTTTTGAAAAAATTACATGTATATAGGCCCTTCCCCCACAAAAAAAATTTAGGCCCCTAAATCCATAGAAATTTTTTTTTTAGATGAAATTGTTATAAAATCGACTTCGGCCGCATAATTCTCAGAGCCGGCCCTATATCTACCCATTTGATTTGCTATGCCCAATAATCGAAGTACACACAGTAACTACTTCATTGAAATCTGTTGCATGTTACTTTTACTTTTGAATTTTCAAACAAAGAATCCAAAGCTCTAGTCTGTCACATTTGGTAAGTACATGAATCAAAGTACTCCATAATAATAGAGCAGGAAAGTAAAGAAAATTATACATAGATGCTTCTTAATAATTTTATTACACAAACAAAATAATACCAATGTTTTTATTACAACAACATTAGATCCTCCAAATATAGGTGAAATCCATTAAAAGTTAACACAAAAACAAAAATATCCCACCAACACATTTTGACCTTCGAATGTCGACCATGTGACAAAAAAAATAATAGTACCCCACACAACACAATTCCCTTAAACCCTCCCAAGGTCAACAAAAAAATTATAGAGAGCTTATTACTAACAGGTTACAAAATATAATAATGTAAGCAAACTTGTAATATCCCAACCTTTTATTCTACCTATCATCCTTATTACTACTAATCAGGACATAACAATATATCAGTTTATAACCTAACCACCAAACCACTTCTAGCTACGCTCCTTTTGATTCTTCAAACTTCTTAAGACAGAACAACAGTATTCAATACATCCAGTCTTGAGGAAGACGTCTTTCTTGATTCAGACAACCAGCTGGTCTGAAATTTCCCTGACGAGCAAGTAATGTACTTCTTGCCAACATGCAGTCTGCTCAAATCATTAAAAGCAAAACATTTAGATTAACTCAAAAGTCTTGTAAAATTATAACTGAACAGTTTCTAGTTTGAATCATTACCGTAATCGAACTGGCTAAGTCTTGACCCAACGTTAGTTAACTCATCAAGGTTAAGCGTCTGCGGAGGGTTGACTTTTAGCTGCGGCAAAGATGTTCTGTTGACTGGTGCTGACTTTTTGATGGGCTCTGAAGAAGTGGTTGTTGGGTATCTCCGGGGAAGAAAAACACCAGTGCCGGTAGAAGGACGTTTTAAGGGAGTTACAACGTGTTGAGGTGTCCACGTGGCGTTGGATAAAGCATTACGCTTCATGTGTCTCAAGTTTTCAAACGCTAACTCTTCGTTCACTACTCTCTTCGAGAAATGATTCTCCGAGGGTTTGACTCTTGTCTGAGAACAAAGCCACATCTGGTCAAGAAGACGCTGCTGGTAGATATATCGCTCGGTTTGAAACGCAGCGTTTTGGCGGCGGAGGTTAAGATTTGCGTTTGAGCTTTCAAGTTTGAGTCTAGCTACTTCTCCAGCCGCAGCGGAGATCACATCCCACGCATTGTCTCTCCTAAACGACGACGTATGGGGTTGAGAAGGTGGAAGGATGGGACTTGTGCTTCCGAGTCCGCTTAGTGTTGACTGTGGAGATGTTGCTTGAACTTTACGTTTCTCTTCTTGCTTGGAGTTGAAGGAAGGAGGAGGGAGGCGCTGAGTTGAGGGAGCGAGTCGGCGAGTTAACCCGGCGAGGAAGTCTTCTTCGTCGTCGCTGCTCTCGTCTTCGGTCTCGGTGGAGTTACCTGGAGAGGTGAAGCCAGGGGAGAATGATGGAGAGTCGAACTCGTAAGGGAACTCGTTTGGGAAACCGAGTCGAGTCGGGGTTAACTCGGATTCAGGTGTTTTCTCGGTGATAGGAAGGTGGACGGAGAGAAGAGGAAGAGGAGGAGGGAGTCTAGCCATGTGGAAGAGCAGAGAGAGTGGTGTGGTTTGTGTGGTGAAGTGAGAGGAGGAAGATGGGAAGAATGTTGAAGACAGGGTTTGCTTTTATTTAAGGTTTTCTTTGAGACAGCTCAAAAGCACTTTTAACTATCTCTTTGTCTTTTTTATTTTTTTTTATTAGTATCATTTTTAATTATCCGTAATTAATGCGTGATGGACGAAATTCAAAAACTATGTCCTTTGGTCTTTCTTGTTCCTTGAAAGTTAAAAAAAAAACAAAAAAAATTAGGGTTGTTTTATATTTGAAAAAAAAAAGAACTACCAAAAGTAATGGAATGTGTATGGGCATGAGAAATACAGGTGGAACCCACTTAATCCCAAATCAACTAATCAAGCTGTTAATTTACAGCTTTCCCATGGTCTTAATAATCTTTTAATTACCTCTATATAATATCTCAGTCTTTGTACTAGAATCGGTTAATATAAAATAAAAAACAATAGTACTACTAATGTATGGGCAAATTAAAAGCATAGAAACACTTCATAACTACGCCTTCTTTATCTTTTTTCTCAGGCAAGTCCTCATCATTTGCACTTTTACTTTTTTTCTTCTCTTCTAGTTACATTTACTGCTGCATAATTACCCTCCTTTTACTATTTTAAAATCACCATAAATAGTTGCGTTAAACTGCAAAAAAATAATCCCGACAACCGGATACGTTACGAAATTCCAAGGGTTTAAACTGCTGCGACTGTTCATTTTTGTAGACCCCTATTTTGTAGGTTTTTTTTCTCTTAAAATAAAGTAAAAAAATTTTAAAATTAGGTTTCATAGAAATCTCGTGACCACTCAGGGAACTTTGAATATAGCTGACGTGGCATTTCAGAAGATATGGCAGATTTAAATCAGTCATCCGTCACTCTCTCCCTCCCTTCTCCGTCGGGTTTGTAAACTGTCATGATCTATCCCATCCGTTAGACTTAACGGCTGCTAATCAAACTTGTCAAACGTAAAAACACGAGCCGTGATATAACGACGGACACGAAACCGTTGTATAAACTGGATTGGATTAATTGTATATGTTTCCCGCCATTTAGGGCGGAGAGAAGTGGGAAATGCTGGTGGGGTCCAGCTCTCTTACCTGCTGAAAAAGACAGCACCGTTAAGTCAAAAGAGCGGGAACAGATCTTCTTCCTTTATTTGGAATATATTAGACTGAAGCAAGAAAACATAAACAGCATATTTTATTAATTTAAACCGAAGAAACTCAAAATGTTTTAATATTTACTATATTGTTTTGTGCCCCTAGTTTACTTCTCTTGTCTCCGGACTCTACTCTCAAATGTCGACTTATTATAAACTAAGAGCACCACCCACAATAATGTTATTAGCTTCGTTAATGCTTTATAATCTTTAATAATGTCTAAAACCATTGAGAAAGCTGGTGATACTGTAATAACAATAAGAAAGAATGAGATGGAATCCATTTATAATTCCGTAAATTACGACGGGACTTAGATTAACAAAAAACAAGCAAGTAATTATGGGCAATGAGCAGAGTTTAGGGGAGTGGCTTACACGCGAGGAAGAAGAGAGTGTGAGAGGAGGCAACTGGAGGTGGGTTGTGTCTGCCAGCATATGCTTTATTACAGGAAGCTGTCTTTCTCTCAGACTTCATTCCACACAAAAGATTAGAAAAATTAGAAAATTCGTTAGTTAAAATAAAAATAAAATGAGTTAATTTGCGAAAGTACCCTAGTTCTCACCCTCAATTAGCGAACTAACCCTGATATGACAGTTTCATTTACTCGGACCATTTTACCCTTCCGTGTTTCGATATACTACTCGCTTAGGCTCACGCGCCTACGGGTAGCTGTGTCAGAGCGCCTCCCACGCTTGTTTTATTTCCCGTCAACCTTTATGTTTTCCAGTAAAATCTTTGCATGCTTTATATTTTGAAATTTGAAATTATTCATTAATTACGGTAACTGTAAAAATTTATCCCACCACTCTGAATAGTAACCTCCCTCTGCAATTCAACTTCCCATCTTCCCACTTCTTTCATTCTTCGTGTTTAAACTGAAAAACTTCCGACTTCCTTCTTCCAAAACCTCCGATGTCCAATCTTAGCCTTCCTAGACGATATTTTGCTTGTGGTGATGAACCAGTTGGCGACAGAGTTGTCTCTTACCACAAGTATCGAAGAACAGAGCAACTAATTGAAGCCTTAGACGAGGAGGAGTTAGCATTTTTCCACCGAACTCAATTCTCGAAGGTCCTCTCTCTCGATGAGAATCCTCCATTTTCCGGCGCGTTATGTCACTTCGTCTGTGTTCGTATGTTGAAGACCCGCAAGCTCTACGAGATTTGGCTTGTTTTTGCTGGATACCCAATAAGGATCTCGCTTAGAGAGTTTGCCATAGTCACCGGCCTCAATTGTGATAGGGTTCCTCCATCAAGGCGAAAGAAAAGGAAGAATCCTCTACACGAGAAGCTTTATTGGAATGACTTGTTTGGGTCGTTAAAGTCTTGTAGCGTGGAAACGGCGGTTGATATGCTCAAGACAAGGAAGGTTAAGGATAAGGATACTCGTCTCAAAATCGCGTCTCTAGCAATCACCGCTTCAATTCTAGTCCCAACCTCCCACTCTCCGAAGATTCTACCTGATCACGTTGAGATGATAAGAGATCTTGATGAGTTCCTCGCTCTCCCTTGGGGAAGGACATCCTTCCAAAGTCTAGCCAATCATTTACTTCAAAAGGATGCAGTCTCACTAGCGCAAGATTCCTTTGCCCTGAAAGGTTATGTTGAAGCTATTCAACTTGTCCTCATCGCCGCTGTTCCAGACTTGAAAGAAGAGGTCACACAGTCTGCCCCTGTGGTGGTTGCTCTTTCCGAAAGCGAGGGTGAGATGAATGCTGAAGAGGAAGCACCGCATGTACCTGAGGAAGGGGAGGCAGAAGACTTGTCTAAATCCCAAAAATTTGTTGTCAGGTTGCGCAATGCGAGAGAACTGAACACGGAGTGCCAGGTTAGTGTCAGGAAAAAGTAGCGATTTCGGATAAAACATTTGTTTACAGTTAATACGCATTATACCGTTGAATAATTATCGCTTTATATTACTGTATATATGCTCACTCACTTGTTAAGCATCAGCAAATAATCTTTGATTTGTATACTTAGCGTCAAAATAAGTCGTGAATTTAAAATCCTTGCCTGAGAATATAGGAATTACCCGTAAATTATTATTTTACCTGGTACCGAGAATGTTTCCCGACAAACCCAATATTGCCTGTCAACATTAACGTTAATTTTATAAATTTTGAGTAGGTGGCTGTTAGATCAATCCTGAGCGACCCTGACGAGGAGTGGTATCTACAACATGACTTCTCCTGGCCCGACGAGGAAGATGATCCCACCGTCGATAATATGGTGAAGCTCATCAACGAAGGGTTCGAATTTGAAAACAAGATGTTCATGGGAGGTATAACATCTACAGACCTTCACAAGCTAAGGGCGCATAAACAAAAGGGTAAACAGCCAAAACACAAACAACTTCCAGCAGATGTTGGTGATCAATCCGAGGTACCGCAACCTCGCCAAGTTGATGTTGATCCAATTGCCAACCTCGTCTCAGGGAAGATTCAGGAAGAACTTGCCTCAGTTGACTCTCGCATAGCTAGGGCCGTCGACCTTAAATTACAGTCCCAAATGAAGGCTATGGAGACAAGACTAACCAAATGTGTTGTAGACAACATCCACGCGATGAAAAGGGGAGTTATAAAGGCTATAATAGATTACCTGAAGAAGACAACATCTTCAACGCCTAGCATTTCAGATGTGCCACAACAACATCACACAAACACAGCAAGCCCTTCTTTGAGTGGGCATGGTGAGGCGCCTGAAAATGTGGTCCCTGAACCGATGGCGGTGGACGACCCTCAACCTCTTGTAAACCAGTCCATCAGGCGCATTTTAGATGACCTACAAGCATCATCACACAATCAAGAGGTTTGCTAATAGTTATCTTCAATTACTTAATTAACTGATACCCCTATGAACATACCAAACATTTTTTGATATCAGGTGAATGTAGAAAGGAATGTCTCTCAGCCAGATCACAACACAAAAGCCCCAACAGAGCACGAGAGAACAGAGATTCTGAACACGGAGGTTTTCTGCTAAACCTTCTCATTACCGCTAATAAATACTTTTCCTGTAATTTTGATATTTTGCTGATTACACAAAATTATATATTCTTATTATTCTACACCCATGCCTGACGTAGGATGCTGGTAATAAATCTCCCTCCAACCAAGAAGCCGAATCAACATCGGGCAAGACAATCCCTGCTGTCTCAACAAGTCCATCCATGGTATTACTTATCCCCAAGTTATAAATAAGATTTACACCAACCTAAGTTTCTAATCTCAACTTTAATACAGGTTAATCCTTCTGAAAATGTCAATAATCAGACACTCAAAGACCCCACGTCTAAGGATCTCACTGACGAAGAAGCCATCTCCGATAAGGTTTCCCGGAAAATATTTAGTTATCGTCGACTAATTTATTTACCCGTAAAGAATAATGTTTACATATAACTATTTTGTTACCCGTTATATGTGACCACTATAATCCTTATCTTTCCAGGAATTGGAGCAATGGGCAATGACGCTGGCGACTGCTATGGGAAGAAGTACCTCAGAACAAATACAGGTAATGAATCATGTACTAATATTGATATTCTTTTCTCAAATATAATTGTATATGATCTTACATTTATTTTACATTGTCATATGGGGAATCATCTCAGATGGATATTGATCCTCCATCTTTTTCTATTGGCCTCACCCAGTTAGAGGCAACAGATGGTGTTCTTCAGCCTGCTCCACTTACTGTTGTGCTACCTCCCACTGGGCAATCATCTGGCACAGTGGACACACAAAGAGCCCAAAGACAAACAATCCCCCCAACAACGTTACAAGACTATGAGCTAGACCCCAAGAGCAAGCCTGGATTCCGCGTCCTTCCAGACCTTCACAAATTGTTCGACAAGATGAGGCAGCTTATTTCACCCACGGGGTTAGTGTACTCTAAATATTTACCGGAAATTTAAATTTTACCCGTCTTCATTTTACTTAACCTAAAACAAAATGTTTTTCCATGTTTAATTTTTTTCCTAGGTTCATTCACTTGGATGGTCCATCAGCTATCACTGGTGCCGAGTTTCTTGACATTGCTTTTAGGAAAACTAGAATGTCTCAACTGGTAACACGCAAATCTTAAACTTCCTACCACATATTTAATTATAGTCATATAAACTAACATTATATTTCCGCAGACAGTGAACACTGTAATGCGCTTCCTCGCTGCTGAGCACGAAATTCCCGGGAAGTCTCTCAAAGTCTTCGACATGAGCCTCCCTACTACTATAAAAAACATCTACCCAAGGTTCGTCAAGATGGGTGTGCAGTTGCGTCCGAAATTCAAGTTCACTGATGATGTGATTCAGCTTGTCCGCGCTAACCCGGTAGACTATATCTACTTCCCTCTATATGTTCATCCGTTTCACTGGGTGGCTGTGGTTGTGGACATAAAAGCGTGGGATATACAAGTTCTTGATTGCAACGTCACCTTGAAGACAGAGGCTATGATCAAGAAGGAGGTCAATCCATTTGCCAACATGCTTCCCTATATCATAAAAGCCTGGGATCCTGAATCGAGCGCTGATAACATCAAGCCATTCACAGTCAGTAGGCCTAAGGTACTTCCACAGGTATTTACTTTCAAACTCTCTCCGACAAATTAGCTATTTTGCCGTAAACCTTATTTTTTCCCGTTAAGAAAACTAATTCCGGTAATCCTGCTATATTCTGATTGTTTTCAGTCTCCCTCGCTAACCGATGATGGGGTCCTCACTTGTCTTTACGTTGATGCACACTGCCAGAAGGGATTGGAAGCTTGCAAATTCCTAACCCAGCAAGTGCTCCCTGATGCGGCGAAGCAGCTATGTCTGAAGTTTTACCGTTACGTGATAAGGGTTTTTAAGCCTCAGAGCAAATCGATTATAGTATTTTTAGATTGTCGAACCACAGGGAACTAGTGATCTAAGCACTAAGAGTACACAAACCTTCCTAATCTAAGCAAATAGAGAGTTCGATTTGTAACAAGCTAAAGTTCCTAGAAATATAAACAAGGTGATCTCAAATCCAATCTAGAAACAATCACAAGNTGATAAGGGTTTTTAAGCCTCAGAGCAAATCGATTATAGTATTTTTAGATTGTCGAACCACAGGGAACTAGTGATCTAAGCACTAAGAGTACACAAACCTTCCTAATCTAAGCAAATAGAGAGTTCGATTTGTAACAAGCTAAAGTTCCTAGAAATATAAACAAGGTGATCTCAAATCCAATCTAGAAACAATCACAAGAACTACTTTTAATCAAATGATAAGGTAGAATCCATGGGATTAGGCAATTGATCTAAAGCAATTAAAGTTTCGATCAAAATGTTCCTTAAGTCTAAACAACTTAACTAAGCAAGTCCTAGGTCTAGGCAAATGCTCATTTGCTTTCATTAATCAAACACAAATGGTCATTGGCTTAATTAATTCAAGCAATCATTAAGAGTAGGTTTAATAACTATCTAAAACCCCTAGATACAAATGGTCATTGGCTAGGTAGTCTTAAAGCTAAGGAGAGTTGGTTCAGTCATTTAAACATACACCTTATGGGCAGAAAATGACTAAGGTTCAATCCTAGAGTGATCAAGTCTAGAATAGCATTAAACACACTCAACTAGCAAGGAAACACTTAGATCTATACTTAATCACCTTAAATCTACCTAACCCATGGATTCTAAAAGTGTCTACTCTTTAATCTCCATGAGAAACCTTAAATCCATGATGGATTCAAGGCTAATCATGTTAATGAGAATGAGAAACAAGATATAAGATGAAATACTTCCTTAAAATGATAAAAAGATTCAAGCTTTTACAATGAAATACAAAGTTTTAGAGAGAAAATGAGATACTTTAGAGTTTTTGGGGTCTAAAACTATATATAGGAGGTCTAAATTCGTCCCGGTTCAATTGAGTTAAACCGGGTCAAACCGGCTTAAACCGGGTCAAACCGGCTTAAACCGGTCAACATCTTGACTTTGACTTCACCGCTGCCAAGTTTCCCCCGCGGTCATCACCTGCGTTGTGTGCTCGCGTCTTGAGCCAGATTTCGCGACCCTCCTCTTCTGCGATGTTGCCCGCGAAATCTCCCTGTTGGATTTGGCGATGCACGGCCGCGACCATCACTCTCCTGCGAAGGGTTCCTGCGGCAGAGACAATGAATTCGTCGTCACCGGTCTGCGTCCAACTTCAACCCACGGTGGTTAGGCTTCTTCTCTATCTCAGTACCGAGCTGCTGCTTGCTCCGTGATCCACCACCTAAGGGTCCTTGTCTCCTCCGTCGCGCTTAGCTTCACCGGAACCGTGGCTGTGTCCTAAACCACCACGAACTTCTTCTGCTCCGACCTGGTCATCATCCTCAGCCAAGCTTTGACCACGCCATGAATGTCATCCATCTCCCTCGAGCTTGTCCTCCGGCGTGAATCTCAGCCACCTACATCCGTTCCGTCGTTGTCGTGCTCTCAGCCCGTGGTAGTGCTCCGGTGAGCCACACCGTCGGAGTCGAGCAGGGTCGCCGTCGAGATTTGGAGCCACAGAGCTCGTGAGACAACAATNTTCTTTATAAAACGGCCCCTGAACCTTTGTAAATTGCAGAAATAACCTTCCAATGTCGCCCAAAACTTCCAAATGTGCAATCTAGACCCTGTTATATGCAAATGAACAATCTAATACAATATATACACCTAATATGCAACCTCATGACCATAATAAGCTAAAATGTGAATCTAAAACTCATTAAAAATATGAAATATCATTACGTTACCCAAAACAATCCTCTTAATCATCGCCAGCAACAATCATAACAGTCTTCTCCAACTTCGTGCTTTAAGATTCCTTTCTTGTTTTCAATTATGTTGTCAAACATTTCCATTCGCATTTTAGACCTTTTAGACCTTCATACTTATTATGTTATATTTGGATTGGTTTAATCTAGTTCCTTATTTATCACTCATATAGTTCGTACACCACGATTTTCCCGTAAATTGTAATATTATCCTTAACAAATATGCTTTCAGGGAAACATAAGTTAAACAGAGATATAAATAATCAATCCTTGATGTTCCACTACACTTGCTCAATATATAGTGACATCTCGTTTAGACACTCCACCAAATTGGGTCTTCATTTTCAAAATTCACATAATATCATCTCTTCGTTTTCAGCAAAACATTACGAGATTAGCGAGTAAAGATCATTTTACCGGTTACCCAACTTCATTACTGATACAAATAGTTCAGGTTCCGGATATTACATTAGAGGGCAACATTTTTCTCCTCCCTTATCGATCTACACATATTTTGTCAACAAGGGAGGGCTTTGGGGAACATATTTAACATAATACATAGCAAAATAAAAGGTCGCCCCAAATCTGACCTACAAAAGACCATCCTACCATCCGTTGCACCTCTTCCTAACGATGACTTGCCTTCTCATATTGGCATTTTACAAGTGGCGCGATTATGATCCACCCCACCACATCTTGTGCAAGTCCTCTTCCTCTTGGAACGACCTGATTGCTGGAAATAAAAAACTTTCCGGTTAATAAATATAATTACAGGTAATAATAATTTTTGGTAATGTTCCTTACCCTTATTTCTCCTGCGGATAGTATCCTGCTCTTCCTCGGCCTTCCTGGAGGCCTGCGTGTGTTTGGCGGGAGCAGTTTGAAGGAGTCGGATCCACCTATGTCGAGGTGGTTAATGCTCACCGGGTTTATCCCACCTTCATAAGCCTTCTTCCAGTAAACGCTGCTGTACTCGACAGCCACTAAGTCCTCCACCTTATGAGCTCTGTTAAGCGCAGCACCAAGTGCGTGGACACAAGGGATTCGGAGCCTATCAAATTCCTTGCATGTGCAGCTCTTCCTCTTCAGATCAACACGGTAAAACATCCCCAAGCTATCGCGAACTTCATACTCCTCTTCAATGATATGCCGGACATTGAATCCCGTTGAGAACTGGAAGTTACGCGCCAAGATTGCGGTAACCTTAGGTGTTACCGCGTTTGTGTTTGCATTTGCGGCGTCACGCCTGGTAGAGAACCAACCCATCATCATGGTCCTGATGTACTCCAAAAGAGCAACAATCGGGTATCCTCGTGCTTCCGCCAAAGCTGCATTGAGTGACTCGGCCAAGTTACTTGTCATGATGTTGTACCTTTCTCCCTCAAAATGAGCCCGGGCCCAGTGCTCAAGACCGACGCGTATCAGATAGTCTGCGCATGCAATGTCCATCTTCTTGATTTCATTGAAGTGGACATAGAAGTCCTCTATCTTATAAGCCCTAGCAGCTTTTCCAATCAGGTAAATCAGGTGTTTCTTTTTGAAAATTGTCTGAACGTTCCGCTGAAGATGCAGAATACAGGCGCAGTGATGAGCCATTGGGTAAACCTATATCACGGACAAAAATATATGCATTAAATTATTTGGTTTTCTGTTACAATTGAAAATAACGGGAAACCATATATTTAAAGGGAAAAAATAAAGATTTGTTGACTAACCCGTCTTATCCCGGCGTATATTGAATTGTGACGATGTGAGACAAATACTAGTTCTTCAGAGTCCGGAACTACAGCTGATAGTTGTCTGAAAAACCATGTCCAAGCCTCATCATTCTCGCTATCCACTATTCCAAACCCGATGGGGTAAATGTGGTAGTTCCCGTCTTGCGCACTAGCAGTCAGCAGACATCCAGCATACTTCCCCTTTAGGTGTGTCCCATCAATAATCACTACCTTCCTCATGAAAGGGTACCCTTCAATGCTTGCGCCAAAGGCGAGGAATAGGTACTTGAACCTCTGCGCACCTTCTGCCGCTATAGATGTCTCCAACGCCACCACAGTTCCTGGGTTAGTTGTCTGCAACATTAGCAGATACGATGGTAGGCTTTGGTATGACGCCACCGCGTCACCAACCCCTTGGTTAATCGCAAGCTCCCGTGACTTCCAAGCCTTCCAGTAAGAGATTGGGACGCTGTGGTCGTGCCTTATTATGTCCCTAATAGCTCCTGGTCTTGGTCCAACACCAGCTGCAGGACCATACCGATGCTTAACCATATCTCCAACAAACTTGGAGTTCGCATGATGTCTGAACTCCCACCTATCAGCCACCGAGCACGTGTGGATGTTATCTAAAGTCCTCACTTCGAAGCTTGCAGATCCTCCCATCTTCGCCGCATACACTCTCCATCCACACGCTGCTCCCCTACNATGCTTAACCATATCTCCAACAAACTTGGAGTTCGCATGATGTCTGAACTCCCACCTATCAGCCACCGAGCACGTGTGGATGTTATCTAAAGTCCTCACTTCGAAGCTTGCAGATCCTCCCATCTTCGCCGCATACACTCTCCATCCACACGCTGCTCCCCTACAGTGTAGTACCATTTTGCCTGGCTCTGACTTCTTGATGAGGAACCTAAACTTGTTTGTGATTGCATGTAGGGTCATATGGAGCTTGAAGGCTTCCCTGCTCTCAAATATCTTACCCACAAAAAGCTCCCCTTTTGGCTCATCTGCCACACGTCCTGATAATCACAAACAAAATCGTATTTATCGCACCGTACTATATGACGGGTAAACTTTGCAATTTCGGTAAATATATTAGTTTCCTAGTACTCTATAGTTTAATCGCAAAATAAATACGTCCCTTGTCATATAGTTTTTATACCTCCGACTTCAATACCACAAAAAGGCAGCCTGGTAGTATCCTTTCCTTTACCGACCTTTCCGTAACATTTGCTACCCCCCGCCTCGTCAAACTCTTGACTCAAGTTTCGCATCCACGCCAATGAAACGTCATCATCAGCATCAGGCTCGTCAACTCCCAGTGCTAGTGACAGCTGTGTCGCTGAGCCAGTACCTGATAATGCATATGTTATCCCTTAACTTTCGCCTTAACTGTTAAATAATTATTTAACATAAAATATTAGTTAAAACATTAAGATTATTACTCATGTTTAACGCATTCCCTCCAGTCATCTGTTGCTCTCCAAATTGGAAATTTGAAGAAGCTCCAACTTGAAATGGTCTCTCCACCGACTCATCACTCATCATTACTCCCTTGCCCTTGTCCCGTATTATCTCCTCCACTTCATTACCTTCTGCCCCTATTAATTAGTAGACACACCTTCCAATTACATAAAAATATCTCCTTCACGTATAATTTGAGTTTTTCCTCTAAAACAGTAGTATTACCTAACGCGAACGTGATTTCCTCTGTTCGAACTTCCGCGTTGGTTTCCTCAGCTTCTCTTATAGCAGCCCCTGCTATTATTGCCCCCGCCTGGTTAAGAGGGATGCCAGAAGAACCCTCTGACGATTCTAGGTTCACTGTCATCGTCGTGTCTAGCTGGAGATCATTTGGTCCACACCCAAGGGCGGTTTGCTCCAGTATGCTCATTTCATCAGCCGTGCATATTCCCCTTAATATTTCCCCGTACACAACCATGTACCCTCTAGCAGTAAGATCTACAAACATAAACCACAATAAATTTCTCAATTAATACATCTCCAACCTAGTTCTTCCACTAACAGCGACCAGTAAATAATTTAGTTACCCGATAACTGCGTCGTTAACTGCTAAACTAATATTTTACTGGAAGGACTGTTTTACGCGGAACCTTCTTTCCGATATAAAAAAAGTTTCCAGAAAAATATTTTTTTAGCGGGTAAAGATTATTTTACCTTCGATACTCACTAACCCGCGCGCGGGTGTCCGTTGTTCTGAAGCTGCCAATCCATCTTCCACCTCCCTCTGCCTCCGGTAGTTGTAGACATCCTCTCCACCCAATGTGACATACAGTTCCTGCCACACATTGTCAACCCTAACAGCCATGAACACAGCCACGTCTTCGTCCTCATTTATTTCGATGGGTGGTGCTGAGTATTCCTCAGGCTCTTTTTCAAGGTCTGGGTAGTGGTAAGTCAGCAACACAGGGGCGTTGACTTCATACAGTGGGTCTACGTTGAACTTTTCCCTCACCATACCAACAAGTGAGATGTAACTCTCGTTCTCCTTAAGCTCGACGTCAGCTACTAACATGGTTTTATCCACGTTGAACCTCCATGCGCCTTGAGCGCCTCGTTCCCAGTCTCCAACAACGACACGAACTTGGTGCCTCATCTTCCAAACCTGTTACGGTGTAACATAACAATTATCAGTAACTCAAAACTTTTAAGGATATAGAACAACCTTTCCTTGGTTGGAAATATAGACAAAGCTTAAAACTTACACTACGAGAAAAAACGATTTCTGTCTCTTGAGTTTATCTTCTACAAACACCAAATCACAGCTTTCGTTCTCCCTCTTTCGCCCACAGTTTTTATTTGGTTCTGAAAACTAAAGTGTTACCCAACTAAACCTTCTTTTATCTTCAAATTAGTATGGTATTACGTACACTAAACTTTTCCATGGTAGCTTAGGATGTTGCGCTTAAACAGAAATCACGGATAACCGAGGAAACGTGTTTTAATTGCACACAAGTCGTCGTAGGTTTCAGAGTAGGGTAGGCAGCTATTAGAATCGGCGTGGATATCTTGTGTCAGTCGACTGACACAAGCGCCGAAGATCCAATCTTTCCTGCGAGGTTACTTCCGTCTTTTTGCCATGGTTAGGGTATGTCTCGGGCCCTAAATGTCAATCAATGGGCACTTCGCCAATTTGGGCCTCTATTTGGGGCAATACACTAAATCACTCAAATAAAATAAAAAGTAACAAGAGGCAGATGAATGGTTGGGGCATTTACCTTATCCGAATTTGAATCGAGTGATATGTAATAAGATGCGATTTTAAAAAAGGATAGTATAATAAGTAGAGTGGACTAACAGGAGCAAAAGATAAAACAAAGAAATCTGCAAATGTCATTTCGAATTTCCCGCCGAAAGCCTATAAGGATATTGTGACAGAAAGATATCATCCGTCCATTTCAGATGTGAAGTCTCTTTCTTTCAATAAGTATGCAATAACAAGTAATAAGAAAATCACTCTGATCTCATGAGATATTGAATTTTTTGAAAAAGAGATGAAAAGCATCATTATTTAAGTTTTGCAAAATTACCTAGCATTAAATTTGCCCCAAAAAGTTAAATCGAATTAATAAATATCTAACCAATAATCAGAATATTTGAACAGTATATAATTTCATATACAATAAAACCTCTATAAATTAATACTCGATAAATTAATATACACTAAATATCTCTATAAAATAATATAATTTTATATTTCTAAATTGAATTTTTGTTTCGATTAATATATCGATAAATTAATATCTCTCTAAATTAATAAAAAAATAAAATTTTGGTGTGGTTCCAACATTATTAATTTATAGAGATTTCACTGTATATCGGCTTACTATAATTTATGTGAGTTAATTATCAACTTTTTGATGTGAAGAAAGTTAGACTCCTATTTCTACGAAGTTTCAAAATACTACTACTAGATAGTTATGTTATATTAGTATAGCCAGCAAAATGGATTTTGAACAAGCTTGGGAGGGAGACAAGTTAATTAAATACTATTGTGTTTGCGAATTGCATAGAATGAGAATCTTAGTAATCATAAGCTTGGTCATCTTTTACGTGGATTTAGCTAGGGCTGGGCACAAGGCGTGGGCACAAGGCGAGTACTTACTATTTTTGCGTGTATTTGATACTTGATTTGCCTTGCACGAGTAATAAAATTTACGATTTATATTTGACTTGTTAAAAACGAGTACTTGCTATCTCGAGTACTTGATCAAATATCAGTTACTTGCAAGTTACTTGCCTTGCTTTATTACTTGTTAGTTACGAGTATTTGTGAATTATCTATGTGTATTTTTTAGTATTTAAAAATTAATTACTAAATAATCATATACCAAAAAGACATGAAGGTTTACTTATTTATTTTACTAAAAAGAACATACAATTACTTTTAAAAAAAATTATGCATAACGAGTTTAATATCTTATTTAGTAATGAGTTGTCATGTTTATTAAATTAATATTTGTATGAAACTAACATCAAATCAAGACAATTATTATTTTTTGCAAGTAACAAGTATTATTATCAAATAACGAATATTTTCTAGAATGATTAACGAGTATTTATAAAACGAGTAATGAATACCAAGTAACGAGGCAAGTATTGAAAAATGAAATAATACTTGATACTTGCCTTGCCTTTGCGAGTAATAAAATTTGTTGACTTATTACTCGACTTGGCAACACCGAGTACTTGGATTTTCAAGGCGAATACGGGTTAAGTAACGGGTATAAGACGAGTATCGAGTAATGATGCCCAGCCCTAGATTTAGCTGTTCCAACGTTCACCCACATCTGGATCTCGTGATCTTCAAGTTACCTACCCTAATCTCTTTACATTGCTTTTTGTTGATACTACTATTTTTTCTATGAAATAAGGCATTCGTATTATGCAATCTCAATACTTTGTATCTTCGAGATAAACATATAAAAAGAACTCTACATGAAACATGATATCAGCAATCGTCTTTGGCATGATCTCGACGATCCAGTGTCTAGATTTAACGACGACGTAAGGAAACTCAAAGCAACTTTTGAGTTTTAACTATTCTATAAGAGAAAATGACTATAATACATCAAACTGAATAAAGTGTAAATAAACACTATGAGATGAGATATATGCAATAGAAACACAGAGAATATAAGTTTTTTTCAAACATAGAGAATATAATTATAAAATTTGAGGGTTATAAGTGATTTAGTAAATTTTTTATTTAAAAAAACTATTTAAAAGGATTTAGAACCTTTGTCTACTTGATTTTTTTTCTTTAAATTTGAGAATCCTAAACTAATGTTTCTTTTGGCTTTGCCCTGTACCAGCTCGGACCTATCATCATATCCAGTTCTTTAGTATAATGAACAAAATCAGAAATTATGCATATACGAATTACAAATTATTAAAGTTCTCCAATCATACATACTTAGATCACCCAAAAAAAAGGAATAAAAAAACATAAATGGAACATAGATCCTTTGAGTTTAGAAACTCTCAAAGCAAAGAAATGGCCCAAAATTTTATCCGGCCACATGCAGAAGGAATGATTCTTCCTCGTTCACTCGGTTTTGCAATGCTATATAGCACGTGCCATGCCAACTGTTTATCACATACTAGCATGTGCGCTATAGAAAGTATGTGCTTAGCAGTTAGCAATCGCACTATTCGAACTGTTAATGGTCAAAGCCTCGGAAACACTAATCTTCGAAAGTGCCTCTCTGTTTTCATTTAGTTCCTCAATATAATAGCATTCTTCTTTTGTATTTGCATACTTGGCAGCTGTATCGTTCAAATCAGTTTATGACTTGTGTTGTGTATAGCTTAGTCAAGTGGATTCGAATCATTGGTTTGAAAATAGGTTGTTCCTTATGTGTTTTGCCAAATCCGAAAATCTCCGGTGCATATTATTTATTAACAAAGTCTAAAATGTTGTTTTGCAAACAATTCAAGCTCGAGCAAAATATTCCAACGACTCAAATAGTATATAGATATAAACTTTAGGATGTACGACACGAACAAAAGTCGTTGTAGTATAGTGGTAAGTATTCCCGCCTGTCACGCGGGTGACCCGGGTTCGATCCCCGGCAACGGCGCATTATTTTTTTCTCTATTCCTTTTTTGCATCACAAGCCCACAGTATAGACTATTGGGCTGTGTTTAGTTTTGGGCTATGTGTTTAGTTTCGTCCTTTGCTTCATTTGTTCTTTATGGTCCATCAACTACTTAGTTCTCGTCAAATTCTTAACCGTTTTAACAAATCGAGTTCTTTTTGGCATAAATTTTTATCGCATGAAGAAAATTAATAAACAGCTCTTTTTTTTTTAATAAACAGCTCTTGATTATACTTAACACCAGATGTTCGATCACTGGTATGATATAATACATCCCATACGAAGCAACCTAATGATATATTGGATTACATATCAAATACAATACAAAGACTTTGGATAGGCGCTGATTTCAGAATCAACAAGAACGACTCTACTCCCTTTATATTACACGAAACATTTTTTTTTTAATAAGACATCTATATATATTCTTACATTACTTCTTATATATGTGCATATTCTTTTCTAGGTGAAGTATATTTCAACACGTTAACTTCCATATTCACTTGATTAGGGTTCCTGCAAAATGATCACGAAAACTGTATAAAATATAGCACTAGTGGAAAAACTCGTGAGATGAGGTATTAACTTAAAAAAATATAAATGTAAGAATTGATTGCATTTATATAGATAACATGTAAACTAATTAAGAAAGATATATGGGGGTATATAAATTTTTATTTTTTTGGTGGCAAGTTCTAATTTTATTCACTATATTTATTTTTATTTTGAAAAGGATAAGACATTAAGGTATACAATTACGTAGTTTAATATAGTTTATATAGTCATGTACCTTTGTTTTTAGTGCATGCATGCATCATCGGCTTGAATTGATAATTAGTAATAAACTGATCCTGCATGTTTTGATTATCTATATGGGTGAGTCTCGTTTATAATTTATAATGATAACTATGAAAAAATACTAATGACAGGAAATGGAGTTGATCTTTAAAAATATTTGCAAAATGTTTGTAATCTTACCATCCCACCAGTTTCCTCTTGAAGAATCGTCTTCCTCTCCATCTTTCTTATACTGGATAATTCAGAGTTAAAAAAGTACACATATATAGAGTATCAATGTACTTAATTAACTATACGTCGTGTTTATATGAGCTCAAGTATCCAATTATGTCTCCAAATTTTTTAATTCTGCAAGTTAGTTAGATGCTTAAGAAATATTGGATTGCTTTGTTTGCATAAGATCGAAACCTTATCCTAGTACTAGTTTTAACTTTACCGATGTGCAACACAATGATATTGGTAATTACAGAAACACTTACAGCATCTGGATTGGTTGTTGATTGTGGTGGTATTGAAGAGGGATAGTTTTCTTGGCCACCATAGTAAATGGATGAACTCAAGTTGCATGGTGGTTGTGTTTCTCCATTTTGATACTTATTTTTCTCTTTAACTTTTCTCCTTTCTCCTCTTTCATCTGTAACCCCAATCAAATCTCACTTGTAATACGTGAAGCATAAATATAAGTTGAAATAAATAAAAAATCACCAAGGACTGACACGTTCTAAAAGACCTAAAAACTTAATAAAAATCACTATTAGTGAATAGAACTCACATGAAATCCCAAAATTTGGATGTTCATATATAGCAGCTCCATTGCGATTTGCTAAGTCTGCTTGCGTCCCCTTGCGTTGAGAACAAATAAGGCTTTTACATATATAAGAAAGCCAAACATACATGCAATTTACACTTTTAGAATGATGATGATGATGAAATGATTCTTACCATTGAGGGTGGTGGGAAAATGGATTGGAACAATCCTGTTGTTGATGAAGAAGACGAGGAAGAGACTCTTGGACCAAAAAGATGATCAAAAGATGATGAAGAGGAGGATGAAGATGAACCAGCAATTGACTTTTTCTTGTCCATGGACAGCTCTTTGCAACTTTATGTCGTGTAATTGTTCTTATATGTCAATTGTTACAAATTTTTATTTTTTTTCTTATATGTCTAAAGGGTTAGTCCTTTGTAGCTAAGGGAAATTTGTTCAAAGGATAAAGGAAAGAGACAAAAGAAGTTTGCTTTGAGAAAGATTTTGAAGTTGTTTGTGTTGAGACTTGAGAGGTATGTCTCTACTCACTCTTCTATATGCTTATTTATAGACACTACTTAACACTTGCTAACTTTTACGATATACGAAACCTAGAATTTAGCATTATTCTTAAAAAAATTCGTAATCGCAAGCTTAATTCAATTTTCTAGTTACCCCCAACTTTTTTCCGGAAACATTTATAAGTGAAATCGACCTACTAATCAACCAATCAAGTCAATAAAAAAGATCAGACAATGTGTTAGTTAGCTCTAGAAATTAATTAGTAACTGATTAATCGGCCGTCAATAAGAAGATGAGCAATAATATGTGATCAACAAGCCAACTAATCCATCACTATATCAGTTAACTAGTCGTCTAGTTAACCAATAATTAATAATCAACCGTAGTCTGTGTATATAGTCGCTAGTGATACATGGTAGATAACAATTAGACTTACACTACAGTATTCGATTTACATTATTGAAAAGAACTCGGTTATGCTAGATTTTGCTATCGATGTCTTAAACAATAAGACCTAGACATATATATGAATATATCACTCTTTTGTGCGATTTACAGGACGCTAGCAAAAAAAGAATAATTTTCACAAATTATGTAAGATATCAGGGATCTTAAGGTTCGAATCTAAATTGACTAGCGTACAAATATTATGATTCTGAAAAATCTGCACTATATTAAAAGGGATAAATTGTAGTACTTAATTTACTCGGGAAAAAAATCTTTCGAGAAACAAAAAAATTACTCGGAAGCATAGTTTACGTGCCCATTCGCATTACAATATGCCATATATTAAAAAAACCTTCCTGGTTAATTTGGATCCTTCGCAAGACAATATATCCCCGCATAAATATTATCTTACGCCAAAATCTATTTGAACTCTCACTTGTTGTGTGTACATGTTTTCATGCAAAGGATAATTAAACATAACAAGGCTTTCGCTCAATAACGTCTGATACATCTTAATCGTATGTAGGACAGGCTTTCATCATTATCTTAGAAGAACAAAAGATGAATGGAAGAATTTAAAAAAAAAAAATCTTAATCCGTATTTTCATTTGCGTTGATCTTTACATAATTACATTTGTAACTGCAAACAAAAGCAGAGAGACGTTGTTGTATATACAATCTAATAAACTTGTATGTGGAAGTTACATCTATCGCACAAATACGAGCACGGTTTTTTACGTATGAACCAATCAAACAACTGATTTAATAGTATAACGACAGTGCATATTTGTTAGAATATATAACATAGTGCGTTATATTGTTGTGATGGCCGTGTAACCATCCGTAATCAAACTTAATATATATTGTTGGAAAAATGACAATTCGGATTTAAATATTATCATATAGACATTAGGCCATACATAATTTTCAATACGTGTGATGGGTATACGTCCTAATGTTTTCTTTATCAGTTATATGTTTGACTATGCGTTTTAAAACATTCTCTGCAAATACACAGAGCACATAACCGGTTGTAACTGTATCTAACAAACACTTGGAATTATATGTACAATAATGCAAGTTAAATCAAAGTGAAGGCTAATGGTATAGATTCCTCACGCAAGGAATAATTCGACTGCAAAAAAAAAAAAGAAACATTGAATGTGGAAAAGTGTGTTGTTGATACGTGACCTAGTTCATGGGACTTGCTGACTTGGGAACTCACCATAATCCATTTGTAACTTTCTCAACGAATGGACCCCATTGATATCAAGAAAGTCAAAAGAACCATATAGAAATTAGAGATGAGAGAGAAGCCTTTCGAAATGAGGATTGGATCCTTTGTGTCGAGGAGAACCATATTTTGGTGGTTACAGAAGCTTTCTTTTTTTCTTTTGAACATTTGGTTACAGAAGCTCTTAGCAACAAATCATTTCTGCTCCCTAACCTTAGACAAATATACCGTTTGAATTTCTTGTGCTTAAGGCCTAATCTCTATAATTTGTTTGTACGCTATAGTATTGTGAATGAGTTTACTCATAAATGGAAATATCTATATATAAATCTAATACTAGACCTTGGCTTTTAATTTGCTTGGTTCCATGTGTACTTTTCTTTCACTACTAATCTAGTATATATAATTTGGATTCTTGATCTTTCTGGATGATAATTCGATGTGGGCTTGAACCCTAGAAACTGTCTACACATTCATTGTGCAATTTTGCTAACTACACTAAAACCTCTATAAATTAATAATGTTGGGACTTTGAAATTTTATTAATTTATAGAGATATTAATTTACGAAACTTTCCTTATTTAGATTTTTTTTATTTTTTTCCATTTTTATTTATAAAATAAAATTTTTTTTGATTTTAGCATATGTACATTATTTAAATTTTAGAAATTTTCCTTTCATTTTTTTATTATCTTATTTGGTGTATATTTTTATGTTTCATAGAAATGTTACATGGTTTTCGGTATAATTTAACTAAATATTATCAAAATATATTGAAATGCTTAAAAAATAAAAGTATTTTTATAGTAAATATAAAACCCCTAACTAAATATTATCAAAATATAATTAAATGTTTAAAAAAATAAAAATATTTTATAGTAAATATAATACCAACAATATAATATTAGATTGTACTTATATAAAATTATATATAGCTAGATTATTAATTTATGATTTTAGTGGGACCATATATTTACATGGCAGTTTTAAAAATATTATTATCTTATTATTTTATCGATTTGTGTCATATTTTACATTGGCCGAAGTTGGGATCGGTGAAATTTATTAATTTATAGAGATTATTAATTTATCGAGTATTAATTTATAGAAGTTCTACTGTATATTAGTTGTCATACGTTGACCATTCGTCATTTATTGTCTTCTTGGCTGAGACTAAAGATTGAGCTCCATTAAAACCTTGATTTAATTTGTAAGCCATTGGAAATTCTAGATAAGACTGCCAAACTTTCACAGTTTAGTACCCCATCTGTTTTTCACACTTATTGATAAAATATATTAAAATTTAGTTATTATTTTTTTTTTGAAAAGGAAATTTAGTTATTAATGTGATGTTTTTTGTAATTTTATATTTCCTATCTAAATCAATAATATTTCAAAAAATGTAATTAATATTTTTTTGAAATTCACAATTTTGTATTACTAGTTGACCAAAAATGCATTCAAAATCTTTTTAAAAAAATATTTTTTTGAAACAATATTTTTTCCTAAAATGTTTATCTTTTTGAAACAGAGAGAATATATATTTTTTTGACATCAAGGTTAATCAAGACATCAAAACATTTTTGTTTTGTTTTGAACAGAGACATCAAAAACATATATAAGGTTTGAGATTTCTGAACGGAACAAATGAAAGTATATATTGGGATATACAGAATTAAGACAACACAACACTAACAGATTAAAAAAAATACCTAAACAGTATATAAGAAAAAAATGATGAAAGACTTAAGTGTTCCTTGTGTTTCCCTAAAGCTTAACAAGAACCACTTGCTGCTTTTCTTATCTAACAAAAGAATCTTACAAGCATATCAGGCCGGAGGATCAGTTGGAATTCAACCATTTCAAAACACTATTATCAGATCAAATCTCATATCCAATTTTTTATACAAGATTTTATTCCAGGTTAGAGATCTTAAACTACTTTGGGCTGGCCTATGGCTATTTTCGCTGAATCAAAAAGTATCAAAACTGTTTAGACTCGAATAAAGATAGACCGACTGAGTTTGAGAACCAAGTATTTTTATTACTGTATGGTTGATAATAAACATCTTTTTCTTAGAATGAATCTTACAAGAGTAATTATAACCAAGTTACAGTTTTAATACTAAGTTATGATGCAGTTATTGAGGATAATACTAATAAGTGACTAGTTATTAGTACTTATTAGTATTATCCTCAATAACTGCATCATAGTCATAATGTGCAACGTCGTCTGTTACTTGTCGCTTGTTACACTCAGAACCCTTCCTCACCTGTATAATTTTATTAAAGTATGATTTTTTAATTGTGACAAAAAGTATGATTTTTTTTAAAAAACCACAATTCACAAATACTTCCTCTTTCAAAAATATGTTCTGAAAAAACATTTGTTCAAAAATGTACTTTTCTGTTTCCTATGTATTTTTTAGAGAATATTTGCTAATTAGACACATTCAACTTGAGTTTATCAAGTAATAATAACAAACTATGAACTGTATTTATTAGATTCTTATTAATTTAAAATTATAAGAAGTTGATGATCAAAGAAAATAATGTCTTTATAATCATATTTAAAATATTTATAATGTGTAAAAATTCCAAAAACATACATTATTTATAACATATATATGGACTATTGTTTTAGTTTCTTCTTCAATTCAATATAATATATGCTAACTAACCCTCAAGCACATTTATCAATAGATAAAACTACGATCTCTCAACTAGTATAGTGAATCCTTCGACCACTAAACAACTACATATCTTTGAGCAAATGCACTTTTCATAATCTCAGCCTCTTTTGCGGTCAATGCAGCTGAGAATGCAAACATAACGTGTTTGTAGCAATACAATAAAGTTTTTTTGGAGTCATAATGAAAAAAATGAAAGAAAAGGGACGAAACCAAATATATTGGATTCCTCATGCATGGTTTTGCTTAAATACCTTCAAATGAACTCGTAAATATTTACCTTCCCTGAATCACCTTTTCGAGAAGTTGTTCGTATTTCTTGCAGTCATTATGATACAACGCAGAATCAGCATCGACCACATAAAACTGTGTATCATATTCGACAAAAAAAAGAATATGTGCTTTGAGGATTAGTATTAGAGAAGAAAATGATATAAAAAATATGTTATAATTGTACCTTGAGCTGCGAATTTTAGGGAGATTGCGCCAACGTTCTGCTCAAGCTTACGACACAAATGCAAAATGTGAATAAAACAAACAATACTCGAGAAACCATCTCAGCAAAAAAATGCTAAGAAAACTATTGAGAAATTACAGGATCTAGTGAATATGATTGAATGAATTATATTTGTGAACATATAATACCTGGTGAAAAATGAAAACGTTGTGGAGTGAAGTTATTAGTCTCGACCTTTTTTTGTCTCTTGTTTTCCTTTTTGTAAACTATAACTATATAACTAACTTAGTCTTAGTCTCGACTCTCGACCGTTATTAATCGACACTTTAAATATCCCGTTTAATTATGAACGCAAAATTAAAATAAAATCTCATAATCACCATTAATAAAATGCAAGCTTTTTTTTCCTTCAACACTGGTCAAATCAGTGAAACCCACTTAGAAGTCAGACCATGATATATGATTTATATATAACTTTGCATTACATGCAAAATAAAATCCAAGTCAAGAGACCTATAAGGAGTTCTTGCGAGTCAAGAAACCTATTTCTTTCACTTACAAATATTGACTTATCTTTTTCCTTTCAGCTCCAAATCTACCTTGAAAAAATCTATCTTCCAAGCTCGTTGCAACTGTCATGACACAAATTTCATTTCTCAGGTGCTCATAAGTCGTAAGAACGCTCATGAGACACAATTTTCGTGCATCAATCAGAACTGGATGATTCAACCCCTGAGAATAATATACTTGATTGATTGCATACTCTGTTGACTCCAAGGCTTTATGCTGTGGACAAAACGAAACCTCTTTACCATTCTTTAGTATGATAGAGCCCCAACGATCTTGCTGCCATTGTAGTTTTCAAGAGTAATTAAAGATTACTTCTTACATATTCAAGAATCCTTACCTTCAGAGAAAATCTTGTTTCATTTCCTTTTTTAACAAACTAAAGGTTTATATCAGAGTGTGTCAATGATAGTGTACATCTTCTTTTGTAATTTAGATTCTCATTCGATTTAGATGTTGGTTAATTGAAGATATCACATAACACTTTCAAACAGGAAAGGACAAACACACGACGTTGTATAATGAGATTCCTAAGTTTGATGGTTAATGGGCCATGTATTAGTCCAATAATGTGGCAAGAGCCCATTATCGATTAAGTTAACCAAAAAGCAGTTAGAGCAGCATCAACGCGGGGGCTTATGGAGGTGCTTAGGTAATTTTTGGTTTAAAAAAAAAAGAAAATGCTGTAATTAAACAAGCATCAACGCTTAATTAAGCGCAGGAAGCAGCGGTGCTACCCAACACGTGTCACTCTCTCAACACTTTGCGTTCCTTTCTCTCTCTCTCACGAAACACAACCTCTCGACGACTCCGCCATCTTCTCTCTAGACAATTCCGATCTCTCCGTCAACTCCACCTCGATGGCTGAGTGATCAATCGACGCTGATGTCTCTCGATCTTTACCTCGTGGATTTTAATCGTGATGGGTCTCTGATTGTTTCAAGTAGCTACGATGGGTTGTGTCGGGTATGGGATTCAGGGACTGGGCATTGTGTGAAAACGTTGATCGATGATGAGAATCCTCCTGTCTCGTTTGTTAGATTCTCCCCTAACGGCAAGTTCATCCTTTTTGGCACCCTCGATAACACCCTGGTGAGTTTCTTGTTGTTTAAGGTTATTTTTATGCAGTGACAAGACAAAGCTGATAGCTTTAGTTTAGTTCTTAATTGATCATGATTTGAAGGGTGGTTTATAGCTTTAAGAGACTTGATGTTCGCTATGTGATTACATGTTTTGCTCTAAAGTGAGTCGATAAAAGCATTTAGATTGATGTAAGAGAAACCATCCAAAACTAGGTTTGAGACATTGTTTAAGGTTGTTCCTATGCAATGAAATGACAAAGTTGACATGTTTAGTTTAGTTCTGTAATTGTTCAAATTTTGAAGAATATTAAAGAGTTGTCGTAGCTTGGAAGAACATTGAGAGTTTGGTTTTGTTTGCAACAGTGTCTTCTGTTTAAGGTTATTTCAATGTGATTAAGAAAAAGCTGAAAGCTTTAGTATAGTTCTGTTATTGATCATGATTCTGGAAGAGTATTGAAGAATGTGTCGTATCTTAGTTCTTAAAATGTTAAAGCTTTAGCTTGTTTGAACCTTGAAACGTTGTGAGAACATAAAGGAGAGAACTTTGATGTTTCATCTTGATGTATTATTGTTATCTTGTGGTATAATTCTCTGATGAAGCCTTTTGATTTTGAAATAACCAGAGTCTTTTGCAAGGTTTTGTTCTTTTATGATCTCAGTTTTAGTTCTATTTTGCTATGTCTCTGCAACTGCAGAAAATAAAATGGTGATGTGAAGCTTTGTTTATGTTTGTTGAGATGTTGATGGACTGAATTTTTTTTTGTTTCTGACTCTGTTTTGTTTTTGGTTTTGTGGTGTGCAGAGCAAAAGTGGTGGGAGGATTAAGTTACAGGATTTTCAAAGTTACAGACGATGAGCAATTTGAAAGGGATATTAGAGAATCTAAATCATTTAGACACATTTATTACTAAAAAAAGGCATAGATAGTTAAGAGTTTTCAATCTGGAGAAGTCTTTCAACTGCGAGGTGATATATGTTTCTATCTATCTATGCCTTATTTGAAAATGTAAATGATGATGAGATCCAATCTGTTTTGTGAATTTTTAGAAATTCAATACTGGTTTGATCAGAAGTACTGCATACGTGGTTTTCAATCGATGATTCGTCTTTCTGATCTTAATGAGATGGCTGAGGCAAGGAGACTGCAAGAAGAAGTTTCCTCTCTTCTTTTGTTAGGATCAATGGTTATTGTGTGGAAGAGAAGATGAACACAGCTTTTATTAATTCCAATAGAACATGTTTTTGATTAGTTGTAGTGACTTGTGTTGATGCCAATATTTTTTTTAAGCACCCCTGGATAAGATATTTGCATTGGAAGAGATTAATTAGAAATTGCTTAAGAAAAGTGCTTAACACTCATTTATTGTTAAAAAATGATTAAGCACCCCTAAATAAGCACTTGCATTGATCATGCTCTTACTGCTTCTTCCAAAATTGGCCACTTGTTGTGGGTGCGAAGCAACTAAAATCAAAATAATTTGGGATGATTCGACAATGTTCTTTTTTTGGTAAAATTGATTCGACAATGTTTCATAACTTGAAATTTTTATGTGATACAATTATTAATAGTGATGTGCGTAGAGTGTATACTATATTTGTTCTGAATACGGTGGAAGATAATGCCTTACTAGTTACTAGTCATAATTTTTTCCTGTTTTTGTTCATAATGTTAACAACAATTTTATACGAAATCTATAGTTGTGACACACTACACGTTACACGTACGTTGAGGTCGAAATGAGCCCACACATACAGTGACAAATAGTATAAATGTCTCTTCTTTTTTAACTTTCTTGATCCTAAAGTTCTTTTCTCGTGGGGTGAAATATCGTTAAGGGTTTTGGTTCATTCTTTCCAACTCACCTCCACGTTTCTCATCTCTAGGCTTTTTCAACAAAAGATCTTTACAGATACAAAGTTACAAGAATTTTTAATAAGTTGGATAAGATGTATCATAAGATAAGAAAGTAAATTGATAGATTTTAGGTGATTAAAGACAAATGCTGCGGGTGTTGGATTTTGCATCGGCTACTCCCTATAGCCTCACGTTTCATGTGATGTATATTTGCTTTGGTAAAGTGATATATATACTTTATTTGTTACAAAATTAATTCATTTATAGACTATACAGAAAAAGTGTTTGATAAATTCAGAAATAAAATTGAATGTTCAAAATATATGTAACTAAGAAGAGAAAGTTTTTATTGTCAAAACTAAATTCACGATATAGAGGAATTTCAAAATCACAGATCACTTGGTTTTTATCATGTCAACATTCTTCGGAAATTCGTAAACTTTTTACCTCAAAGCTCTTCAAAACAGCTTACTCCACCGTAAGGAATCAATCAATTATGAATTCAATGTAATCTATGTTTTACCAAAAAAAAACACACGGAATTTCATTTTAGTTTTTATTTGAATACTGTACAATATAACGTTAAATTCATAAAATGACATTCTTATAGGGAATAATACTTAAACTATATTATTATAAAACAGAGAACTATTTAAATGAAATGTTCCAAAGATAAGCAGCCTTAATTAAAATAAAGTATGGGATCGTCCATCCATACATAGATTGACTTTAGCAAGTTGATAAAGAGAGATGGTCAGATCTCAAGGTGGAAACTGGTCCTGGAAAAGCCAGATTTGATCTGATGCTGTCTTTAACCCAAACTATTAAGTTTGATTTATGAAAATAATTACTTTAAAGTAATTATAGGTTAGGCTTTAGTTCTGTAAAAAATGGGTGTTTGATTCCACTTTGAAGCCTCTTTCACCTTTGTGGCGTCATCAAGGGTCATGACCATCTTATATATTGATGCCCCAAATTAAACTATTATAATTGGTCTGTCGTTTGTGTTTCATAAAGTGATTTGTGTTTAACGTTGCAAAAGCGCATCTTTATCGTGTATAGCCTAAAGTCACGCCACCGTAAGGAAAAAGAGCCATTAAGAAACAAATAACAATTAACAATGAAAATCACAGAAAAACAATGTAAAGCACATAATGTAGTAATGACTTATGAGGACATGCAAATTCAAATCCTAGTTAATGGTAACCAGTGAAAACTCTTAGTTAAGTAATTTGATCAAGAGTTCATCAAATGTTTGTATATCAGAGAGTTTGAAGTTCAAGAACACAAAATCTAATGTATCATCATTATATAAAATGTAAAAGTAAACTTGTTTTTTAACATAGTAGTATTGTGCAAGTAAAACCGCCCGTAATTTTTTTTTAAAAATAATAGAATTATCTTCTTCTTTTAAAAAATAGATTTATCAATTATAAATTCAGTTTTAGAATAATTCTCATAACTTGTAGAAAATAATGTTACATATATATTCATCAATAATTCTCATATAAACTGAAATCAACACTTAAACTGAAAATAGCCCTAAAATATGATAGCAAACCAAAAACTTAAAATGAATAGTAGGAGCA
Organism: Eruca vesicaria subsp. sativa; assembly: GCA_932364175.1. NCBI lineage: Eukaryota > Viridiplantae > Streptophyta > Magnoliopsida > Brassicales > Brassicaceae > Eruca > Eruca vesicaria. The sequence goes on from CAKOAT010080933.1 coordinate 88,380, forward strand.
CGGCGTCGCCATCAAAACCCAAAAAGAAGTTTTTTCTTTTCTTTCGTTTACACTTATTACTTTTGTGTTTTTTTTTCCTCTAAAGAAAAGGATTATTTTTCTGAAAATTGAAAAAGAGAGAAGCTTTAAAAGGTTTCAACTCTCTTCATCCCCCCCACACCGTTGTTTGAGAGATTCTCCGCCTCAGCAAAAATATAAATATTCTCTTGAAAAAACATCTCTTTCTCTCTGTTCCTTTCCTTTCAGAAGCTAAGCATCTCTTCTTTTCTTTTTCTTTATATTTTTTTAGCCCGATCTCTTCTGCAAATATTCCCTCTTTTCATATATGTTTTTATTCTTTAATAACAAATTAATGACATAACTTCATCTTCTTCTTCTTCTTCTACCCTCTTCCTTCTCTTCTTTTCTTTGCTTCTTTCTAGGGCTGTCGTTTTCTCTTTACTCACACGTTTTCAAAGATATATAAACACGTGTGGGACATTCTTCATCCTCATATGGATTCTTCTTCATCGTCCTCTTCCTCTTCTTCATATGGTGTTGCTCATGTTAACCATATCTCAAATCCTTGTATCTTTGGTGCGTTTTCTTTACTTTCCAAAATATTTGCCCATGCATCGTGTTTAGAAACTTGCTAACCTAATAACGTTTTTCATAACATAATAGGGGAATCTGGCTCATCATCTTCTTCAACATACAGAGATAAGAAATGGAACTTGATGAAATGGGTGAGTAAGCTTTTCAAGAGTGGCTCTAATGGTGGTAGTGCTGGTGGTGCTCGCACTAATCATCATCCTCCTCAGTTCCAAGAGGACGAGAATATGGTCTTTCCTCTACATCCTTCCTCTTTGGTAAATGTTTTCTTGATTATAAATTAAATTACTAATGGTTCATTTAAATATTTTCGTTCATTTTTCTTTTTCCGTTTAGACGTGCACATATACTATAGACACGTGATTTCTATTATTAAAGCAATACTCAAAAGACATGTGAATATTACTACTGTTTTTCCATTGTTTCTCATGTTATTGAAATATCACGGGTCTTGTAGTTGTGTACATTCTGTGATATTGTCACATCCATGGAACTAATAATTATTTGGTACATTGTTACCTAATTGTTGTCATGAGTCTCATTGGCTTTTAATGCTTAAACTGAGATGATGTTACAATGTGGTCTTGAGCACTACGATTATGGACACAAAAGTTAGGTAGAAAGCGGTTCATATGTCGGTTCAATTAGGACAAAGAATATTAGTATTAGTAAATAGTTGTGAATTAGTTTGATATAGGTACTAAAATTTAATTTCCTATTTTGTTATTTCTGTATACCTAGTATATTATTGTTGTATTTCATACTACTATATAAATTAGTATTTTAGTTTTATTTTTAAGTTAATGTGAGCTACCTAGCTCAATGGGTTTAGGAATATAATTTTCAATCCATGAAATAATACTAAAATAAACACCCATTACATGATGGAAGAGTTGGATTTGATTAAGTGGCCTACTTTGATACCCATAAGCACTACTAACGATATTTAGTCACTAGAATCTCTAAAAGATGAAATCGATATATATGGTGGAATATTATTTTTCTTTCTAGTTTTTTATATATGTTAAACTTTTTCATCAAAATATATAACTTTGTTACAAAAAGGTTAATTTACATTTTTTGGATGTTCGTGTTACGAACTGGTTACGAACCAGGACGATCGTTCGAGAGGTGCAAGGGACAAAGAAGAACTCGATCGTGCAATGTCACTTTCTTTAGCTGACGATACGAGGCGGCCACATGGTATTTCTTGTCCATGGTTAAAAACGGCATTTCTGCAAAATTAAAGATTGAATTCTTTTATTTGGACAGGATATGGTTGGTCTATGGATAACAATTCGGATTTTCCAAGGCCTTTTCACGGTGGATTCAATCCACCATCTTTCATTCCACCTTATGAACCTCCTTATCAATTCAGACGAAGACAAAGGTACAACAAAACACATTCTTGGTTCAGTTTTATGTGATTATAACTTCAAATTGTTAAAGATAGCTATAAAATGGTGTTTCTTAAGTTTTATGAACTACTAACCCAAAACCAACGGATGTTCAATCTTTTTATATATTACTCATGTCACTAAATTCTCAAGTCCCGATGTGAGAGTTTATATTCGTATGTACTTTATTTAGAGATAAAGTCTGGTGTTCCATTAGTCTACTAATCTGAATAGTATTTTTGCTCTATTTTTAGCAGAATATGTGGCGGTTGTAATCGTGATATCGGAATGGGCAATTACCTAGGATGCATGGGAACATTCTTTCATCCTGAATGCTTCTGTTGCCATTCATGTCGTTACCCTATCACCGAGCATGAGGTATATTTACATATAATCCACACTTAACATATACATATGAATATGATATACATTTTTGTGTTTGAAGTGCGTACTAAGGTTGTATGTTATTGTCTTCTCGCTTGGTTCAAAGTTCTCTCTTTCAGGAACCAAACCATATCATAAGATTTGCTTCAAAGAGCTTACTCATCCTAAATGCGAAGTTTGTCACCATTTTGTAAGCAACTATACTAGATTCTTGCACGTCACATTTTAACATGTTGGACTAACTTCATCCTACTCTCCTTAGATCCCAACTAATGATGCTGGATTGATCGAGTATCGATGCCATCCGTTTTGGAATCAAAAGTATTGTCCATCTCATGAGTACGATAAAACGGCTCGTTGTTGTAGCTGTGAGCGTTTGGAGGTAATCAAACAGTAATAATGAAGCATCTCTTCTTGGTTATTGATAAGTTTATAACAACTTATTCCCTTTTTTCTATGTTTGTGACGGTGAGTGAAGTCATGGGACGTGAGATATTACACGTTAGAAGATGGGAGAAGTTTATGTTTAGAATGCATGGAAACTGCGATAACCGACACTGGAGACTGTCAACCTCTTTACCACTCTATACGAGACTATTATGAAGGAATGTACATGAAACTTGAGCAACAGATTCCTATGCTTCTTGTTCAACGCGAAGCTCTCAATGACGCTATCGTCGGAGAGAAAAACGTAATCTATGATCTTAAGACTAACATTTTCACGTTGAGTTTCTCTCAATTTGCATTTAAACTTTTATTTCTTTTTTTTTTTAACATAGGGATACCATCACATGCCTGAGACAAGGGGTTTATGTTTATCTGAAGAACAGACCGTCACAAGTGTAAGTCTTTCTCAAGCTGTTGTAAGAAAACTTGATGTACTTTCTGATTCTAAATAGTAATTTACTCTGTTTTTTTTTTCTTCATGTTTGGTTCTTAAAAGGTTCTTAAAAGACCGAGACTTGGCGCTCACCGTCTTGTTGGTATGAGAACTCAGCCAAGAAAGCTTACACGAAAATGTGAAGTCACTGCGATCCTAGTTCTTTACGGCCTCCCAAGGTACTTATTACTTGCTTTTCAAACAATGCATGCACGATAAAGATGGCAAATGATTACTATCCTAATGATGATGATTTGGTGGTTAAAGGTTACTCACCGGAGCCATTCTCGCACACGAGCTAATGCATGGATGGCTAAGGCTCAACGGTACTTACTATACTCTCCATCAATTTCTTTTCTTAACCAAAAGAGTGGGAATCTTGGTTTGATTCGGTTTTAAATCTGATTGGTTAAGATAAAGGAACAATTATTTAATTAATAATATAATTATGTATATCCTTCATATAATTGTAATATGTGATGAAATATTTTAATAATATGTTTCATTTCATTCTTTTACAATAGAGTTTATATTTTAGTCCTCTTTTCGTTTTAATAAAGTAAACATTTTTCGGGTTGGTTCCAATTCAAGCATTTGGAAAAGTTTAGTTGAATTTATTGTTCAGTACTAATTTAGTACCAAGAAAAGCATCTCAACACGTTTTGATTTATTGATTTCATTAGGGTATAGGAACCTTAACTCTGAGGTAGAGGAAGGTATCTGCCAAGTCCTCTCATACATGTGGCTTGAATCTGAAGTTATCTCAGATCCTCATTCAAGAAACGTGCCCTCAACGTCATCATCAGGCGGCACTTCATCATTTTCTAACAAGAAAGGAGGGAAATCAAACGTGGAGAAGAAGCTTGGAGAGTTCTTTAAACATCAGATAGCACATGACGCGTCTCCAGCTTATGGAGGAGGTTTCAGAGCAGCAAATGCAGCGGTTTGTAAGTACGGTCTGCATCGTACACTCGATCATATCCGTTACACTGGAACTTTTCCCTTGTAAACTTACCAGTGATGTTCACAATGTTTGATGCTCTGTTTCTTCTATCTTACTATATGGTCTTTGATTTGGATTGGATGGATCACACAAAGGGTTTGTTTTAAACTTTCTATAGAATTTCGGAACTGACTTTGTCTCCCCTTGGATTTTGAATCGGAGGATTTGTTGTATGGAGGTTTTATATGAATATTACTAATAACAAAAAGATCAATTAGTTTCCTATAAGAATTTTATATTTTGAGGCAAATTATGAATATTATTGTTGTAATTTAAAACATGCACATTATGCTAATCAAAATGATATTAAAAATATCTCCACAAATGAAATTAAAACGGAAATCATACACACAAAATATTTTGAATATGAGAAAACATATTGTTGTTATCCTTCAAGCTAAGCATTCATGAATATAAAGATTAGGAGGGTGCAAATAAAGATAATTATAAAGAATTTACACAGTTCAAAATGCACATGCCTTATCATATGGAGATTCGTATGAATTTATGGGCCTTTTACTCTTGTCGCGATGCTTTGAGCGGGTTGAGGCTGTTCCAGTTAGAAGTTATAATGGGCCGTGTAATTATATGTAAACAGTACGTGAGCTCACATGCCCTCGCGTGGATCTTTTGTTTCTCGGTTTCCTTCTTCTTTATGAAAGAAAAAGGAAAGAATGTCATTAACAAATGATTACTTTGATCATTAATAAAGTTATTTTCGTGGAAAAAACACTAAGTAGAGAAAGAAGCAAGCAACATATACACTAAACTCAATCATTCGGATCCGTTTTTACTGGTTTATCTTCCTGTTTGCTTGTAACGTATATTTAGTCAGTGGAATTGTTTTAGGCTTGTGTGAATTTTTTTGGTTTGGAATTGTTTTACGCTTGTGTGTTGAGAGCTTCTTATTGAAAGTGGTATATCCACATCTTTTTTTTCTCATAATTGGTTTTATTATAATCTATTTGTAAAATATCAGGATCATAAAATTTAAAAGATAAATTTATGTAACTTTATTAAGAATTCCAAATTTAAGCCAAAAAAACTTTAATAAGAATTTCTTTTGATCATCTTATTTTTTTAAAAAGTATCGTTATACCTAACACTGATTTAGATTATTGTAGTCCACGTTTTTCTTTAGTAAAACAACAATGACTCCTCAAGAAGCATATTGTTATTAAGATTATGAGTCTACTTCGTCCTCTTTAGCGTCCGTTTTGCTTACGTAATTACTTGTTGGTTTTGACATCTCGAACCATTACACATTGAAGGATTAACGATTTATATTTCTCCAGCTCACCCCTCTCCCCGGAACCAAAAGTAAACTATACTAATATAATATTTTAGATTTGTATAAAAAAGGAATAATATCAATTCTACGAATTAACAACCAAATATATCAGTGTCTCTATCAGATTTTGATTAATTAACTTGTTTATAACTAAATTATTATACGATAGTGATTCCTTTAACTGTTCTTCCTCTATCTGCGTCTCATCACCACATACAAACTTTTGAAAAAACCAAAACATATGTCGGCCAAATCCATTTGCGAAAAGGTCGTAGATACCAAGAATCTGTGTAGTTTCTGTTTGGAAAGAAAGTGGATATACCTTTTCTTATTGTTTGCATGATCTCTCGGACACAAATCAAACAAAAGCAGTAATAGAAAATCTCACACAAACTTTTTTGGTTCACACGTAACTTAGTTTTAATTAGCTTTATTAGTGCAACTGGAGTCGAGAGAAACACTTACTGCTAGCCCTCGATTTTTTCTTCAGTTTTTAATAAAATGACAGATATTTAATATTACCAAGATAAATCACTTGTTTTTGGGAAATAGTCTCTTTGAACGTGACTGCACTAAAAAAATTTGGACGCTCGTGACTCGTGACGGCTTTACATTGGCTGTGAATTATAATGATTAATGCTGCTACCCCAATTGCATTTGTCCAAGTGTAGCATGTTCTGTAAGACGTTTATATGCTCGATCACCTTATCTTATTCCTCCTTCTTTTTGCTTCTGTTGTTCGAAGGAAATTATCTTATCTATCTAATATGAGTAATATCTATAAGATATGTATTTTTGTTTTGGCCAGTCGATGGCCATAAAACATTAAAATTTACATTTAAAAGCAATATTAAATAGTCTGATACATAAGTCTTTTTGTAACAGTGAAAGTAAGGGTTAAGCCGTTTAGGTTTGTGCATCTCTCTGGTTCCGTATAAGCCAACGTAAATCTTTTAACATCGCATTTTCCAAGTAATAAAACTAACCACTTTCGGGTTGGTCGACCTTATTCACTGTATAGTAAGATGTATTGATTTGTAACCATATAGTTTCTTACTAATTGGTTAGGATTCTCGTGTCCACAAATTCTAGCTTCAAATGACATGTGAAATTTGACGGTTCTTCCTTTATTATCTATTTATTTCATGGAGTATCTGTTTCATTTTGGTATATCCACATATTTATATACATATGCGACAACTGGTGTAGAGAAACCGTTGATTTTAAGCGTTATGTGATCATACGCTAAAAGCTGGGAGATATATGTGACGAAACTTTGAAGAATATATGAATAATTGACAAGTGGTTGGACCCATTTTGAAAGACCCTTCTTATATAAATCATAAATTTGGCTATTATTGCTACAAGAGATGATGTGAGACAAAATTGACCAGTTGCTTGTATATGAAACGATTCGATTTACACATAATATTTCTACTATAAATCGAGGACACATACCTCCATTTTTGTGTGTGTGTGTTCAGGGCCGGAGTTGAGTTTTTTGGGGCTTGAAACATTTTTTAAGAACTCTAAACATTTTGGGGGCCAAGGTCATTGTTTAGGGGCTTAGTCTTAGGTTAAATTTTTCTAAAAATTTTGGGGGACAAGACGAATGTTTCGATCGGTTGTGTCCAAATCCGGCTCTGTGTGTGTTTTAGTTAATATTATTACGTAGTATATATCACATATAATCGTTAAACGTTGTCGGAAAAAAAAATCGTTAAACTTCAGTTTTATCCATAATTAAAATTTCTGTAATTGATCTTTCTATCACAATCGTGTTTGTTTGTTAAGTTTCTATCTACCACAAACTTTACACTGCTACGTTATCTTTGTTTTTATTTTGGGGGTGGTAGCGTGAGCCTCTAGCTTTAGTTACTACGCAGAGCCGTGAAGTTTGTTTTTTGGGTAAATACCGAGTCTTCAAGTTTGGAACCTGTCTATCTATATAGCTCCATGTCCGACTTCCTACATGTGCCCCAACTAGATACGTGTCCTAGTTTTACAAGTGTGCTTACTTTCTCTCGTGTTTTAAACCCATAGAGGTCAAATGAAATTGGATTGTACCCACAAAAAGATTGTATCCATATATTCTTGTCATGCCAATGTCCTTCTCTTTTTAGAGGTTATCCTAGTAACTTACAAGAATATGCGCTTTCTCAACCCTGACTATTTTGGACGAGATTCATTTGAACATCACCCGTGATAATATTTTTTAAAAAATTGAACAGAACCCATAAGATTTTAATTTGAGGCGATATAACGCCGTGTTCGAATGACTATGTTCAAATGGTTGATATGGGTCGTAAAGATAAAGGTCCACTACTAATATGTGTGCTTCCTTTGTATTGATGCCATCATTTATCTGTCTCCATTTCATTCTCAGCCTACTACTATATATATAATAATGGAAACACATACGTGGATTAATTCATGCAATAAAGAAAAAATGTAATACTGTTTATTAGACATTAACATCACTTCTTATCATTTACCCGAAATGCTAAGAAATAAAAGTTCCATTTCTGACCATTTTGAAACTTATTTGTCCCCGTAATTATGCAAAACTATCAAAGGCTTTTTTATCTTCCATCACACAGTAAGACTATCTCTAATGAGAGGTTTAAAAATCTGGTTTTAACTTTTTAATTAAAAATTAAGAGATGGAATTTTATATTCCGTTAAAAACTCCACCGTAAAAACCCTCGTTGGATGTGCTCTCACGGGTTTATAAAAACAAGCAATATCACATAACCTACCCGTTCTTTTTTCTAATGAAAAAGCATGCGTTTACGAATCATGCTTCTCCAATATAAAATGTATTTCTCACTTACTACTCCATCGTCATTTTGTACACCTAAAAATCAAAATCACATCTTTCTTTTACAATGTTAAATGCTTATATACACATGTGCTGCTGCTGCTGTGTATGCATACTTGAGTCTAAATGTGAATGTCTATACAATATCCCTGAAAATGATATGTCGTTGGTTACAAATGAGATAATTAGTTCAAATAACATACTAAAATTAAAACACAGAAAAATACAAATGAAATCTTATTACTTGAATAAAATATTGGAGTTGGTGGACCTAAATGTTAAGAAGAGTGCACATGCACATATGACCAATGATTCCCCACAAACAATCAGACATCTGAGACCCTAATCGCATCAAACCACGTGCCTTCTTCCGTTACTTTTGTTATATTTTGTTTCATATTCTCCATTAACGAGAAACCTAACGATCGACTGTGAAAACTCATAAACTGAAAGAAATTAGTAAAAGTGAGAGGGAAAATTCAATTCGTTCTTTCATAAAAAAAAAGAAAAATTCAATTCGTTAAGATAAGGGTTGGAACTTGGAACCATTGTTTTGAGCCTTTGACCAAACCTCATGCACTATTCATTGCGTTAAATAAGTTTGTTAAATTCATTCACATTATGTTAGAAAATGTGAGAATTTGTTTCCCACACATTTATTGAAAGCTCAATCACCAATGAACTATTTCAGTCTCATGTGCATGGTTTCAAGTTAATTCTTGGCTTTCTCATGCATTGTTTTAGCCCATCAAATGCTATACTGCAAATCACAGATGTAATTTAAACAGTAGTTTTATATTTATGAATTAAATTTATTTAAATTAACCGGTGTGCTACATCGGAACCATATTGTTTTATTTCCAGTCATAACATTAAAAATGTCAAATTTGAACCATCTGAATCCATCACTAATGATCATTGGCTTCTTAAAAGGCCAATGAAATGTTTGATCGATGTTTAAATATACTTGGCAGTGAGCACGTTAATTATCTGGAGAATCTCGATAAGGGCACTCATACTGATTGTCATATTAGCCTATGGAAATCGGACTGGCCAGAATCTATATAATTTTATCATGTTAGATTATTAATCTATGGCAATTTGCTTGGCCATAGTCTATTTATTTATACAGGACATACATTAACATATTAGATCTATAAAAAATGGTATCGTGTCTATTGAATTTTCTCATCTTTTCACTTTATTTAAAGAAAACTACCTAGCTTTTTTTTTGGTCAAATAAAACTACCTAGCATTTAACAATGCGAATGCCTCCAGTTAATAACTACTCAGTTAGTTACTTTATACATTTAATCGGCAACATAAATAATCTATAAGCTATTCATTTTGTAATGAATACTAATCAGCCCTATTGTTCATAAGTCGACTTCAAATGGATGAGAATATCGAACTTTTGTTTATCATAAAATAAATAAGTTAAATCATTTTGTGTCCTCCACTCAGCTACAATGATCGTTGTAGTGTGGCAAAAAAATACCAACTGCTTGAACCAGTCGTACACTCAATGACAAACACCATATACAACTAACTATCACACCATATTAAAAAACATAGTATATGTTATTGTAGTTAGAGGTATACGAATTCCAACTAACTAATTAGATTACGTGGACTAATCATAGAAGTTTAAGAAGTCAAGGACGATCCATTATACAATCTCTACATGTATCAGTTATACGATAACTCTTTGAGCATAATGTAAACTTTTAAACATACACAAAGCGAATCGACCAAAAACTATAGCCTTATGCTTTCTATAGACGAAAGTTGCACATTTTCAGAGATGGCGATTACAAAAGACACACTTACCTTTGCATCTGAAATTGGTAAATATTATATATGAATATCATGAGATTCATGAACATATAGGAACGATATAATGGAAAATAACAAAATTCTTTTAAAGTCAAGAGAAATATCTCCAAAGCTACTTTATTTTACACGAATTATGGATAGTTCCTATGTGTATTTGGAAATTTTACATTCTATCTAAGTCCTTTGATTTTTTTCTTTGTTTGTCAGCATCTAATTTCTTTTTTAATGTGTGAACAAGACTATAAATCTGTGTTTCTAAATATGTTGAGTGAAAGAAAGTTTCCAATTAAAACAAATAAAATATTTATTAATGTATTTTCTCAGTTAAAAATTGCTGATAAACTCTAAATCATGATTTTTAAATACATTATACATCCCTATAATTAATCATTGCCCTCTAATGTGGACCATAATACAACATTATTAAATATTAATAAATGATTAAAAATGTTGTGGCGCCGCATATATAAAAATAAAATAGAGATTGCGATTTTATTACTTTTTTTTCACTAGACGTCATCTAAAAATGCGTTGCTGTCCGCTTTTCACTTGTCCTCTTCTGATCTCCGTTTGCGTTTGCTCACGGCGCTTCCTCAGCCGCCGATTTTTAAATTACCGAAAATACCCACAAACCCGAGTAAACAATCTCCTACAACGCACCCCAATCTCTCTTAACCTACACAACCCAATCAACAAACGCCACATCACCAATTAAATAAGATATTCCAATTATACCCTCGCACCCACACGTGGCGCCTCGTGGTTTGGTGACAGGATCTGTAGTTGTGTTTATAAACCCCATCATCTCTTCCTTGTTCATCTCCACACTTCACTCACCAGATATTATTTGCTTCTCTCTCTCTCTAAACTCGGTCACTGACAGAACCACTGAGTTAACTTGTTGGGAGGTTTTGGTAGGAGGCGACGGCAATGGAGGAGCTAGATCGTTCACGCGCTTTCGCTAAAGACGTCAAGCGTATCGTCGTTAAGGTATATCGTCTCTCTCTCTCTCGTCAGCATTCTCAGATTTTGATTTGATTATTACAGTGTTTCTCGGTCTGATCTGAGAAGTGTTCGTCGTAGTGGACATGTGTTTTAGTTCTGTCTTAATCTTATTTTAAAGTTTCTTTTTTTAACTGCTGAGGAAAATGAAAAATAAAAATAAAAATGAATACTTTTATGATTTATTAACTCACAAATGTTTCGTGAATCTGAGTAAATCAAACCTATGGTAATTAGAGTTGTGAATTTTAATCTGCATGTCGTTAGATACGTATTTTAAATAATTATTTTTTTTTTCTGGTAATTAATCTTTTATTTTGTGTGTAAATATATAAAGGTTGGAACCGCTGTTGTAACTGGGAAAGGTGGAAGATTGGCTCTTGGTCGCTTAGGAGCTCTCTGTGAACAGGTATAACTTTTTACTTCTTTTTTTTTTTTGGTTTTATTTAACAAATTGTGAAAAGGTTTCATGGAAGACATGTGAAAATATATATGTAATTTGTAAAAAAAAATAATATTAATGTCAGCTTGCGGAATTAAACTCGGATGGATTTGAGGTGATATTGGTGTCATCTGGTGCGGTTGGCCTTGGCCGCCAAAGGCTTCGCTACAGACAGTTAGTCAATAGCAGGTTACTAAAAATGGCTTAGACCATTGCCTTATGGTTTGAGAAGATATCAGTGAGATATGTTTTTCTTTGTGTTTATGATTTAAAGTTCTGAAGTTTGTTTTTTTTTTGTATGGACTGTAGCTTTGCGGATCTCCAGAAGCCTCAGACTGAACTTGATGGGAAGGCTTGTGCTGGTGTTGGACAAAGCAGTCTCATGGCATATTATGAGACTATGTTTGACCAGGTGAAAAAAAAACTATGGTCTTGTTCTCTAGATTGCTATGTAGAGCTCCATGTATTGATGCTTTTTTCTTTCTTTGGCTAGCTGGATGTGACTGCGGCTCAGCTACTGGTGAATGACAGTAGTTTCAGAGACAAGGAGTTCAGGAAGCAGCTTAATGAAACTGTGAAGTCCATGCTTGATTTGAGGGTTATTCCTATTTTCAATGAGAATGATGCTATTAGCACCAGAAGAGCTCCTTACCAGGTTTGTTTACTTATCTTTTGTCACTCTTAAGATGTTCAATTATTATGTAGTCTAATGTTCAGATTCAATATATGCAGGATTCCTCTGGCATCTTTTGGGATAACGACAGCTTAGCTGCTCTGTTGGCGCTGGAACTGAAAGCTGATCTTTTGATTCTTCTGAGTGATGTTGAAGGTCTTTACACCGGCCCTCCAAGTGATCCTGACTCAAAGCTGATCCACACGTTCATCAAGGAAAAACATCAAGACGAGATTACATTTGGCGACAAGTCAAGACTAGGAAGAGGGGGTATGACTGCAAAAGTGAAAGCTGCTGTGAATGCAGCTTATGCTGGGATCCCTGTCATCATAACCAGGTGTGGACCATGATCATGCATCATTAGAATTTAATATGCTTGTTTCTGAGAAATCATCTGAACAAATTACTGTTTCTGTTTTTGCAGTGGGTATGCAGCTGAGAACATAGATAAAGTTCTCAGAGGACTGCGTGTTGGAACCTTATTCCATCAAGATGCTCGTTTATGGGCTCCTATTACTGATTCTACTGCTCGTGACATGGCAGTAGCTGCAAGAGAAAGTTCCAGGAAGCTTCAGGTATTGCTAGAGCGGCGCTCTTTCTTTTACATCATGTTTGAAATTGTTTCTCGCTTGTTACAGATCTGTTTGTGATTTGCTACAGGCCTTATCTTCAGAGGATAGGAAGCAAATTCTGTATAGTATCGCTGATGCTCTTGAAGCAAATGAGAAAACAATCAGAGCTGAGAATGAAATAGATGTGACTACAGCACAAGAAGCTGGACTTGAAGAGTCATTGGTGGCTCGTTTGGTTATGACACCTGCAAAGGTAAGTCACTATTCATGATTTTCACCTCTCTTTAAGAGCTATTTGTGTTTACTAATGCTTCCTTCTTGATAGATCTCGAGCCTTGCAGCTTCAGTTCGTAAGCTAGCCAATATGGAAGATCCAATTGGCCGTGTCCTAAAGAAAACTGAGGTGACTAACAGACTCCTCTTATCATATAAATTAGTTTTACAGATCCTCCTAGTTGTTTATGTTATTTGTTCTTTGTGACCGTTGTTATCACAGGTGGCAGATGGTCTTGTTTTGGAGAAGACCTCATCCCCATTAGGCGTACTCCTGATTGTTTTTGAGTCTCGACCTGATGCACTTGTACAGGTATGTGAAAGAGTCGATGTCCTTTTCTCTTCTTTGAATGTGAGTTTGCTGAAGCTGTGCTTTACTCACAAACCAAACAGATAGCTTCACTTGCCATCCGTAGTGGAAATGGTCTTCTATTGAAGGGTGGAAAAGAGGCTAGGAGATCAAATGCTATCTTACACAAGGTGATCACTGATGCAATTCCAGAGACTGTTGGTGGTAAACTCATTGGACTTGTGACTTCAAGGGAAGAGATTCCTGATTTGCTCAAGGTAAATGGATTTTACAAACTTGGAGCTGCTGCAACAAGTCTTTATATCTTTTGTTAAACTAAGTATTTGCATTTGGGCTACAGCTTGATGACGTTATTGATCTTGTGATCCCAAGAGGCAGCAACCAGCTTGTTTCCCAGATCAAAAATACTACAAAAATCCCTGTTCTAGGTCATGCAGGTACGGTTTCAACTTTGTTTTTTTTCATAGAATTCTTTAGTAGGATTGTGCTAGAGAAGTGATGCTGATTGAATTGTGTATTTCCAGATGGAATCTGTCATGTATACGTCGACAAGGCTTGTAATGTGGATATGGCTAAGCGCATAGTTTCTGATGCAAAGTTGGATTATCCAGCAGCTTGTAATGCCATGGTAAGAGAACTTCTACCTTCCCCCAATATTTCAGAAATGTAATGAGTTTTTTTAATTTCATCTTCTCTATTCCCTTGTCTTTTTTTTTTCAGGAAACCCTTCTTGTGCATAAGGATCTGGAGCAGAACGCTGTGCTCAATGAGCTTATATTTGCTCTGCAGAGCAATGGTAAGTCACAACACTATCGAGATGTCTCATATACCTTCAGTATAGATGACTCATGAGGTATATTAATCTGCAGGAGTCACTTTGTATGGTGGACCAAAGGCAAGTAAAATACTTAACTTACCAGAAGCACGGTCTTTCAATCATGAGTACTGCTCCAAGGCGTGCACTGTTGAAGTTGTAGAAGACGTTTACGGTGCTATAGATCACATTCACCGACATGGAAGGTAAAAAACTCGACACAACCAACACTAGTGGCTGTAATCTTTTGCTGGAAATGCTCACTCTTTATCTTGTCTTGTATGTTGTTGTGAGCAGTGCACACACAGACTGCATTGTGACAGAGGATCCCGAAGTTGCAGAGCTGTTCCTTCGCCAAGTAGACAGCGCTGCTGTGTTTCACAACGCAAGCACAAGATTCTCTGATGGTTTTCGATTTGGACTTGGTGCTGAGGTAAGCAACAGACATACACATAACCTTATATAATAAACGGATAAAAGGGAAGAGTAAGTGATGAAGTAAGTTTTGGTTTGGTATATAGGTGGGGATAAGCACAGGCAGGATCCATGCCCGTGGTCCAGTGGGAGTAGAGGGACTACTTACAACCAGATGGTACAGTTTGGTTTCATACTTTAACTAAATTTTGGTTTTGTGTAATGGTTTTGTAAGGAAGAATGGTTTTGTGGTTGCAGGATAATGAGAGGAAAAGGACAAGTTGTGGATGGAGACAATGGGATTACTTACACTCATCAAGACATTCCCATCCAAACTTAGAAGACTTTGTGTGAAGTCTTTCTGAGGAGACTAGGAGAGGATGGGCTTTTTGTTTCCTCTCTGCTAATATCATATCCTATTATTATTGTTGTTGAAACCCTCTCTATGAAGTGGTTTTGATTTAGGGATTAGTGATTGCACCAAAAATAAGTTCCTTTCTGTGTACCACTTGATCTTGCTCTTAAGTAAGATGAACATTTACTAGCTTTTGTCCAAAAAGATACTCGTTGTACCACACCTTTCTTATTTATCAATTTATCTTATTTGTTTGGATTTGCATTGTCAATCAGACCTTGATACAAAGTAGAATATGAACTTAAAACTCATTACCATAAATCCTTAAAAGGTTCTGCAAAACATTGAAAACATATGAATGCTAACAATGAACGCAAGAGTTTCTCAACTGCTTAGGAACCTTTCACTCTTCCATAAACTTCTTAACATTCTTCAACCACAACAAGTACTCTCTCTTCACTTTCCTCATCATGTACTGATGCAAAAAGTTCGTAGTGCTTGCTTTCACTCCTCTGATCTCCAAATACTTGTAGAACGTCTTCTTCAAATTCTCGTCCAAGCACCTGTAAGAAAGCAACAGAAACTTATGTATATATACCCTCACATACTTTTTGCTTTAAAGTTCCACAAAGCTTACTCAAAATCAGGCCCTTCATTAGCCAACTTATCCTCCAAAGTACTCCCCTGATTGCTCACAGACAAAGCATCAATAGCAATCTCATCCGGAAAAGCCATACAGCTAAACTCTAAGCTAAGCCCACTCTTCTTGGTTACAGTCACAACTAATGGAATACTTGACCCATTGCTATGACCATCCTCATCAT
>CAKOAT010081044.1:6807-18371 GCA_932364175.1 Eruca vesicaria subsp. sativa
CCAGTTCAACGCAGATTCGGAATAAGAACCTTCTTGCTTTCAAATCTCTCTTATTTTCGTTTTTATTCTAAGTTATCGTTTTCTTATTTTCGTTGTGCGGTTCTCGCAGATAGCCGGTTCCTCTGGAAACTTAGGGTTTTTCCCGAAGTTTCCTTATTTACGATTTATTTGACAGTAGGGTGAAATCGACTCCCACAAGGTATGAGAATCATAGGCGCTACCACGTCTCGCCGGTTAGTATCGATCGATGTAGAGTGAGGTGTATCGATCGATGTCAAGTGAAGGGTATCGGTCGACGAACAGTGGATGATGTCGATGAGGTGGTGTTGGTGTCGGTCAACGAACGGTTGTTGATGTCGATCGATGGATGGTGGGGGAATCGGTCGACGAACGGTTGTTGATCGTCGGTGGAAAGCGCGTATCGGTCGATAGAGAGGTGTTAGTATCGATCGATGTGGAGCGTAGGTCTTTGCGGATTCTACGTTCAAGATTGTTGGGGTCTTCTGAGTACAAAAGTTTCTTGTCCTTGTTGCTTCCCATGTTCGGAAACTCGCTAGGCGTAACGCATGCGGCTGACCAGCGCCTAGCACCGAATCAAAAAATCGGAAATTACACGGGGATTAATCGGTGATTATTTATTAAGTATTTTCTATAAACTAATTAAATTTGCATTTAATACATGGTGGTTGAACCTTTCCTAGTGGCTCGCGTCTCTCATATTTGCCATTTAGATCACGGGTTCGAATTGTAGGACGAGCTTTTTAACCTTTTATTATTTTTAGGGTTTAATGTAAGTCAAATGACGAATATACCCTCGTCTTCAACCTTCTTCTGCGATTTTACAGTCCTAACAAACAGCCGTCTTTAAGTTTTTTTTTTTCGATTTAACCTTTTAATAAGCTAATCTTGTGGGATTCAACCTCATATTGAAGATCTATAAGCTATAATCTGATTTCTAACTAAAACCTTTGATATTTTCAAACCTTTTCAGATTTGGACAAAACGATTTTTACAAAATTAAACGGCGATTTCTCTGTTTCTCCAGTCAACGCGGACATTGAACGGCTCAGCGCCTAGACACACCGATCACCTCCGTTTCGCTACGGTGACCTTCTGATTTGCGTTTAATCGGACGAGTAATCAGTAACTCGGCCGAGTTTTAGAACAAGGGTTGCTTCTAGTACTGCTGGGTATGTACCTGAAAAAGACAAAAAGAAAAAGAAAATATTTTGTGTCAAAAGATGGAAAAAAATAAAAAGAAACAAAAACCTAGACTGAATCAGATTAAATCTAATCGTAATCTTAGTTCCCCGGCAACGGCGCCTAATTTGATATCACTCAAATGTTTAACCCTAAGGAGTGAATTACTCTCTCAATTAAGAGGTTCAATCGCAGTACTTAGGGATCGAATCCACAAGGAACTAGAGTCACAAAAGATATAATCCTAAGTGATTAAGCTAGGTTAATTAGGTTTAAAACAATAAATAAAGTTGGTAGCAATGGTAAGTTGCTAAAGAGAATGGTTTTTGGGTTTTAAAACAATAAAAGAAAGTAGCTAGATTCGAGGTTACTATTCAGAAAATCATGATTATAAATCTATGGATGTCTTAACGAATTGCTTGCAAATATATGAGAACTTCAATCCTTAGGCAAATCTATAGCTATCGCTATTAGACTCATCCATTGATCTGATTGCCGAAAGTATCGTCCAATGTTGCTATCGCAGTGTCGATCGATATGTTTTGCCGTCGATCGATGACTTTATAGGAGTATCGATCGATATAGCATCGGATCGAATTGAAACTGTGTTCACCCGAGAATATCTATCAGACCGCCTATCGCACGTGCCTAATAGAGTCCGAGCTTAGCCAAATGATTTCAGGATAATGACTATTAGATTAGTCACTCCATAATCATACCTGTAGGTAGCAAATCTAGAGTAAGCATTAGGGTTCATTTGGATAATGAATATAACAACTCAACACTCCATAGTTGGGGCTAATCCCTCATAAATATTTGAACCCTAAATCTAACAAATGAATCTACTCAGACAGAGCCAAGAGATTCATAGCAAAATAATAAGATGAAAATAAAATACTTTTATTGCTAAGAATAAAACAGAATACAAAACTAAAACTCAATACTTTCTTGTCTGAATTTTTTTTCTAGGGCTCATAGGCATAACTATAAATATGAGTACACTTAGGTTAAAAACTCGTCAGGGGAAATCTTGTAATTTGGTGAGTAAATCTTGCTCATCACGCTCTGTATCGATCGATGGTACATGGTGTACATCGATCGATGGAGTATCTTGACTTCAAATTCTATGGACACGATCGATATGTGTCTCTCATTGTCGGATCTTCATAGTCATCTTGGAAAACTCTCCTTTAAGCTCCATAAGGCACCTAAATCATCACTTAACTACAAAATGCTCCTGAACCTGAAAACATACCTAATAGACTCCAAAACATAGATAATAGTTATAAAAACATATAAAAATCATGACCAAAAACGGGTCAAAATCATGGTATATCACAGATCCTTTCCAATTCCTGCACCTTATGCTAGTTACGCCTTGTCTGAGTTTCTGACCCAAAAGAGACCCAATGTCTGGAATACCCTCCATCAACCAAATCTGAAGTGCATATGAGAATCCATCTACGACATAACTATTCTGCGTCTTCCCTTTATCCATAGCGTCAATAATGGAACTCACCAGCGCATCAAAAGAGTGAAGACACCACATATATTTCCTCATCTTCTCGAAATCCATCACCAGCTTGATATACTTGTGTGGGATCCACACCTTCTCATCCTTCGCCATAACTATGCCAGCAATCACACACAAGTACACCATCCTCAGCCTATCAACACGAGACCAAGTGTTACAAGATTTCAGATGCACTTTCCTGATTTGCTGTAGGGAAATATTTGTTCCTTTCCTTAGCAACGTACTCCAAAACCCTTTATCATGTACCCAATCATCAATCTCTAAGTCAGGCTCGTCTTTATATTTTAGACCTGTGATCGCAAAGAATTCTTGCATTGAAAATCTGAGAGGCCTCCTAGCATAATTGAACCACAACTCGTGTCACTTTGCCGTCAGAATCTGCTTACAAACGAAGCTGTGGATTCCTCTTCTAGAAAACTTAAGCTTGTGTTCATAAATGGCCATAACCTGAGCAAATAGCGGATCACCCAACATTTCCTTGTACTCGTCTTTAATGTGCTTCTCCACCTTCTTAATAATGGAAATTCGACAACTATTGTTGATCTTCTAAACTTGTGTTTCAGTTCCCTCTTTGAATATGTATTTAGGCAACGGATCCATCGTCATACCTGTGAAACAATCAAACAATACAATTACCATAGGCTCTATTCATGCTAGTATAACTCATAAATCAGACATGTTAGTCAAAACAAAACAAAGACAATTATGCAAAAACCAGACCACATACCATTCTTACATCATTGTCACGAAATAAAAGTAAGATAACAACTTGGTGACCACAAAAACATCAAAATATGAAAATTTAATATCATATAAAAAATCGAATTCTATTACACTCGAGTTATGATTAAAAATCACTCAAATCAAAGAGATAAAAACATGCAAACCGAATCACAAGTCCAAAACTGTATAAAAGTCATGAAAACAACTCGTTGACCACCAAAAAAATCAAAAGTATGAAACTTTGATATCCTAGAAAACTAAATCATTTATGCAAACAAAAATCAAAATCCAGTACACTCGAGTTGTGATTAAAAACAATCAAATCAAATAGAGAAAGACATGAAAACGAATCCCAAGGCGTAGACCAAACCCAAAAATCTAGAAGTTACGGGCTTGAATTAAGATATGAGAAACGAATTTTGGCGAGGAACAAGCTTAAGATTTCCGACGACTTACCTGAGAGAAAGAGCGCGAAGTGAGCACGAGGTGTAGGAGCTTTCGCTAAAGAAGAAAACACCGCCGGAGTCCAAGAGGGGAGAAGGAAAACCGGAGCCGGCGAAGTGAAGCGGCGTCGAGATGTATTGTAGGTGAATCGTCTCTGATTTGCTCTCTACACTCGAACGACGGGGAGAGATGTAAATTAGGGTTAGGTTTCGATTTGGGGCTAAATAGAGTCGGGAATCCTTTTTTATTTTTTTATTTTTTATTTTGATTATTAATTAAAAAACAATTACAAAAATATTAAATAAGATATGGTTACATTTATATCAGATGTTTAATTGGGTTTACACAAAAAAATGGTAGAGGGACAATCTTATGTTCAATATATGGTATAGGGACAATGTATTAGTTTAGTTATTCTATATTTACAATTTTCCCAAAAACTTTTGGTAAAGATTTCTTAATGGTATTTTTAATAGAAAATGTTCCAAAAACTTTGGCAGAAACCATGGATTCACCAGAAGCTCTGTTTTGGAACGAGGCTTTCAGAAGTGAATTTGATTCTATAATGGAAAATTTATACATGGAACATA
This sequence comes from Eruca vesicaria subsp. sativa, assembly GCA_932364175.1. Taxonomy (NCBI): domain Eukaryota; kingdom Viridiplantae; phylum Streptophyta; class Magnoliopsida; order Brassicales; family Brassicaceae; genus Eruca; species Eruca vesicaria. The sequence goes on from CAKOAT010081044.1 coordinate 11,299, forward strand.
ACGGATTTACCATCTTGGTGCAAAGCATTAGGGAATAAATGGATAATGACACGAAAATCTGGTGGAAAATACAAATCTAGGTTTGTAGTTCAAGGGTTCCGACAAAAAGAAGGTCTTGACTATTTTGATACATATTATCCAGTAACGAGAATAACATCAATAAGACTGATGATAGCAATCACAGCCTGAAGAGATCTAGCGATCCATCAAATGTATGTAAAAATCGCTTTTCAAAATAGTGATTTAAAAGAGAAGATTTACATGAAATAACCTTAGGGTTTTGTCATTCATGGACAGGAAGACAAAGTATGCCGACTTGTAAAGTCACTTTATGGGCTCCTAAAGAATGGCACAAAAAATTTGACAACAATATGATTTCAAATAGTTTCAAAATTAATGAATGAAAAATGCATATACTACAAAACTATCAAAAATGTGTATGTTTTTCTATGTCTATATGTAGATGATATGCTTATTATTTGAAGCAATAAAGAAATTATCAATCAAACAAAAAACATGCTCAAATGGAAATTTGAGATTAAAGACTTGTGATTGGTAGATGTAAATCTCAGGGTTAAAGTCACAAGAAATTCAAACAAAATTACCTTAACCCAATCTTGTGAGAACCGAAATTCACACTTGTCGATTTCCGTCAAATAAAGAAACTTAGGAAAACCCTAATTTTCCAGAGGAACCGTATCTCTGCGAAAGCCAACGACAAGTAACCAAATAAATGCGGAAAAATATGAAAAACGTAATAAAACGAATTTAAAGAAAAGGTAGATCTTATTTCGATTTCGCGTAAAAGCGTTGCGATCGTTACAAGGGTTTACAACGGCTTTGGCCGCAGGGCCGTCAGCGAGTTATCAACATAAAAACCTTAATCCTAATCGAGTCGCAGCTCGATAACAAAAGACGGAAAAAGATAAGAAAAGGGATTTGAATGATTTCGGACTGAACCTTATGAAAGGCTGCCTACGTACCCCTTTCGAGGATCAAGTCGAACGTAGTTCAGTTGATTTAGCTGGACAAGAGATCGAACTGCCTGGGCAAGTTCGTCTAGTGATCGAGCGCCAGTCATAGAAACCGAACTTGTCGAGAAAAAGCCTAAGTTTCTAAGTGCGGAAAATTCTAAGTCTAGAAAAGTTGTGAAAGTCTCAGATGAGAGCTCTGATTTCCGTCCCTTTGCTTCTGCCCTATGCCTCTTGCTTATATACTCCCTTCCTAGGCGGTTTAGTCTTTCCGTTTCTCCCAGATTCGAGTTTAATGGGAATCTTCCATTTATCTCGATCTTTCCTTTTTTCCCGCGGAAATCTTCTATTTATCCTCAAACTTGACATTTATCTTCAAGTTTGACATTTATCTTCTTTCTGCGAGTAAATTGCCAAAACGTCGTCGTATCTTAGGGTTGGACTTTGTTTAAAGTCGCGAGTGGCTTTTATCGCATTTTATGACTTTCCGAGCCGTTTTGTGATAAATCCGTTTTACGACTTTAGACGAGATTGTTTCCTGATACGATGCCGTTTTTAGATAAGTTTCTCGAGTTAATCGTAAATCTAGGCAATGTTCAATTTTTCGATTAATCGTTGCCGTTTTCTACGATTTACTCGGGGTTTTATTAAAAACGCGTTTTGTACGATTTTTATGAAAAATCTAGAATAAATCGTATAGTTTAGGCAGTATTCAGTGTTTCGTTTAACCGTTGCCGTTTTATACGATTTCCTCGAGTTTTTTTTGAGAAAACAAAGTTTTACGGTTTTTATCGTAAAACTCGAACGATAGGACGGATCGAGACGAAACGGGAGACATTTCGACCGTGATTCGGAATACGATCGTGTTGAAGGATATATGCCTTGAATCAAGGATGTGGGAGATCGAGGCTCGGGATGGTCGGCTCGACGTACGGCGAGCTAGTTCAACTTGGCCAGGTCGCCATAGGCGATAACAACCTATGGGGCAAAGTCAGCACCTCTTAGTTCGCCGTTGGGGAGTCTCTAGTTCGCCAGCAGGCGAACTAGTCGGGAAGTTCCTAGTTCGCCAGCAGGCGAACTAGTCGGGAAGTTCCTAGTTCGCCTGCTGGCGAACTAGTCGTGACTAGTTCGCGTTTTGTGGCGGTTTCGGTTTTCTGGCGGTTTCGGTTTTTCGCGGTTTTGTAAAATGATTTCTCGAGTTTTATAAAACGATCTTCGAGTTTTATAAAACGATCTTCGAGTTTTATAAAACGATCTTCGAGTTTTATAAAACGGCTTCTCGAGTTTTATAAAACAATCTTCGAGTTTTATAAAACAGCTTCTCGAGTTTTATAAAACGATCTTCGGGTTTTATAAAACGGCTTCTTGAGTTTTATAAAATGATCTTCGAGTTTTATAAAACGGCTTCTCAAGTTTTATAAAACGATCTTCGAGTTTTATAAAACGGCTTCTCGAGTTTTATAAAACGATTTTCGAGTTTTATAAAACGGCTTCTCGAGTTTTATAAAACGATCTTCGAGTTTTATAAAACGATCTTCGAGTTTTATAAAACGATCTTCGAGTTTTATAAAGTGACTTCTCGAGTTTTATAAAACAATCTTCGAGTTTCATAAAACGATCTTAGAGATTTATAAAACGACTTCTCGAGTTTTATAAAACAATCTTCGAGTTTTATAAAACGATCTTAAAGTTTTATAAAACGACTTCGAGTTTTATAAAATGACTTCTTGGATTTTAAAAAACTATTCCTTTTGTATTTTTGCGGGGAGTTTTAGCCATTGATTCCGTCGTGACCGATTTTGACACCAACAAATCTCATTATGTTGAAGCAATTTTAGAGAGATTTAAAAATTACTCTAATAGTACGGAAAATACTTCGTTAGATCCCCAAATGCACTTGATAAAGAATTAAGGTGAAGCGATTTCACAAAATGAGTATGCACGTTTGATTGGAAGTCTCATGTACTTGACCAACTGTACAAGACCAGATATAGTGCATGAAGTAAACGTACTTAGTCGATATACAAGTAATCCAGGTCATACACAATGGAAAGCTATAACGAGAGTACTCAATTTCTTGCGCTACTCCAAAGATTTTGGACTCCACTATGTTAAAGAACCATCAAGTTTAGAAGGATAAGGTGACGCTAACTGGATATCAGATTCTAAAACCTCAAAATGCACAAGTGAATATGTATTTACATTAGGAGCAACAGCAATATCATGGGAATCTACCAAACAAACAGTTTTAGCTAGATCCACCATGGAATATGAGTTCATAGCCCTTGACAAAGAAGCAAAACAAGCTGAAGGGCTTAGAATTTTTTTTGAAGATATTTTTTATGTCGGAGAAACCTGTGCCAGCTATACGCATATATTGTGATAGTCAATCAGCTATAGCTTGGACTCATAATAATCTCTACAATGGCAAATCTCGTCCCATTAGAAGACGACATAAAACAATTAGACAACTTATTTCAACTGATATAATCACAATAGACTATATCAAATCAACTAACAACCTATACGATCCATCTACTAAAGGTTTGCTACGAGATATTGTTGCTAAATCATCAAAAGAAATGGTTTTAAACTTTAAAATGTATTACAAAAGAGGATATTTGATGGCAACCCCACCTATCATGATTGGAGATCCCAAGAAGTAGGTTCAAAGGGAAAACAAAATCAAACAAAATCTACCAAAAGCACTTGAGACAAAGTAGTTTATTCCCAGCTCCTAAGATGATAAAAGTGCTAAGAAATGTGAGAAGGATAAGCATAAGATTTTAATGATACCATAGCTTCTTAAGCTGAGCATTACTCAATATTTCTCATGGTCAATCACTTAATGAGTGTGAAATGAGGCTGTTTCTATGAGAATAAATGCAAGGTTATATTCTCTTAGTTCACTCATGAAAACCATGAATAGTTCAGGGCCACAATGAACACAATAGAAAACTAAGTTCTACGGGAAAATGAAGTTGCGTTATACATGTTGTCACAGTTAACATAAAACACCGGTTGGTTCAAGCACCATGTTCAACTTATGGTAAAGTAAACCCGAAAGATATTAACTATGAGTGGTTCAAGGCTTAAAAATGCCACCAACTCAAACAAAGTGATTTTTTTGCAAACACTCTCGATAAGTCTGTCTAGTCTAGTCAGGATTAAAATATGTATAGTTTCTTAAAGTCTATCGAGTTTACATATAGTCCGAATATGTTTAGAGTCATTTCTATTCATGTGGGGGATTGTTGGATCAATTATAAAAGCACATTGGCTTTAATTATAATGGTGAAAATAATATGAATTGGGCTAACGGTATATAGCCCAACAGTCACAAGTTATAGTTGTTGTTTGTCCCACATCGAGGAAAACATGCAAAAGAGAGATGATAACGGTTTTGAGAGAAAGGATGGCTCCCATATGCGCACCGCCGCCGTCCAGCCGACACGGCTCCGCTTGGGCATGGGCGTGGACGTGGGTGTGGTCGTGCGCTTGGGCTTGGCCTTGCGCTTGGACATAGGCTTGGGCTTGGGCTTGGGTTTGGGAGTGGGCTTGGAAATGGGCGTGGGCGTGGGTTTGGGCGTGGACTTGGGCTTGGTCGTGGGAGTGGGCTTGAGCTTGGGCGTGGGTAAGTGTGGCCTAGGGGCCACTAAAAGATGTTCTTTTTGGGCCAAATGAATCTCAACGTTTTTACCCATATTGTTTCAAAAAACAGCATGACATTCATGTATAAACGACATGTAGTCCGTCTAGAAATAACACGGGGTTTATCAGTTCAAAATAAATCAGAACGAGTCAACAAAGGAGAGATCTTGCGGAGAAAATTTCTCAACTCCACTCCCGAGATTTCAAAGATATTTTTGCTAACGTGGTGCAATAATTACGAAAATCAAATGTTTTTCTCCTCTTTAAAATTTTGTCTTCTCCTCTCTCATTACTTACGTTTTTTACAAGTGACCAGCAATTCTTCCCAGAGTAAGTTTAGAGAGTGTTTCGTATCGTAAGGGATTTCACGAGTGAAGCGTGAATTTTCTATCATGATTTTATCCTGGAACTCTAATTCGTACATGTCCGTCTCACTACGGAGTGAATATTAAGAGTTAAGGAAAGAGATTCGTCTCTACTCCATGGTCTACATTGTAAAATGTTTTCTAATCGGCTTTTCTATTCGTCTTTTTGACCGTATATTTCCTTATCATCGTCTGTATTTATATTGTTTATGTCAATTAGATTTTTCGGCTTCTACAAAGACTGGGACTTCAATTAAAGTCGAGAGTGGCTTTTATCGGGTTTTATGACTTTCTGAGCCGTTTTGCGATAAATCCGTTTTACGAATTTAGACGAGAGGTTCCTAGTTCGCCTGCTGGGGAACTAGTCGGGAAGCTCCTAGATCGCCTGCTGGCGAACTAGTCGGGAAGCTCCTAGTTCGCATTTTGCGGCGGTTTCGGTTTTTCGCGATTTTGTAAAAAGATTCTCGAGTTTTATAAAACGATCTTCGAGTTTTATAAAACGATTCTCGAGTTTTATAAAATGATTCTCGAGTTTTATAAAACTATTCTTCGAGTTTTTATAAAACGATCTTCGAGTTTTATAAAACGATTCTCGAGTTTTATAAAATGATTCTCGAGTTTTATAAAACGATTCTCGAGTTTTATAAAACAATTCTCGAGTTTTATAAAACGATTCTCGAGTTTTATAAAACGATTCTCGAGTTTTATAAAACGATTCTCGAGTTTTATAAAACAATTCTCGAGTTTTATAAAACGATTCTTCGAGTTTTATAAAACGATTCTCGAGTTTTATAAAACGATTCTCAAGTTTCATAAAACGATTCTTCGAGTTTTATAAAACGATTCTCAAGTTTCATAAAATGATTCTCGAGTTTTATAAAACGATTCTCGAGTTTTATAAAACGATTCTCGAGTTTTATAAAACGATTCTCGAGTTTTATAAAACGTTCTTCGAGTTTTATAAAATGATTCTCGAGTTTTATAAAACGATTCTTCGAGTTTTATAAAACGATTCTCGAGTTTTATAAAACGATTCTTCGAGTTTTATAAACGATTCTTGAATTTTATAAAAAGATTCTCAAGTTTTATAAAATGATTCTTCGAGTTTTATAAAATGATTCTCGAGTTTTATAAAACGATTCTCGAGTTTTATAAAACGATTCTTCGAGTTTTATAAAACGATTCTTGAGTTTTATAAAACGATTCTCGAGTTTTATAAAACGATTCTTCGAGTTTTATAAAACGATTCTTCGAGTTTTATAAAACGATTTCTTTTATATTTTCTGTGTAGACTTTTTGCCATTGATTCTGTTGTGACCGATTTTGACAACAACAGTTAGCCCCCCAGCTCGCTAGAATATTGAGCCTTTAGTGTAAGGTTCTTGCGAGTGGTTAGCTAGTTTTAGTTAAGTTAGGCGGAATTAATGGTTGGAAAGGTCCATTGAAAGTGATCTTTCCACTCTCCAGGGAGCGGAAAGCATGTAAGATTAGGGCTGCTCCTTGTGAAGGCAGCCTACGTACCCTTTTGAGGGGATCAAGCCTTTCGTAGTTCGTTTCGGAGTTAGGGTTTGTATGACCTGTTTCCTAGCAAGACCTTTACGGTCTAGTTATATGTTGGTAGGAGTTATCGAGCATATTGATGTCGATGGCATCTGGACCTTTGCCGGCCTTGAGACTAGTCTCGTAGGCCGTTTGGTCTGGCCGAGCGTGGCCGTTATAGTTTTCGGACTGGCCGTGTGCGGCTCTGAGTCCCTGCCGCTTTTGCGGCTTTGTTAAAAAATCAGTTTGCGTTTTTAAGAGCGTGTTTTTATTCGTATGAATTTAGCGGGAAGAATATGAGTTGATATTGAGGGAGGTCCGCGAGTTGTCGTCTCGCATTCCTTTTGTCCCTTAGTGTATCGCCTTGTTCGTTTTCCCGTTTTAAGATGTTTAGTAAATCAAGTGAGCGTTTAGATATAGACGAAGAGACATGCCTTTTGGATCTCGATTCATGCCTTGAGACCTAGGTTTACTTTCGGATTGAGGCTATGCGATGACTAGTCGGGTTTCGTTTTGCCTGTTGCGATTTTAACCTGATTCCATACCA
>CAKOAT010081044.1:18471-106796 GCA_932364175.1 Eruca vesicaria subsp. sativa
TCACCGGGAACAATTTCTAAGTTGCCCGGAAGTGCTGACCAAAAGTTTGGATTTCTTTTATAGCGCTATTACCCTTGTGTCGGGTGTTCGAGAGCTATCTCTGCGAGATAACTTAAGTTTGTTTAGGACTGTTGCGAGTTTGTTGTGATCAGCAACAAACTATTTTTAAGTGATAGATGTTTACGTAGTTTGGGCCTTCAAGGATATGTATGTTAAGAAGTTTTGCGTAATTTTATAGTCGCGGACGGACTGTTAGGTCTTCCAAGAAAATGACTTTATCGAGGAAGGTATTTGTGTCGAAAAACTAATCTCTGGGAGTCTGCGACGTCTCGCAGTGCCGAAAGTTGGTTTTTATTTTATATGCTGCGTTTCGTGTTCGGAACGTTTGCAGGCTCAAAGATGTTGGGCGGTGTCTCGAGGGTTTTGTCTTAACCCTGCTTTGTAGGAACACTTTGGTTCGTTTGCGGATATTCACAATTAAAACTTACATTCCTGTTTGGATGTTAGGTAGTTTTATGACTTGTGCTAGAGCAATTAGGACCGAGAGGTCGCGTAAGTTGTTTCCCCGAAACAAAGCAGTTTTCGTTACGGTTCATTGTGAAGTATTGACCTTCCGAGATTCGTACGGCTTTAGGAGCTCTGGTACGAGTGTTTTCTTATACGTCGGATTTTGTAGGCAACTTGCTTCGGGAATAGAGTGAATCGCGAGAATACAGAACTTAGCCAATTTTCGACAAGTTTGCATTATCCGTTGAATGTATTGGCTTGGCGTGAAGGTTGTGTTCAGCCGCACAGCCAAGGTCGTATTTGGTAGAGGATTAGACCACGACACTTTCGTGCTATCGAAAAGGTCGAGTCGGTTTTTAAACTTGGCATTGAAGTGAAGCGTGATCGGACAATAGCCAAGTAGCGTTTGTCGAGCTTGATATGCCAAGTATGCCCGTGGTTATAGAAAACGTTTTTCCACTGTAGGTTTGATTTATATGATGAAAGTTTCGTATAAACTTTCCTTTGTATGGAAGTTGTTTTATAAAACGATCGATCTTTCTTTACTCAAAGGAGACAGATCCTAAGAAGCTCGGTGCGGAGCCCGTGCGGAGTCATTTGCGGGACGGTCTCATTCTCGGATGTAATCGGGAGGAGTGAGAGCGGATGCTCGTGAACCGAAGGGCTAAAGAGTGAGATCTGTCAGATTGTGATGCGAGGAAGCAAAGTTTAGATTGGTCGCTCAGCGCCGGATCGTATAGCTTGGCTTTTGCTATATAACGAAAATACTTTTCGCAAAATCTGTTACGTTTACTTTCGAAAGTTACTTCGTTATGACATGATCCTGACCATAAGAAGGATTTCTCGCGTAAGTAACGGGCGATGAATTTAGTAATCGACACGACGCATTGGGTTAACAATGTTTCTGCAGATTTTTCGAGAATCCTTTCCGCTTAGTTTTTGATTCTTCGGTGATGGTTTTTTTGGAGTCACTTGCGGAGTTTTACCAAAATTTATTTCACCGAGATTTAGTCGCAATAAGTTTTAGCGGGTTTCTAGGACGGAATGAATTACATAATCAGCAATAGGATCAGTCGGTGAGAAGGGATGACGTATTCTCAATTGCTGCTTTATGTTCTCGATTTTATTCCGTGAATCACTTGGTTCGACAGAGAACGAGATCAATGCTTTGACGCCTAAAGATTTCTCATATAATTTTTCGATTCTTATACTTGTTTTATCAAGTTCGAGAAATTCTTTATGACTTCGGCAAATCATCGAGTTTTGCTCTGAAGTTTCGCAGAGATTTTCTAACCGCATGATTTCCCCGAGAGCTACTGTATATTCCTCGAGATTATTTCCCAGACAGTTTGAATCAGTCTTTAGCGTTTAGACGGTCTTAAATTGTCGTTTGCTTTTGGGATGATTTTGACGAGGCGTCACATTGTCCTAATATTTTTCTGCTTGTTTTGGCGAGAGTTTGCTTTATAGAAAGCGTTTTCTCGACGCGACGGAAAATATTCCACGAAAAGAAAAAAAGACGAGTTTCCTTTGAAGATTCGGATGATCGATAATCTGGGTTGGTTAAAGACTGTGGTAGATTGGCGATGACTTGGAGTATGTCTGGTTTACGAAAATTTCTAGGAGCGAGTCGGTTTTAAGACGACGTCATCGTCTCTAGCTCATTCTTCCTTTTAGGAAATGAGTACGTTCGAATGCGTGGTGATCGTTTCTCGGCTGTACGAGAGATTGGATCGGTTTGCGAGTTATGCCTGAATGGTTAGAGAACAACAAATCGAGATAGACAAAAATTGCTTACGACTTAGCATGCTAGACTATCCTCTAAATTCTAAGTTCTCTAGGTTTCACGGCAGTTTACAAGACATTTTCGTTTCTTACCTACGAGAAATTAGAAATCTAATAAAATTTTCAAATCAGACATACCTTAATTTCATCGATGATTTTGGATCGTCTATTCTTCGTTCTTCGTGTTTTGACTTACCGGTCTTTGATGAATTACCATCAAGAGTATCGGAGCGGGGAGAAGACTTAACCATCTGAGCTCATGTTCTTGTTTCTTCGTACTGCTGGTTTTATTTGACCGACTAGGTGCGCTTTGTATATCGAAAAAATCAATCACGTGTTTATGATTGGATGTTTTCGACTTAGCGTGGCAGAGTTTCATAAAACCGGATTGGGTCTAGAGAGTTCAGATTTCTCGTATAGTTTAGGCGACTTTGGTGTTAATTCAACCGTTGCCGTTTTAGACCATTGATTCGAACTTATACGAAGAAACAAGTCTTCGCGGTTTTATCATAAAATCCTGATGGAAATTCCGATTGAGACAAAACAAGAATCAGCGCGATCAAGACTTGAGAGAGAAACTCTAGGATTGGTTCAGCTCGACGTTGGGAAATTCGGGTGAACCCTTTCAGCTCGCCGTGTGGCGATCCTGATGGTAAGAACCCTTGGGGCAAAGTCAGCACTTCTTGGGCAAGCTAGGCGCTTGGTTTAGCTCTACGTTCGGCGAGCTAAGACGCTTGGTTTAGCTCTACGTTCGGCGAGCTAAGCCAGCTTGGTTTAGCTTTACGTTCGGTGAGCTAAGACTCCTGGTTTAGCTCTACGTTCGGCGAGCTAAGACGCTTGGTGCGGGTGATCTCGATCCGTCGAGTTGACTTGTTTTCGTCGTAGAATTTCAACGGAAAGTCCGATTGAGACGAAACGAAAAGCAGTGCGATTATTGTTTAGAGTACGATCAGGCTCACTGTAGCTATGAGTTGGATTGTGCGGACCCTCGGGGAAAAGTCAGTGCCTCTAGGACGAGGTGGAAAGCCGGTCAGCTCGCCAAGATGGCAAGCTAGGTTGCTTGGCGATCTCACCGTCTTTTCGGCTGGATAGTATTGCCCGATTCTGCGAGTAGCCTAAGGTTCTTTCGCGAGCAACCTAGGGTTTTGTTGCGAATAACCTAGGGTTTTTACGCGAGTAACCTAGGGCTTTCTCCACGAGTAAAGCTAGGGCTTTCTCCACGAGTAACCTAGGGCTTTCTCCGCGAGTAACCTAGGGCTTTCTCCGCCAGTAACCTAAGGTTTTTCCACGAACAGCCTTGGGTTTTTCCGCGAGTAACCTATGATTTATTTCGCGAGTAACTTACGGTTTGTTCCGCAGTTTTTGGGAAAGCAAGTTTTATTTTTTCCGAAAAGTTGTCGGAAATGTCTTTTGCTCAACCCATGAGATTTGTCCAACTCGGAAATAAGAAAAACACTACGGGGTTTGATAGATTTTATCGTTGCCCTTATTGATCTGAGATAGAAATCGTGAGCTTGTTTCGTTGCTCTTCCCGTGGAGAAGAGTCGCGATTAGGTTTTCGATTTTGTTGAGTACTACAGCATTTACGTGAGCGTTGGCTGTACGAGAAGTCGCTGCTGGAGTTGTTTTACCAACGTCTTTTTGCGAGCAGCGACTTTGTCTTTCATATATCCAGACATTGTTTTGATCAAGCGTTTTGCGGTTATGAGTAAGAGTAATCCGACCCCCCTCTCTCTAGCGCCAAACTGTGGGAACCAAGATTCACACTTGTCGATTTCCGTTAAATAAGGAAAGTTAGGAAAACCCTAATTTCCTAGAGGAACCGGATCTCTGCGAAAGCCAACGACAAGTAACCAAATAAATGCGGAAAAATATGAAATACGCAATAAAACGAATTTATAAAGAAAGTCGATCTTATTTCCGATTCGCGTAAGAGCGTTGCGATCATTACAAGGAATTACAAAGGCTTTGGTCGCAGGGGCCATCAGAGAGTTACAAACATAAAACCCTAGATCTAGTCGAGTCGCAGCTCGATAACGAAAGACGGAAAAATATAGGAAAAAAGGTTTGATTGATTTCGGACTGAACCTTATGAAAGGCTGCCTACGTACCCCTTTCGGGGATCAAGTCGAACGTAGTTCAGTTGATAGAGCTGGACCAGAGATCGATCTGCCTGGGCGAGTTCGTCTAGTAATTGAGCGCCAGTCATAGAAACCAAACTTGTCGAGAAAAATCCTAAGTTTCTAAGTGCGGAAAATTCTAAGTCTAGAAAAGTTATAAAAGTCTCAGATGAGAGCTCTGAAATTCGTCCCTTTGCTTCTGCTCTATGCCTCTTGCTTATATACTCCCTTCCTAGGCGGTTTAGTCTTTCCATTTCACCCAGATTCGAGTTTAATGGGAATCTTCCATTTATCTCGATCTTTCCTTTTTTCCGCGGAAATCTTCTATTTATCCTCAAACTTGACATTTATCTTCAAGTTTGACATTTAACTTCTTTCTGCGAGTAAATCGCCAAAACGTCGTCGTATCTTCGGGTTGGACTTCGTTTAAAGTCGCGAGTGGCTTTTATCGCGTTTTATGACTTCCCGAGCCGTTTTGCGATAAATCCGTTTTACGACTTTAGACGAGATCGTTTCCTGATACGATGCCGTTTTTAGATAAGTTTCCCGAGTTAATCGTAAAGCTAAGCAATGTTCGATGTTTCGATTAATCGTTGCCGTTTTCTACGATTTACTCGGGGTTTTATTAAAAACGCGTTTTGTACGATTTTTACGAAAAAAATCGAATAAATCGTATAGTTTAGGCAATATTCGGCGTTTCGTTTAACCGTTGCCGTTTTATACGATTTCCTCGAGTTGTTTTCGAGAAAACAAAGTTTTACAGTTTTTATCGTAAAACTCGAACGATAGGACGGATCGAGACGAAACAGGAGACATTTTGACCGTGATTCGGAATACGATCGTGTCGAAGGACGTATGCCTTGAATCAAGGACGTGGGAGATCGAGGCTCGGGATGGTCGGCTCGACGTACGGCGAGCTAGTTCAGCTTGGCCAGGTCGCCATATGGCGAACTAGGCGATAAAAACCTGTGGGGCAAAGTCAGCACCTCTTAGTTCGCCGTTGGGGAGCCTCTAGTTCGCCTGCTGGCGAAGTAACCCAGCTTGGCTTAGTTCGCCAGCAGGCGAACTAGTCGGGAGGTTCCTAGTTCGCCTGCTGGCGAACTAAGCCGAGCTGGCTTAGTTCGGCAGCAGGCGAACTAGTCGGGAAGCTCCTAGTTCGCCTGCTGGCAAACTAAGTCGAGCTGGCTTAGTTTGCCAGCAGGCGAACTAGTCGGGAGGCTCGTAGTTCGCCTGCTGGCAAACTAAGCCAGCTCGGCTTAGTTCGCCAGCAGGCGAACTAGTCACGACTAGTTCGCATTTTGCGGCGGTTTCGGTTTTTCGCGATTTTGTAAAACGATTCTCGAGTTTTATAAAACGATCTTCGATTTTTATAAAACGATTCTTGAGTTTTATAAAATGATTCTCGAGTTTTCTAAAACGATTCTTCGAGTTTCTATAAAACGATCTTCAAGTTTTATAAAACGATTCTCGAGTTTTATAAAATGATTCTCGAGTTCTATAAAACGATTCTCAAGTTTTATAAAATGATTCTCGAGTTTTATAAAACGATTCTCGAGTTTTATAAAACGATTCTCGAGTTTTATAAAATGATTCTCGAGTTTTATAAAACGGTCTTCGAGTTTTATAAAATGATTCTCGAGTTTTTTAAAACGATTCTTTGAGTTTTATAAAATGATTCTCGAGTTTTATAAAACGATTCTTCGAGTTTTATAAAACGATTTTCGAGTTTTATAAAACGATTCTCGAGTTTTATAAAACAATTCTTTGAGTTTTATAAAACGATTCTCGAGTTTGATAAAAAGATTCCCGAGTTTTATAAAACGATTCTTCGAGTTTTATAAAACGATTCTGGAGTTTTATAAAATGATTCTCGAGTTTTATAAAACGATTCTCGAGTTTTATAAAACGATTCTCGAGTTTTATAAAACGGTCTTCGAGTTTTATAAAACGATTATCGAGTTTTATAAAACGATTCTTCAAGTTTTATAAAACGATTCTTGAGTTTTATAAAACGATTCTCGAGTTTTATAAAACGATTCTTCGAGTTTTATAAAACGGTTCTCGAGTTTTATAAAACGATTCTTCGAGTTTTATAAAACGATTCTCGAGTTTTATAAAACGATTCTTTGAGTTTTATAAATTGATTCTTGAGTTTTATAAAACGATTCTCGAGTTTTATAAAAAGATTCTTCGAGTTTTATAAAACGATTCTTCGAGTCTTATAAAACGATTTCTTTTATATTTTCTGCGGAGACTTTTTTCCATTGATTCCGTTGTGACCGATTTTGACACCAACATGTAGTGTTATGATATGCAAAACCAGTTGACAAATTCGTTGAAAAAATCCGTATTATTATACCTAAATATATGTATATATGAACATTATTTGTTGGAAATAATTAAAAGAGATATTACTTGGAATGGCCCAAATTGATCAAAAAATGACTAGAATGACTCATATAAAATTTAAAATACTAGACCCCATTTTGTAACAAGCAATGGGGCTAAATCACCCTTTTCTAATTGTAATCGAAAAAAAAATTGATTAACAGAAAAATTATTGAAAAAAATAAACAATAAAACAGTCAAACTTATTTTCTCGGGTCTCTCTCTCTCTCTTTCACAACGACAAAGACACCATCTTCTCCGTCGGGAATTCCGATCGAGTCTCGCCGTCGTTCTTCTCTCCCTCCAACACCATATTCTCCGTCAAGAGTCCACCTCGTCAGAGTCGTCATCTCCACCATCTCCTCCATCGCATCTCCACCATCGCATCTCCTCCGTGAAGTCTCCTTCATCGCCTCTTTTCCAAGCTGTATCTACTAAATCCCAATTTATCCCTAAATCCCAAATTTTTAAAAACCTAAATTACGAACCTCTAATACGGTAATCTATCTAATTCCAAGCTGTATCTACTCGTTTCTAACTCAATTATAGGTTGGTTGCATGTTTGATTTCGAAAACCCTAAATCCCAATTTTCCCCAAATACTACATCTAATTGAATTTCACATTTTTGGGTTACGTTTTCGAGATTCGTTTGTTCTGTTTTTCTCAAAACTTTGGCTTTCAATTCCTTTATGTATAACCCAACTCAACGTGTTTATTTTCCTTATGCGAGTACTAAATTTTTATTCCCTTTTTAAAAATAAGCAAATAACTTGTAAAGTGTTTTATGTTGTAGGTATGGCTTCTTCTTCGGGTACTACGAGAGTGTATCCGAAAGGTCTCTATGATGTTCGAAAAACCCCGATTCAGAGTAGAAGCATGAACCATAGTTGTTTTCTGGAAAATCTTCAACCGTTTAAAGAAGCTGTTGGGGAAGATGTTTGGGCTGAGTTGAGGGAATTAGCTGTTGGAGTTATCGTTAAGCTGAAGGAGATGGAATATATTTGGTCTGCTGAAGCTGTTCATTATTTCCTTGCTAATCAACTCGCCATCAAGAGCATGTATGAGATTTGGTCGTTGATAGATTGTATGCCACTACGGTTTTCCTTGTATGAGTTTGAGGAGATTATGGGTCTAAACTGTGATGCTTTCGACCAGCATGACGTGTGGGATGTGGATCATCGAGAGTTTTGGCTGGAGATGGAAGTTCCAACATCTGAAGGGCCTACATTGAAATACTTACAAGCTTTATTGGTGAAGTTTAGAAACTGTTCTCGAGAGAAGCGAGTATGGTCTTTGGGATTGCTACATATTGGGATATTTGACATTGGGAGCAACAGCAGAATCCCTTTGCATTGTGCTAAAAGAGTGATGGACACTGCAGCTTTCCAGCGATATCCATGGGGTCGATTGGATTTAGCCAGTTTGTTCAGTCCATTAAAATGGTCTCATTTCAACTAGGGAAGAGTTACACTGTCCATGGCTGTGTTCACGTCCTTTTAGTATGGATTTATGAATTCGTCCCTGGTGTAGGAGAAAACTATGGCAATCAGATAGAGGGAGCTGATGTTCCTCTTCTGTCATGGGGGGGGATTTCGTACCCATATAAACTTCCAAGCTTTCTATGATCAGGAAAAAATACAGTATCAGAAGGTACATATCGTCTCTTATTTTTTCTTTCTTTCTTCACTGTTAAGAGAGATTTAAGATTTGGAATATTGTTTTGAATTTTAAAGACAGTATTTGGGCCAAATTTAGTAATGTGAGCTTGTTTTGTATATTTTTTTTGCTGGTTCGTGTGAGGCAGATGGTTATGAAGCCAATGGAAGACAGATATCCAAAATGGCCGAATGATGAAATGGATAATGAGTGGGAGAACCTGATAAAAGATATCATCAATGGTCAGCTAAATGACCAGTTTTGGGATGTAACTCCAACTACCAACTCGCCAAAGAAGAGAAAATTTGGTGTTGCGGCATCTGTTATTCCAAATGTCAGTCCTTCTACTAAGCGAAAAAAAGGAAAAGAACCGGCTCATGGAGGTGAAACATCTGATATCGTATGTTTTAGAATTTTCCTGATACTTTGTGATAGAAACACATTTTTTTATGATGTCACTAACATGGTTCGTTTGTGGAATACAGTTCGCAGCTCAGAACGTGGCTATACTCGGCTTAGTTGACTCTCTTACCAAACTCACTCAAAAAATAGAAGGCATGGATGTTAGTGTAGCTGAGAAAGTTACTAAAATTTTAGAAGGTACAATACAAGATAAGGTGGATGCTACAATGGGTCCTATTAAGGATGAGTTGCTGAAGAAGATAGCAAGTTTGGAGGAAGATGTGAAGTTTTTTAAAAACAAAGCTGATGTAAACATCCCTCAAGATGTGGCCGACTCCAACTCTGAAAATTCCAAGGCCAACGAAGATGATGATGCTTTTGGCAACGACTTGGTACGATTTACTTATTCATTTTTCTCTGTTTTCCTTTAAATTTACTGATAATGTTGTTTAATACTTCAGTCTTGGAAGATTGAGAAGAAGATCAGTTCACTTGATGGTTTGCCAATTTAAAGTGTTGTTAAGAAGGATAAGAAGGAAAAGAAGACGATGGAGAAGGAGGAACTTGGCTCTAAGGAGGTGCCACTGAAAAAATTTATAATGGAGAAGAAAGAAGTGACGATGGAGAATGAGGAGCTTGGCTCTAAGGAGGTGCCACTGAAAAAAGTTAAAACGGAGAAGAAAGAAGTGACGATGGAGAAGGAGGAGCTTGAGAGTGAGGAAGATGCAGTGCCACTGAAAAAAGTGAAGAAGGATAAGAAGGATGCTGTGCGACTGAAACCCGTGAAGAAGGAGAAGGAAGATGGGAGACTGAAAAAAGTGAAGAAGGAGAAGAAAACAATTGACATCCCGCAGCTGAAAGATGAGTCTATTTTGACTCAAGAGTGGGAAGATCATCTGAAATGGGAGAAGACTGAACAGTGTAGGCAAGTGTTGGAAGAACTTGCTGCCGGTGTAGAGGAGCCTACACGTACAAGGAAGCCTCAGTTGACAAAGACTCAAGTATGTCTGTAGGTTGGGAATTCAACGGTGAAGCATATAATAAGTGATTCGAAGAAGGCGTATGACCCATTAGCTAAAGTCGAGGCTGGAAAAATCCAGAAGCTTTTGGACTTCATTAAACAAGATCTGTAAGTTTTACATGAAGCTGAAATTTATTTCGTGAGATATGTTGGTTGAATGCTCCATTTTTTTTCATTTGGAGACGACGAGGAAATTAGCTACGGAGACAATTCCGGTCAGTTTTACTTAAATCTAATGGTACCAAGAGAAGTGCAGCCAACACCCAATTACGGCTGGTTGGGTGATGGAGTGAGTTTTTGAAAATTTGTGATTTTGGTCTCATTATGGCTTCACAAGATTATTGGCTAACTGATTTTAAGCAATGGCTTATCTTTTTGCAGCACATGGCCGCGGCTCTTCTCATGTTTCACCGACGTTCCATGCTTTCCACATCTCCATATGCCTCCTCTCGAATAGCATTTTTAGATCGGTGGTTGGTGAACTCGTGGGTTAATAACTACAACAAAATGGTCACGGAGGGGAAGCCAATCGAGTTGTCAGATATGTACAGCAAGGCGTTCAATGGAGAATACCCGGAGCAATTTCTGACAAGTAGAAAGTGGCTTACTGACGTTGACAGTTTGTTAACCTGCCACCTTGTTAATGGAAACCATTGAGTGGGCTTACATATTGATTTTCCGAAGGTGATGGTCCGTGTGTATGATAGCATTCCGAGTGTGGTGCCAGAGGAACGTTCTCTGCATGAGGAGTGCAGAGCATTCATGAAGATGATTCCGCTTGTGCTTAACAAGATGGTGCCGGTTAAAATCAGAAAGAAGACTGAGAAGCAGTTCACCCTACGTAGACACAAGTTCCCTCCAAACGATGACCCGGGAGATTGTGGTGTGTACTCTTTGAAGTACATAGAGTGTGTGGCTCTTGGAAGGACATGGGACGGCTTATCTGATCAGATCATTCCGGATCTAAGATTGAAGTTGGCAGCCGACATCTTTGAAGAGGTGAGAGAGGTTTTTACTGAAGAATGAAATGTATTAGGATGATTTAGTTTTAGTTGTTGTCGGCTAGTACTTGGATGGATGATAATTTGGCTGTAAAATGGATGTTTTAGTTGGCAGGTTTTTCTTTTGGTTTTTCTCAGCTAGTACATGTTTCTGGATGATAACTTGGCTCGATTTTTATGGTTATTGGAAGGTTATTGTCTTATGATTTTTATGGTGATTGGTAAGTTATTGTTCACATTGATTTTTGAGGTTATTGGCAGGGTATTGTTTTCTGATTTTTATGGTTTCTGTTTGTAAACACCAAAGAGCACAGCAAAAAAAATCCAATGTAAACTCCAAAGACCAAAGCAAAAACATATTCAATGTAAACACCAAAGAACAAAGCAAAAACAAATCCAATGTAAACTCCAAAGACCAAAGCAAAAACATATTCAATGTAAACACCAAAGAACATAGCAAAAACAAATTCAATGTAAACACCAAAGAGCAAAGCGAAAACAAATTCAATCGAATACTCATCACTTCAGAGGGCATGTTTTAGAATTATGCCGCATCTGGTTACAAATTCTACATGCGTGGTCCTTACGTGGTCGCTTCTTCTCGGCCACTTTCTCCAAAATAGATTTATGTCTGGATTTCTTCGGTCTTCCAAGTGGTTGACGGACATCAGGTGGTAAACAAACCTTATTTGCAACTTCTTGTGGAATTGGAACAGCATCATCTTTGGGCATAACAGCACTTAAATAGGCATTGTGGAGGTACTGCTTCCAATAGTAATGGTGACAAAGTGATATACGTGATATCTTTCTTTTTTCCGCAGCAGCTATAGCATGAGCACATGGTAGCTTCTCCAAATCAAACTTATGGCAAGTGCATGTCTTCTCGGTTAGATTAACAACATGTAAAGATGAGACTCCCATCACTTGTGACTGATGGATGTCTTGAACCTTTAACAGATTAGCAATAGGTATACGGCCCTGCAAATGGTAAATTTTAGCAATAGGTACACCAAAAACAGATTAGTATGAGTAAACAAGAGTGATTCTAAATCTATTACCTCAAACAAATTCTCTACACCACGAGTGAGAGAGGTTTTCATCAAGTCAGCATCATGTTTTCTTGTTGCAAACCAACGTGTCATCATTAGTCGAATTGCCTCTAAAAGGCGAACAATTTGCAAGCTTCTCACATCTGACAAAGCTCTGTTTATGGATTCAGCTATGTTACTTGTAAGTATGTTGTACCGATTACCTCTAAAATGTGCTCATGCCCACTTACATACATCAGCACAATCCAAATATGCATGTAAAGCCGGATTTAACACGTTGATCGTATCGAAGACTGCTTGAAAGTATGTTACCCTAAAAGAGTATGCTAGCCAATGGATAGACCACTGAAATAGCCTTCCTAATTGATTTGTGTCTATCAGAAATCAAAGCCAAGCCTTCATCATCAGGTATCACACGGCTGACTTTCCGGAAAAAACATGTCCATGATTCATCATTCTCTGTGTCAACAACCGCAAACGCAACTGGAAAATTTTGGAAATTACCATCCTGTGACGTAGCAACGAGAAGCGTTCCTTTATATTTTCCTTGCAAGAAAGTACCATCAACCACAACAACCTTTCTAATGTATGGAAATCCGGTAGTGCTAGCACTTAAAGCAAGGAATAAGTACTTGAACCTATTGTCTGCATCGACTTCCAGTGCGGTTAGAGTTCCAGGATTCGCCAATTTAATATTATGCAAGTAAGCAGTTAACTCCGAGTATCCACTCTCCGATGAACTCAATACGAGATCTCTAGCAACCAAAAGTATACGACCAGCTTTCCAATACTCCATCTGAAAGATACAAATGACATCGACACATTTAATATCATATGAGGTCTAACAACACAGTAAATTTGATGCAAAAATCTTCTCGATTTACCTTGATTCCGAAGCTCAAGGACATAGCAGTAGCAACATGACTTGGAAAAACAGTCTTTTCAACCCCACCAACATAGTCTTTGTACAAGACTCCAAGAATTTCAGGAGTTGCTTGTTGGGACCGAGCCGAAAGCTCTGTTACGGAGCAGGAATGTTTGGCTACATATACTCGAACAGTAAACTTTGTAGATTCGCCTACTGGTGAAGCTCTAAGCTTCCACGTACAACCTTTTAACCAACACTGTACATGTAACAACTCACGCGTAGATTTTACCACATCAAAATCAAACTTTTTGACAACTGAAAAAAACTTGGAAGTGTCTCCAGTGCATCTTTTGATTCAAAAGTTTGCCCTACATTAAAGTTAAAAGAGCTCACGTCAACCCGATCCTGTAGAGAATCTTTTTCTTGTGTCTTTTGAACAGTGTCGCAACTCGTCTTTGTAAGAGATCCCTGATCCTCTTGTACTTGGTATGGCGGAACCCATATGACGTAAAAATCTCGTCTTCAGATGTTACACCATCAGAATCGTCGCAGTAATCAAAGCGATCACCCTCTTCATCTGTATCATCAGAATCGCTAGACAATGGATTATTATTTTCTACGATTTCTTCTGGCTCGTCGGTAGCTTCGTTGATTTCGTCTTTCTTCACTTTAAACTCTACACATAGTCTGAGGTTTTTGACTTTGTGAAGACACAAAAATCTCTGAAACTGGCTATCGTTTCTTACTTTCACAGAAGGTGTATCTATATTTTCCTTGAACAGATTACGCTTTGGAAGAAGGTACGCAAGCTCCAACTCATGATATGTGGAATCAACTTCGTAATCCTCATGTATGGTCTTCACAAAATCCTCATATGTAGTTTTCTCATTAGGTATGAGTAATTTACTACCTCACTCGTTGTCCACTTCAAATAACCACTTCTTCCTCATCATGAATATCCACTTCCCACAGACCAGAATGATGTGATCCATTGTTCTGTAAGAAAAAAAGATGGAAGAAAGTTTTCAAACCACCATGAAAAAAACAACTTGAGAAAGAAGAAAAGAGGGGTGAAAGAGATGACGACAGTTACCACAAAAATAATTAGCCCTAATTGTGGTCTTAAACCACTAAAATACCCCAATGTCGAAAGAAACCAAAATCAGATTAATTGGAGTAAACCGGGATTCAATCCGAATTTAATTTCTACTTGTTTACTAAAACCCAGAATAACTAAACAAATCTACCACTACTTAAAATAACAAGTCGGCCACGTCGTAATGCAACAAGTATGCAATATTTGTAAATTTGTGATAGATTTGCCTTAAGTCTACCGTAGGAAGAATAGATTTTATATACAAATCGGTCATAATTCAACAACTCTGCCTTTCGAAAATAAGTCGATCGCACAAATCTCTGGTTTGATACAAATCTGTTGTGTCATCAGACAGACATATTAAAGAAATTGGTTTTTTTATACAAATCAGACAAAATATAGACAAATATGTTGTGTCATATGATAGACATTTTTAAGAACTCTGTTGTTCGGCAAATTTGTTTTCCCCTGATTAAATCTGCCGACGACCTAATTTGAGGGATCCTTTTTTTTTGGTATAACTATAGTCGGGTTTAATTCTGACCACGAAAACATTCTAATAATTTGAAAAGAAATATGAGTTATTGCAGTAATAGCACCATAAATTAGAGTCATTCTAATATTCTTCCCTAATTAAAAACAATGGCATGGAAGAAATGAATGTACTTTTTCAATGTCATTTTATGATAAAAACGTATTAAATGAATCTTTTTATATAAAACTAGGGTCGGCCCGCCCTACGGGCATGATGTAATTTACTTGTGATTTAGATTAATATTTTTATATGATTTTATGGCTTGAATCTTAGGTTTTCATTTGCAAAAGATGTATATAATAATTATTTTTATCTTTTCAAAAGTTTTAGGTAAAAAGAAATCATATATGGTAAAACATATTTTGCTTGTTTATAATAGTTGCTTTTGTATTAAAAGTTATGGTATTGGTACGTTGTGAGAGCTTCAAATGATTTTCATGTTGTTTCATTTTTAAAAAAAAAATTGATCAAATATAAGATGTCAAAATAGTTTCTTATTTTTTATTTTTTTCTAATATTAATTCTCAATATATATTAAGTAAATATTTTCTTAATAACTTTTAGAGTCATCGATTTGAATTGAATGGTTTTAGAATATTTTAAATTCTTTGTTACAAATAAAATTAAATGCAAAAAAAACTTGATCATATGTTCAAAAGAATCCTGAACAGTTAGCTGTCATGGAACTTATGTGTATAACCTAGTAAATTATAAAGTTTTCTTTTTGTAGAAAAAAAAATTCTTTGAACTTTTCTATACTATCTCCAAGCATTTTACTTTTGATTGTAATAACGGTTAACCTCAGTTGATAACCGATATATATAACTATGTTATGTATCAAAACAACTTCTTCATTGCTCAAAAAAAAAAAACAACTTCTTCACATAACCGGTTGAACAAATTCGCAACCTCAGCATCGCTCTGTAGCCAATGTTCAGTAATACCGCAGTAGTGTAAATAGCACACATCTACATGAGAATCAATTAGATTGTCTGTGAAAATTATGTAGGATGTTATGTCATTGCCCGAGTCAATATGTACAGCAAAATCAATAATGCAGCAGAAAAAAAAAGAGATTAACCAAAATATAATCATTTACATAAGTGATATAATACATCTTACAATCTAGAAAAAATATTTCTATTTGACAGAACATAGTTTCCAAGAAATGTGTATAAATATACTCTAATAAAAAATTCTTTAACACTTGGACTTTCTTCTCTTTTTCCATGATGCTGGATCTAAAATCTATTATATGCATTGTGGCCAGCTCGGTAACTCTTCAGAAGGAGGTGAAAACAAATCTCCAAAATCAAAATAGGGTGCATTACTTTGGTTTGGATCTAAACCTTTTTGTAGCCATGTATATGTTGCAGTAGTAGCAGAAGAATTATAATCTCCAAATGGTGCAAAAGTGTAATCTTCGGGAACCATGAGCCTATTGTCTCCCTTAATTTTTATTGCTTCTAAATATTTCTTAAAAACTAAATAATATGCCAAGAAAATCAATAGGTGAAAGGGAAGAATTAAGAACAAACCTAAAAGCTTTTGGTTCTTCTGATTTCCTCTGTTTCTACAATAGTTTTTTCTTTGCTTTCAACTGACCCAATTGCTTAACCAGAATCTATGTTGCTTCCTGCTGAATTCAAAATTCAATCAATATCCACCACTTAATATAGTCAAATTACATAAGAGATCATATTGGATAGAAGATATGACCTTTGATATACCATGATTTTGACCCGCTTTTAGCCATAGTTTTGATATGTTTTTATGAGTTTTATATATGTTTTGGAGTCTATTAGGTATGTTTTCAGGTTCAGGAGCACTTTGGAGTAAAATGATGATTTATGTGTCATTTTAGAGCTTAAAGGAGAGTTTTCTGAGATGACTATGAAGATCAGACAATGAGGATACATATCGATCGATACACATCCTGTGTAATCAATCGATGACGCTTCTATCGAAGATGAAGTCAAGATACTCCATCGATCGATGTACACCATGTACCATCGATCGATACGATGCGTGGAGAACAACTTCAACTTGGCCGACTTGAAGCCCAAGTCTTTCCAACATTACAAAAATGGCCCTGACAAGTTTTTAACCTAATGGAACTCTTATTTATAGTTTTTGCCATTGTGTTTGGCTAGACATGCTTTCTTGTGCTTTACATGCTTTTTGTGTTTCTAATACCTTATGTACTTGAAAAGCTTTGAATACTTTTCTTGTTACTTTGTTCTATTCTATAAAGTATTTATTTTCATCTTAATTTCTAAAAGGTTATAGAATTCTAGATCTAGAGGAAACACACAAAGAGATTTGTTGTTCCAAGAACCAAAAGTTCAATCCTCTATCTATGAGTTTCTATTATTACCTAATTTTCATGAATCTCTCAGTTATGTCTGAGTAGATCTCTTTGTTAGATTTAGGGTTCAAATAGTTATGAGGGATTAGCCCCAACTATGGAATGTTGAATTGTTGATATTCATTATCCAAATGAACCCTAATGCTTACTCTAGATTAGCTACCTAGAGTATGATCATGGATGTGATTTAGCTTGTTAATCATCGTCCTGAAATCATTTGGCATAAGCTTAGATCCTCTAGGGTTGTGCGAGAGCCGGTCTATGATCTTGGTGAACACAGTTTTGATTCGATCTTATGCTATATCGATCGATACTCCTATAGAGTCATCGATCGACAGCAACCCATATCGTCCGATATCGCTGTCAAAACATCGCTCGATATTGCTGGCAATAAGATCAATGGATGTGTCTATTTAGCGACTGCTATTAGATCTATCTAATAATCTAAGTTCTCATATATCTTGCAAGCAATTCATTAAAACATATGTAGCATTATAATTCTGATTATCTGAATAGCAACGTTAAATCTAACTAATTTCTTTTACTGTTTCAAACCTAAATCCATTCTCTTAAGCAACTTACCATTGCTTATAAACTAGCATAATCATTTAGATTGTATCTATTGTATTCCTTAGTTCCCTGTGGATTCGATCACTAAGTACTACAATTGAACCTCTTATTTGAGGGAGTAATTCACTTAGGGTTAAACATCTGAGTGATATCAACCTTGTTCTTTGATAATTTGATAAATGTTGAGGGATCAATAAATGAAGTCTAAGCAGGTCCTTAAAAAACCACTGGGTTACAGAGACTCAAACATGGCCACTCCTTCTCCTCCTCCACCTCCCAGGCCACAAAAACCACCCACAAGAAAACCTGCTGGAATGTCTTTTTCTTCTTTCCGACCAAAGCCAAAACGCAAATCCTCATCTCGCACCTGCTGTTGTTGCCTTTGCATCACCCTTGTCCTCCTAGTCGCAACCACCGTTTTCTACCTCTGGTTCGACTCAAAGCTCCCAACTTTCAGCCTTGCCTCTTTCCGGTTCAAACTCTCCGACGATCTCGACGGCGAGTCTCTCTCTGCCATGGCCATGGCCATGGCCCGCGTGGAGATGAGGAACCCAAACACCAAACTCATTTTCTACTACTGAAACATCAGCGTGGAGATGAGCGTCGGCAACAGAAACTGAAAAATCAGAAAAGTCGCGGTTGGAGGAACGGCGAGGACTCTGCTTTTCGTTGCTGAAGCTTAGGTTAAGGTTAGTGTTTAGCGGACCAACTATCAATTGAAGCCCAATAAAAGAAAAATGAAAGAGCCCATAACAAAACCCATAAACTAAATTGTTGACATAGACATACTGACGTGGCATCCTATGTGGACACCTTAAGGAGAAGGGAAACACATCTTTATATAATAGATATTTAATGTCATTAGATGAATTTATATTTTTGGTGTAAAGATGAATCATGTTTTGTCTACACTAACGATAAATGTCAAATATGCGATAGTAAATGCAAAAGCAAGCAAATAAAAAGAAATAAACCTTCTCAAAAAGTTAAAAAAATTGCAAATAATGAAATAAAATAACAAGCTTTTTGATAACCATTAAGAAAATACGTGCCTTACACCCTACAATCTACATGGTGGAGAAAAAACCAAAGAGAAAACATCCATTAAAATCCAAAACTTTCAAATTAAAACAAGAACATTTTTAATTCATGTTTGAGCAAAAAAATAATTCAATTTTCAAATATTAGCCGTTTTAATTTTTATATTCTTTTGACTAAACCATTTAAAAAATCTGAATAGTCAACTTTTAAATTCGATTATAAAAAAAATATTTGTTAACAATGTTGTTATAGAAACATATTAAAGATTAATCAAACTCGATTATAAAGTTTATGGATGTAATGGCCGTTCAACTAGTTAACCCATGGGAATAATCATACAAAGGAGAGTAAGACCCCGTCCGAGTTGATTCCACAGTCTCCATTCCACAACAATTGTTTACTCCTTTATTAATCTGATCTCAGGTTCTTTGAATAGTAGTTTAGATTTTTAAAAAGATTTTCTGTACATTAAGAATTTTTACGAAATATATACATGGTCAACTATACCCAAAAAAAGAAAGGCGCAAATCGTTCTATTTTGCTGAAATTATATATATTGTACATAAAAAGAAGGAAAATATTCTCTTATAGTATATATAAGGAACATATATTTATAGAAGGTTAAAATCTGAAAATTGATTTTACAATATGTTTTTAGAACAAATAATATAGACTTCTTTTGTATTCTTGAAAATATTCTTCTTTTTAGTATTAAATATAAGGATATATATATACAAGGCATGCCAGCAAATCAACACTCCAAAATTGACATCTGGAGATAAAATTTATTTAAGAAGAAAATAGATTCGTAAATTTATTTATATAGAATAATATATTGACATAGTATCATTATTCTTTTCTTCTTTGTTCTTTCAAAATAAGTGTGATTTAATATCTTTTGACCAGATAATTAGCTAATATGTATTTAGATTGTGTATATAGATATGGTTATTATGAGGTAGAACAAAAATCAGAAGTTGGTTGTCATACTCAAACTTTAGGCAGCGCTTCCATTCTATGTTATGTCCACCATGAAGAAACAGAAGCAATGCATTTCCAAGGAAGAGAACTGTATCATCTCTTCAACTAAAGTATCAGGACAAAAATCTGGTCAGATCCCAATGGACAGCTAGCATCCAGGAGATTCTTTCGATATTGCCTGCCAAGTCTATAGAAAGATTTTGTTGCGTATCTAAAGACTGGAGTTTCACTCTCTCATGTCCATATTTCACAGATCTTTTTCTGAAGAAATCTTCTCTTCGTCCATGTGTCCTTTTCACTTTCCATGCAGAGGGTAAGTGGTCTATTTTCACCTGAGTGCAGTCTCTGATTTCAGACAAGAAGTATTCTCGTGTAGCTGTTGATGGTCTTAGTTATGTCCCTATGGATTATCCCACTAGAGTTTGTGTCCCCGCCTGTGGTTTGTTGTGTACTAAATATGAGTGGAATCTAAGTAGAAAGAAAGATGCTAGAATGATGATATGTACCCTAGCACAGGAAGATACGAACTGTTACCCAAAGTGAAAACTAGGAGGGGTCGGGTGATGCCATATTTAGGGTATGATCCAGTGGAAAAAGTATACAAGGTATTGTGCATGGCATCTTGTGAAAAGCCGTATAATCCTTTAGCTGAAGAGCACCAGGTTCTCACATTAGGAACGGGAAAACTGAATTGGAGAATGATTGAGTGTTCAGTATCTCATTATCCTCAGTTTCAAGATAAAGAGATATGCATAGACGGGGTTTTATACTACTTAGCTGTGGGAAGTGGATCTTGGGAAACTTCTATGATAGTTTGTTTTGACATAAGGTCAGAGAAGTTTAAGTTTATTGTTGATGAAGCTTTCAAGGATATAAAATCTTTTTCAACTCTGATAAACTGCAAGGGGAAATTAGGTATACTCCATCCTAATAAATTTGGTTATATGGATGGAAGATCTAGTGGTTTCGTGTTGTGGGTCATAGATGATATCGAGAAACATACATGGTGCAAGAATATTATCATGTTTCCGTCTCTATGGTGGAGTTTAGTTGCTGAGACTAGGGTACATATTATTGGACTACCGGTAATAGTGAAATTGTGTTTTCTCCATGCGTCGTGTCCATCCCTTTCTACATTTTCTGCTACAACAAGGAAACAAACTCTATCAGAAGAATTGAAATCCAAGGCTTAGGATCTGCCATGGGTCAAGATATTTACACATTCTTAAACCATGTGGAGAATGTGAAACTTATTACATAAGTGCTTTGAATTTATTTTGTAAAAGCTTCATATGAGAGCTAACTTTTTTCTATATGTTCTTAAATAGACTATCATGAGATCTTAATAGTGTCCTTGTTTTATTGTGGATCGTATGCAAATTTCTGATTAGGGCTGGGCAAATAAACCGAACCCGAAAATCCGAACCGAATCCGATCCGATAAAAATGAATCTGAACCGATCCGAACCCGATTTAAACACCGAATGGATCTTGTTTTTTGGTATTTCGGGTTATGGGTATTATCCGAACCGAACCCGAAATTAAATGGATATCCGATAGAACTCGAAACATTTAAAATTTTTAATAAGAATATGTACCAAACATGATCTTAATTCCTAATATATATCAAAATATTTTAAGATATTACTAAATATCTAAAATAATTATCTATTACACGAAGGTTGATGGTTGAAGATGGCGGTTGAAACTTGAAATTTTTAGATTAAGGTTTTGTTATTACTGAATAATGTTTCTTATTCTTTAAGAACTAGGTTTTCGTTTTATGCTTTCATTTATTTGGTTTTCTTTCTATTAATAACTATGTTTACCTTTCATTTGATTTTGAATGATCAAATTTAATGTTCCTTTCTTATTTTAGAATCAGTTTTACTTATGTTTTGGTTATAAAATAGCTACACATTAGGTACTTTAAATCCGAAGAACCAATTTTACTTATGTTTTCGTTACAAAGTAGGTATAAATCAAGTATTTTTAAACCAAAGAACCGATTGGGATCCGAATCCGAAAGTATAACGGGTTGTACCGGTTCTTTAAAGATTTACTAACCCCGACCCGAACCCGATAGAACCCGAACCGATCCCGAACCGATCCCGAACCGAACTTTCAAATAATCCGAATGGGGCTGATTTTGATAAACCCGAAGAACTGAGACCCGATTGGACAAAACCGAAACCCGAATGAGACCCCGAATGCCCATGCCTATTTCTGATTATTATATAATATCCATATTTACTTTATTGTGTCCTTAATTGTTCATCTTTTTCTCATCAATATCCCCATGTTTTCTCATCAATATCCCCATATTTACTTTCTTGTGTCCTTTATTGTTTCCTTAATTGTTCATCTTTTTCTCATCAATATCCCCATGTTTTTTCTATATATATATACTTGTTCAACAAAAAATGTTTTCCTGATACGAAACGCAGATTTCCTCACGACCCCCTCGCCTCGGTATTAATTAATTACAGCTTCTCCTCAGTGTGGCTCTGTTTAGGGTGCATGATTTACATTTAGTTTCACGATTCAGAATACAGATATGAAACCAGTTAATATTGAAAATGAAGAGTTATTAATTAGTTATATAAGACAAGCAAGTCCAAATTTTAGAATTTTTTTTGCTCAAAGATTTCATTGATTGAAAACCAAACAATTACACAAGGAATTATCCAAAGCTATAACACCTAGAAACTAAGCCAGCAGGAACAAGAGCTTCCTCTGGAGACATTAACTGGCAGAATTAACATAATTATCCAGAAGCTGAGACAAAACATAACCAACAAGGTTTATATTAGAATCTGAACATAAATTTAGGCCATGACAACTCAAAACCCAAGCTAAATGGATTACGAAGACAAGAAGGCAGAAGTAAGCGCATACCCAACAACAACTTTATTCAGGGAACACCTGGATCTCTATACATTTTCCGACACCACCTGAAGAGTCACGGTATAGCAAAGGAAATAATCTAAGGAGGAATAAGATCACCTTTTTTTAACTTAACAACCTCCTAGCCAAAGTGCAGAAAGGCCGAAGCCCCATATCTTGAAGACAAGCCGGATCGAAGAAGATTCTTGACCCGAATATGACCCGTTGCAAAGAGATCAAGGATAAGCACAACCAAACAAACCTTGGTAGATTCAGCAGATGAAGCAACCATAAACGTGTGGAAAAGGCAAAATTCACAGCAGAGATCGGAACCTTCAAGCCAATAAAGACAGAGAGAAGGAGAAAAAACCAGAGCACGCTACCACACTTGATGCTTTCAATTCAAAATTTCATGTTTATGCTTCAAACTTTTAGAGTTTATAGATTAGAATTAGAGATCCAAATTTAAGAAATTAAACTGCTAAAAGTTTCCAAAACAGTACTTTTTTATACTAACCTAGTCTATAGTTGATGAACTTCGCAGATTAAGTTACAGTGAATGAAACATAATGTTATATCTACTTAACTAGATAATGATATCTTATAATGCTATCTTAAATATCATGAGAACAATATATATATATATATATATATATATAGGGTTTGTTAGTGTACAAAAGGTTACTCTATCAAATTCTAATGAGAGAACTCAATCATAAAGTCTTAACTACCTACCAAGATGATAATATCTTAACTGAGAAAACGTTAAGCGCCATTCAAGGATTAGTGAACCAAAATAAAAATGTACAATATGCCATATTCATATGAGACAAACAGAATGAAAGTCTCTAAACCCTAACTAAAAATATAGCATAAGAAATTATTAGTTTTCAAAAATATAAGTTTCTAGAAAACTTTGATTTTCTACTCCCGTCGTAATATTTTTCAGCTTGCTAGTTTTATTTTTCAATTATCTCATATCAAATCCCTTGAATTATTAAATTTAAACCTCAACCCCATCAAATAATACTTCAACTCGTTCAAATCTTTCGAAGTTCATAAATCTCTAGTTCTAATCCGTAAACACTAACAAATTTGAGGCGTTAACATGAAATTTTGAGTCAAATCATCTTCACTGTTGTAAGCCTCTTTTAAATTCATAAGCTAACCACCAATTATATATAAATCTAAATTGTTAAATGTAAACCATATCCCTAAATATAGATCATTTAACACATGATCAAATTCCAAAACCTTAATCCGAACATCCTAAACTCGAGCGACCATCATAAACCTTGTCGATGTTCATCATACGTTATATAAAATTGTATGTATTCACTTATAACAAAAAAAAATTGATTTATTCACCATGCAAAATTGTTGTACATCTTTCATATTGAACCCTAAAATAAAGACAGTCTGACTCTAGCTAATTGTAGCATACCAAAATTCAAACATCCATGTTAAACTTTGTTGAATCTTATAAAATAAAAATTACAATGACACATTTGTCATTAATTTATAAGCTGTTTGAATTAAAGAAAAAACATAGAAAATACTTGATCTTGTTAATTTAATAAAATAAGAATTAAAAGGATATGGTCTCTGAAGAAAATATCACATGCAAAAAATTCATTTAAAATAATAAATATTATTCAAAGGTTAAAAACATTAAAACCTTACAAACTAATGTCACTTTGGAAAACAAACTTATCCGCATATTAAAACCTCTATAACTTAGTACACTGTAAATTAAAAAATCATCCTAATATAATAAATGTCTCTGTTCACAAGTAAGACATTACAGAAATTTAATGAGATAAGAAAATAGTCTTTAAAATTCTTAATATTTATAAATATTAGGCTTACATACATAATGTCGTTTAGAAAAACATGACTGTTTTGTTTGTTTTTCCCAAAGTTATAATCTTAAGTTTCATGATATTATTTTTTTCAATTTTCTTCTAAAAATCATGAAGAATTTAAAAACCATAATTTATCCCGTATACATATTATATTTTTCTTCAAATGATGATTGAAAATATTTTTTAAATAAATGTTGTATGTTATTTGAACTTCCGGTGGCAAGGCCCAAGTATAAAAAGGGTTATCTTGTTTATTGATATGTGTCGGCTGCCTTTCTCTCCACCTTTTTCCATCGAGTATCAGTAGAGATAATAAACAGAATATAATCAAGTACACATAAGAGAATAAGAATCAAGAACACGATCAAAGAATAGAATCAAAGCTCTGGTACCATGTCAAGAAACTAATACGTATAAGAAAAGTTTCTCTTGTTTATTGATATGTGTCGACTGTCTCCTATATACAAGATGATTTACTAAAGACATTTAACCTAGACATCAATGTAAAACACTAAAACACTAATATGGACAAATACATGTAAGGAATGATCTATATACGATAAATATCCCAATAGATGATATTAAAGGGATGTGGTTAAACACCCGAAAGAACAATATTCCGATTTACATGAGTACTGTTTATGATAACAGTCTGAAAGAGAAGTTTATTCTCTGTTAAGTAACGAGTTCCATTACTACAGTTACAATGTCTCCATCATGACCCCTGAGTGCAGTGTCAGTTTTTTTGCGCAAAACTCAAGCTTGAGTCATGAGCAATTCAATGTCACGAGCCTCAACACTTCAAAGGTCTCATAAACTTCCTCTTCACCTTCTTCTTCATGTGATTCTAATGTGGCTTCCAATTTCGGGCATCTCCTTGTTGATCTGCATTTTTTTGAAGCTGAGAGGTCAGGTCCACGTTCTTATTCCAATTTTAGGAATTCTAGTTTGTTTGCGGATGAGAACCATATTGGGTGTAGCTGAATTTTTTGGTTTTCCTTTATATATCTTTTATAAAAGAGATTTTACAGCATGGGTGGCTGCAGTGGCTCCTGCAGTTCGACCAAATTTACTTGTATTGAGAAACGAATTGCTCAAGACTCTAGCTGTGGGATTGTTTCTTATACTAGATTATGAATTTTAAAACGGCCACAAGCTTTGGATGATTTTTCTCTGTGTTGCGTTCAATCTCCATGTTATCCATTTGATGGTGATTTTTGGTTTTCGACTTTGCAGCTGGATTCCTTGCCGTTTCTCTCTCGCTAGCATTCAATGCGATACGTGATGGTTTGGAGCTGAAACTCTTTACTCCTCTCTGGTTTTGTGTAGCAGTCTTAGCAGCTTAAAGAGATGTTTAAGAAATATATGATCTTGAGTAAAGTTGATTATGATGTGTTTGTGTGTATCAGTGTATAGAAAGGATTATCTCCATTGAATTAAATGCTTTTTATGTCCTTACTGAAAGATGTTTAAATATTTGTATCTCTTTCGATAAGGACATAAAAACATTAAATTGAAAGGAAATAATCCTCTCTGTACACTGGCATACACAAACACATCATAATCAACGTTGCTCAAGATCATATATATCTTAAACCTCTCTTTTCAGGGCACGGGGCTTCCAACCGGCCACCACACCAAGGATGACAATGCATTTAAAGCTGTTAAGACTGCTATAAAAAAACAGAGAGGAGTAAACAGTTTCACCTCCCAAACATCATGTATCTCATCGAATGCTAGCATGAAAGAAGCGACAAGGAACCAAGCTGCAAAGTCGAAATCCTCCTTCCAACCTAAAATCAGCACCAATGGATAACATGGAGATTGTACGCAGCATATATAAAAATCATCCAGACCTAGTGGCCGATTTTATATTCACAATCAAGAAATAATCACATAGCTAGAGTTTGAGCAATTCTTTTCTCAATACAAGAAAATTTGGTCGAAGTGCAGGAGCCACTGCAGCCACCCATGATGTGACATCTCTTTTATAAAATTGATGTAACATCTCTTTTATAAAAAAATATAAACAGCAACACCGAAAAGATCTACTACATACAATATAATTATCATCAGCAAACACAATACTAGAAACTCGAGTTCTCCCCATCTTTCCTGGAACATACCAGAGTATAAGAAATGCAAATACAGGAGACAAGCATTACACTGCTAATGATTGCAAGATTAGTCTTGCTTGTCGAGACAAAGTTCCACATTCCTATGAGACATGATTCCACGGCATCCCAAGAAATAGGCATCTACAACAAAATAACTATCAATTTCAACTTGACTTACAAGAGAGAGAGAGAGAGAGAGAGAGAGAGAGAGAGATTAGACGGTGATTTGATAAGCTTGGTAAAGTGACAGAAAGAGAGGGAGAATAGCAAAGGTAGAAGAGAAGAAACGCTGATGTTTGTTTGTGATCGCGCGCTAAATTGCTTGTTACAGAGAAACAGACTTATAAAGAAACACAAACAAAGAACTTAAGCTATTAAAAAAATAATATTTTTAAAAGTGCATAATGGAAAATTAAAGGTCATCAGTGAAACACAATAAGAAAAATAATTTTTACAATATTTATCAACTTTGATGTTAAGAAAACACCATGTCGTAGTTAATCTGGGTAGTATGTTAAGGGGGTATATTGAATATAGATTTTATAGTCTTTTGATTTTGTTTTAAAATCCTTTATTCAACTAAAAAGATTCTTTAAAAAAGTTCTCAAATCTAGTGTTATTAAATGTGACATTTATATAAAGTCACTAGAAATCATTTACAATCCACTGTTATTCAAGTAATATTTTATGAAAACCAAATCAAATATACTAATTATTTAAAAGAAAACAATTTTGAAAAGAAAACAGGAAAATGATTTGATGTGTGCGTCACGTCATCGGTCGATGCTTGGCCGAAATCTGTCTTTTCCATCTTCGATTCCCTGTTAATCAGAATAAGAAGAAAAAGAATTAAGTAAATAATAAATAAAAATTCTAGACTGTATTTTAAACTAAATATGGTGGTAATAAGAAAGAGTCCCCGGCAACGGCGCCTAATTTGATATCACTCAAATGTTTAACCCTAAGGAGTGAATTACTCTCTCAAATAAGAGGTTCAATCCTTGTACTTAGGGATCGAATCCACAAGGACTCTAGAATTACACAACAGATTATTAAGTCTTCGAAATAAAGCTAGACAATAAGATTTTAAACAATAACTTAAAAGATAGCAAGTAAATGCTTGATTGATTGACTGGTTTGTTAAGAAGAAAGATGATAGTTAAACTTAGGTATTTTCTCAGGTATGACATACATGCAAATTGTAAAGGGTTTTTATTATTCATAGTTCTAGATTAAAACTCTTAAGGAATTTAAGGATTAACTCTACTGGATTTTGGGTTAGGACTATCGTCCGATAACCTGAAGGGAATATCGATCGATGTTTATGTCGAAGCAATCGATCGATGTTAATGCCGCTATATCGTTCGACACGACTATCGTCTCGTCGATCGATAACGCGTCCAGCGAGTGGTAAAGGTGTGTTTGAATGGATTATCTAGTTTCCATTAAATTAACTTAGACTTAGGGTATTTGCCAAGCTATCGCTTGTCCAAATTGATCCTAAAATCAGAGGCAAGGGTGATCAATCCTTGACCTTAGCATTCATTGATAACTAGATTGAGAACTATATTTTAAACACCCTAGTAATGGTTCAATTCAATGCATGAGTCAACCTTAATGGAAAACCTAAATCTAACAAGGGAAACTACTCAAACATATTCATGAGAGACAAAGTCATGATGGTCTGAATAATACTTTAAGATAATAATAAAAAAAAAAACAATAAGTAAAAAGGGAGTTCAAGATCTTCTCTGGAATTGTAGTTCAGAGCTGTCTCTCCATCAAACTCTTCTCAAAGTATAGCTAGATGCTTCTCCTAATTAGGTCTAAAAGGTCTCCCAAGGTTGTCTACCTAAACTAGTACAAAACCCTCTTAATATAGCCTAACAGGCGGCCAGGGACTTAGTGTGTAAATTACTAAAACT
The DNA here is from genome assembly GCA_932364175.1 of Eruca vesicaria subsp. sativa. Classification (NCBI taxonomy): domain Eukaryota; kingdom Viridiplantae; phylum Streptophyta; class Magnoliopsida; order Brassicales; family Brassicaceae; genus Eruca; species Eruca vesicaria. The sequence goes on from CAKOAT010081044.1 coordinate 46,653, forward strand.
TTTGTGAAGCAATTAGGGCTTCTAATCTTCATTTAATCGCTTGGGTAACTTACGTATCGACCGGTGTAAAATGTCATGTATCGATCGATACGAGTAATCATCTATCGGTCGATTGCTCTCAATGTGCATCGGTCGATAGCTTAAACATCGTTTTGCTCATATCTTCATAAAGTTACCATTTTAGCTCCAAAATGCATGTTTTACACCAGTGAGTATCTGAACCTGTAAAAGCTCTAAAAAGACACTAAAAGTATCCTTTTGTTTCCAAAAACATATATAAATCATGGCGGAAAACGGGTAAAATCCATGATATATCAACTCCCCCAGACTTATCATTTTGCTTGTTCTCAAGCAAATAATATAACATTGGTCTGGAAGAGGTTTGGAAGGTGGAAGCTCTTACAATTATAGACTTAGGACGATCACCTCTTTACTTATTACAAGCCACATCAGATATCTATCAATTTCCATAAATACATTACACAATATCCTAGCTTAGCAACCAAATTCAACTAGTCAACAACTTAATGATCATGTTTGTCTATCCCCTCTGCCGATCTCATTTATGCATAAAAATAAAGGTGTAGGCTTTACCTTGGGAGTATCGATCAAGGAACACTTGGATTCAACTCAAACAAGTTTCAGGCATTCTCATCCTGGTTCTCTTTCTCTCTTTATCCCCCTTCTCTGAATCCCAACTCTTTTTTTTTTCTTTTTTTCTCTTTTTTTTTTCTTTCTTTTTTCTCTTTTTTTATATCAATCCCAATAAACAACTAATGTTCATCTTATAGATCTTTCTTGACAAAGTGTAAGCGAATAGTGGGGTCATAGGTAATGTACCTCTCCCTCGCTTTGATCATCCCTTTGATTTAGAATAGTGGGGTCATAGGTAATGTACCTCTCCCTCTGCCTCTCAGGAAATCATATCGTCTTTTATTTTCTAGGGATGCTGAAGGAAGGAGGGAAGGAAACCAAAAATTTTGAGACTTTTACCTTCCAGACTTGCAGGAGGATTGCGATCCCTTGTATACCAAGCCCCAAGACAAGCAGTAGATGTCAGGTTAGGTTGGAAATCGGCTTTGGTTCTTCCATACATTGTCTACAAGTGTTATCATAGCTAACAGGTGATCCGCTTTAGTGTCTCTAGTACCTTCTGTAACTGACAAATCTAAGAGTGGTGCTAAGAAGTGGTTAGGTAACAAGTCTGAATATAATCATTACTTCCTTCTTAGTAAAACACATTTTGTCTCTTTTTTTTAGAAAATGAAAATGAAAGTAAAAATAAAAATAAAAATAAAAATAAAAATAAAAATAAAAATAAAAATAAGAATAACAATAAAAATGAAAATGTTAGTAGATACCCCCCAGACTTAAACAACACTGTCCCCAGTGTTATTAGTCTAAGAGGAAATGAAAAATAATGTAGAAAATATGTTCATGTTAGTAGGAACAATCGTACCTCAACCTCTACATATCGATCGATACAAGGTGATGTATATCGATCGATAAAGTGCCGTCACCTATTTGTGCTGTCAATCATCGAACTCAACATCCATGAGCTATGTAGTCTATGTTAGCTCTGTTAGACATTCTCAAAACACAAAAATAGTTAGATAATAAGATAGTAGCGGGCATAGTCAGAAAATAAAAGGTACAAATAAAAATCCTACAAGTCTGAAAATAAAAGTGAAAACATAGTAGTACGAGATAAAAGGATAGAAATACGGGCAAATGAATCAGCCCTCACTGCTCTCGTCGTCGTCGTCGTCGTCGCCACCCTCGTCACCCTGTGCAAGCTGCAGGGAAGAACCTGCTGCGGATGGGTCGAAAGCTGAAGTGCTAGCTCGGCTCGAGCAGCGGCATCTCAAGACGCGGGACCAGATGGCACGAAGAGCATCCAACACTCCCCTCCTGTAAACCAGCTCCTCTCCTGTCTCCATTCCTGAGAGATCTGGGAACGGGGCAGGGAAGCTGATGATGAAGCGCGGGAGGTGCTGGCACTGTGGACTCATGTGTCGTGACGCTGCGGGGCTGGAGCGAGCACTAAAGCCGGGTCTGGCTGGAAACAGAGCCTATCGAGGTTACCTGCAAAGTGAGTCGTCTCTGGATGAGGCAGGCAGAACCGGTGTGCACCAGCTGGAGTCCTGAAAGTCCATAGGAGATCCCTGTCTATCCAATGGCTGTTACGCAGATGCTCTGCATCCAGGTAGTGCCGGGAAGTGTCCACGTCATCCTCGTCAAAACGGATCCCACAGTGCTGGAAGATCGGTGTTAGCAGACTCCCTACCGTCTCCTTCTTCCTCCCTTTTCCACCGGAGAAAGGCTTGCTCTTCAAGCTGAGTAGATGCTCAGCGAAGACAGCACCCAAGTTGGGTGTAGTCATGTGGTGCTCCGGGTCTATGAATGTCAGATCGACCAGTCCGTCAAGCGCATGTTACAGCAGTGTAAGCTCGTAGATCCGCACCTTGTTGCACTCCATCTTGCAGAGCAGAGTGGCGGCAAGGATCCTCATGAAGTACCGGAGGGTCGGGTGGCGGATGTCGGTCTGAAGCACCGAGGCTGAACTCCAGGTACCTGTGCCAAAGATCTGCCAGAACTCCTTAACCTCTGGAAAGGCTGAGATGGTGCTGGAGGTGGCAGTCTAGTTCCCAAAGTCGTAGATCGTGCAGAGCTCGGGGACAGTGACATAGTACTGGACGCCCCTAGCGAAGAAAGACAGAACACCATCACAAGCAACACTCGATGGCTGGTTCCCATACTCAAAGCGAACCGTCGCCATGAACTGCCGGACTAGCTCAGGATGGAGGTCATAGGCTTGGGAGCCAATGGTTCCGAATCCAAGCTGGATGAGCATCTCGCCAAGATCCTTGTTGATTCCGAGGCGTCTGGTAGTGGCGGGATCGACGAAACGTGTGGGAGCGACCTCCACATTAATCCATGCATTGTAGAATAGGCTATCGTAGTTGTCCCAATCCCTACTCACAGGACGACACAGGCACTCGGGACTCTTAGCGGAGCGTTCCGGGTTGGTGAAACGCTGGTAGATTGTGATCCGTTCCCCAGCCCTACGTGGCCAAGGGTCGCGCTCATCATCCCTTTCAGAAGAGGAAGAAGATGGTGGAGGATGACTACTGGAGGCGCCATGTTGATCAAGTCTCCGCTTGGTTCGCCTCTCCCTTTGTGCAGCTCGAGTCGTCATCTGCAAAAAGGAGGAAAGAAAACGAGAATCAGTAATCCGTTAAGTGCATCGATATCGACCGATGTAAAACGATTGATATCGATTGATATCGACCGATTTAAAACGATTGATATCGATCGATAATGGTCGATTTCATGGTCTTCTGGATCCGGTAAGATGTACGTATCGATCGACAGAGCAAGCTCGATGTCGATCGATATCGAGTCGCAAAACCTGCAAGAAGCTCAACAATCCAAATCGCAAGTTTATAGTGTAAATCCTAGTTCTAATACTCAAAAACCTCTAATCTAACAATTCTAACAACTCAAAATGATTAAAAACAAACCTATCTACCGATTTCGAGCCAAAATTTGGGTGAAACTTTGTTCTCTATAAAAATCTAAAAATCAAAGGGTTATACCTTAAATGATTTCAGATTGGAGAGTGAAAAACGAGATAGAGGGAAGATTTCGAATCGAATGAGGCAAAAAATGGGAGAATTCCGTGAAGAATCGAGAGAGAAAGAGAGGTTTTGGGGTTTCGGTTGTGTTTTGCGATTGTGGAGGAGAAAATGGCCCGTATCGACTTAAGGCAGTGCGCCCTCGATATTTCCGCATCGATTGATATGGTATTGTCGTATATCGATCAATATGTTGGAATTGTGCTAATATGTTTACTGGTTTTGCTGAATAAAGATAATTAATAACTAAGAATTTTGATTCTAAAAGCATGGTAAATGAAATTCTAATAGTGGGTTTCCTCCCACTTAGCGCTATTTGAAAATTATTTGAAAATTATTGAGCATGATTTACCGATCCGGTTTCTTCGGCTGGATTAGGTATACTTAACCGGAGGGGTTTACAATTTGGGAGCTTGACCCAATAGTGTTTGACTCGTTGACCATTTACCGTGAATTCTACTCCTTTCTCGTTCACAAGGGTAACGGTTCCATTTGAGTGGGCCGCTATGACAGTAAAAGGGCCTGACCAACGAGATCGGAGTTTCCCAGGAAATATATTCAAACGAGAGTTATATAAGAGGACTTGATCATTCAGGGTGAAATGCCGCGAAATAATGTGTTTGTCATGATAAGCTTTTGTTCTCTCTTTATATAACTTGGAGTTCTCATAGGCCAGATGCCTTATTTCTTCCAGTTCATTTAGCTGGATGAGTCTCCGTTCTGCAGCCGTCTTTATGTCAAAATTTAGTAATTTAGTAGCCCAGGCTGCTTTATGCTCTAACTCAACTGGTAAGTGGCAAGATTTACCGTAGAGTAAGTGAAATGGAGTTGTTCCTAGCGGTGTTTTAAAAGTTGTTCGATAAGCCAAGAATGCATTATCCAACTTCCTAGACAAATCCTTCCTGGTGGCTCCTACAGTCTTTTCTAAAATTGCTTTGATAAGTCTGTTAGAAACTTCGACCTGCCCACTTGTTTGCGGATGGTAGGGTGTTGCAACTCTATGGTGAACTCCGTTCTTTTTGAGCAGATTCTCAAAAATTTTGTTAATGAAATGAGTTCCAGTATCGCTTATAACTACCCGAGGGACTCCAAATCTTGGGAAAATGATGCTCTTAAAAAGTTTGACAACAACAGAGGCATCGTTAGTGGGCGAAGCGATTGCCTCAACCCATTTAGAAACGTAGTCGACAGCGACTAGAATGTAACGGTTTCCGTAAGAAGTTGGGAAAGGACCCATGAAGTCTATACCCCAGCAATCAATGACTTCTACTTCAAGGATAAACTTTTGTTCCATTTCATGTCTGATTGGAGTTATCTGTGTTTGTGAAGTTTTTGTTTGTGAGGTGTGCTTACTGCAGTGATAGCTATGGATTCAGTTCATGGCAAGTTCAAGATGGAGAAGTTTGATGGTTCGGGTGATTTCGGTATGTGGAAGTTCAAGATGTTAATGCAGCTTGAGCTGCAAGGGATGGGACACATTTTGGCTGAGGAACCGAGCTTACCTAAGGAGGAAACATATGAGGATGAGGATGTTGAGAAGGAGGTTAAGAAGGATAAAGATCCTTTGTCCAAAGAGAAAGATACTCGAGCAAAGAACTTAATATGCTCAAGTCTGACTAACATTGTTCTCAGGAAAGTTATGAAGGAGACAACAGCTAAGGGAGTGTGGAAAGCTCTTGAGAATGACTATCAAACGAAGACCTTGCCTAATCGCATCTATCTAAAGCAAAGTTTTGCTAGTTACAAGATGGAGGAAATCAAAAGTATTGAGGAGAATCTCGATGTGTTCTTAAAACTGATAAACGATCTTGCAAGTCTAAACATTGAAGTTTCAGATGAAGATCAAGCCATCCAGGTTCTAACGAGTCTACCTCCTCAATATGATTCTCTGGTTCACACTCTGAAGTATGGGAATGGCAAGGAGACACTGACAGTTAAGGAAGTTACTACGTCTGCTTATGCGAAGGTGGCAGAGTTAAAGGAAAAAGGACTTCACAAACGTCCTAAGTCAAGTGCAGAAGGCCTGGTAGTTACTAGAGGGAGAAGTGAAAAGAGAACAGGAAATTCAGGAAGCTTCAGGTCAAAGAGCAAAGATTATCGCTCTAAGTCTAAAGGAAAAGGTCAACCTAAACCCAGAGAGTGCTGGGTTTGTGGTAAGGAGGGGCATTTTAAAAGAGAATGCCCAAAGAAAAAAGACAATAAGTTTAACAACACGGCTAATGTAGCTCAAGACAAGGAGTTCCCTATGATACTTACTGCAAGTGCTCATGATACTAGGAAGGAATGGGTTCTTGACTCTGGTTGTACGTTTCATATTACACCAAACAGAGATGGTCTATATGATTTTGAAGAAGTAGAGGGTGGAAAGGTTCTTATGGGTAATAATACGTTCAGTGAGGTTAAAGGAATTGGAAAGCTGAAGGTAGTGAATCCAGATCAGTCTACAGTAGTATTAACTGGAGTTCGTTATATGCCAACGATGGGAAGAAACCTCATATCCTATGGACATCTGGAAAAGAGTGGTTGTAAGTACACTGGTGAAGAATTCAGTGTAGTGTTTACGAAGAATGGTAAGAAGGTTATTTCAGGGAAATATAAAGATGGGTTATACTATCTGGAAGGTTCCGTTGCGAAAGCTGAAGTGAATGTTACACGAGTAGCAGAAAACCTTACGAACTTATGGCACTCTAGGCTGGGACATATGAGTTTAAAGAATATGAATGTTTTGGTTAAGAACGGTTATCTCAAAGATAAGGAGGTTCACACGTTGGATTTTTGTGAAGACTGTACTGGAAAAGTCTCACAAGTTACCTTTTCCAACTGCTAAGCATACGTCTATGGAAATTCTGGCATACGTTCACAGTGATTTGTGGGGTTCTGTTTCTAATGCTGAGAGCTTGTCAGGTTGCAGGTATTTCTTAATGTTGATCGATGATTTCTCGAAAAAAATTTGGATCAGGTTCTTGAGATCTAAAGATGAAACTTATGAGAATATTGCTGATTGGAAAAAGCTTGTAGAAACTCAGACATGTAAGAAGGTTAAGTGCTTACGCACAGACAGTGGTTTAGAGTTTTGCAACAATCAGATGGAATCAATGTGTAAGGAAGCCGGAATCAAGAGACATCGAACTTGCACTTATACTCCACAACATAATGGAGTGGCAGAAAGAATGAACAGGACCATTGCTAATAAGGTTCGTTGTATGTTAGCTGAATCATGTTTGGAAAAGAATTTTTGGGCTGAGGCTGCATCTACAGCTGTCTACTTGATAAGCAGAACTCTTAATTCGTCTATTGAATTTAAAATTCCAGAGGAAGTTTGGTCTGGGGTTAAGGTGGAGTTTGGTCATCTCAGGAGGTTTGGTTGTGTTGCGTATGTTCATACTGTTCAAGACAAGCTGAGTCCTAGAGCTTTAAAAGGCATCTTCATGGGTTATCCTCAAGGAACTAAAGGTTACAGAGTGTGGTTAGCTGATGAAGGGAAATCTACAATTAGCAGAAATGTGGTTTTCAATGAAATTGTTCTGTACATGAAGGATAAAGGCAAGGAGATCGAGTTTGAGCCTAAAAGAAAGCGGGTTTCGTTTAAAGAAGATTTGGTTCAAGGTCCTACTCGAGGAAAGTCTACGTTTGAGGTTGGTTCTACATCTAGTACTGGTCAAGGTGGAGTTGTTTCAGGTACGAAAGAGGAATCAGAATCAGAAGACAGTGATGAAGACTCAGAGAGTAAGGCAGAAAATCAGACAGATTCTATGAGTGATTATCTTCTGGCTAGAGATCGAGTTAGAAGGGTTTCTAAGCCTTTAGCCATATTTGAGAGTGGAGACTTTGTGGCGTATGCGCTTTCATGTGCAGATGATTTGAACATTGAAGAACCAAAGACAGTGACAGAGGCTAGGAAGAGTAAGAACTAGGATAAATGGAATGCGTCCATGAAAGAAGAAAATGCATCTTTGGATAAGAATCACACTTGGGATATCGTAGAAAGACCTCCTAGACAAAGGGTTGTTGGTTGTAAGTGGATTCTTAAACTGAAGAAAGGGATTCCACGGGTTGAAGCACCGAGGTTTAAGTCGCGTTTGGTTGCAAAAGATTTTACTCAGGTAGAAGGTGTTGACTACAATGAAATTTTCGCTCCAGTGGTAAAGCATGTTTCTATTAGGATTATTTTGTCCTATGTGGTTAATGTTGATGCAGAACTGGAACAGATGGATGTTTAAACAGCTTTTCTACATGGGAATCTAGATGAGACGATCTATATGGAACAACCAGAGGGGTTCATTAAGAAGGGAGATGAGGGGAAAGTTTGCCTACTCAGAAAGTCTCTCTACGGTTTGAAACAGTCACCTCGACAGTTGAATCTAAGGTTCGAAGCATTCCTTAAGACACTCGGGTTTACTCGAGGAATTAAAGATCCTTGTGTCTATGTTAAGAAGTCTAAGAAGGGAGAGAGTATCTATCTACTCTTGTACGTTGATGATATGCTCATTGCTGCTAAGAGTAAGAAAGATATTCAAGTGCTGAAGGAAAGTTTAAGTTCAGAATTCGAGATGAAAGATCTTGGTTCAGCCTCAAGGATTCTCGGAATGGATCCGTGATAGACAGAAGGGGGTACTTAAACTTACTGAGAGCAGGTATATTGATCAGGTATTAAAGACTTTTGGTATGGAATTCTGTAAACCAGTTAAAACGCCTACTAAATCTCAGTTTAGACTAAAGAGTCTGACAGAGAAAGAGTGGTTAGTTGAGGCTAGAGAAATGAGTTCTATTCCGTATGCAAGTGCAGTTGGTAGTCTAATGTACGCTATGGTGGGATCTAGGCCTGATCTTACGTTTGCTGTTGGAATTGTTAGTCGGTTCATGTCAAAGCCAAGAAAAGAGCACTGGGAAGCGGTTAAGTGGATACTAAGGTATCTACAAGGAGCTAAGGATGTGTGTTTGACATTCACAAATCAGGAGATTTTGGTATTGAAGGCTAAAGTGACTCAGATTATTCTACTGACCTCGACAAGCAAAGATCAGTCACAGGGTATGTATTCAAAGTAGGAGGGAATACAGTGAGTTGGAGATCATCACTACAACATGTTGTAGCTTTGTCAACAACAGAGGCTGAATACATGGCGTTATCAGAAGCTACTAAGGAAGGGTTATAGTTAAGGGAATTCTGTGAAGAATTGGGTTTTGACTCAAACAGTTTCAAGCTTCACTGTGATTCACAGAGTGCTATTTGCCTAGCTAAAAATGCAGTGCATCATGATCGTACTAAACATATTGCAAGGAAAATTCACTTTATCAGAGACATTATTGATTTTGGTTTGGTGAAAGTTCTACAGATTCATACGAGTCTAAATCCTGCAGATATGTTGACGAAAACGTTACCTGGAAACGCGTTCGAGAAGTGCCTCGGAACGCTGGGGATTGTCGCCTGGTCGCTTCAAGGCGTACTCCGAGATGGCTCTGTTGTTTGGTCGTCTCAGTAGAAGGGGTACATAAAAACAAGGAGGCAAATGTATTAGTAGTTTGCTTTCTGGTTTAAACAACAGGTTTTAACTAACAGTGGTATAAGGGAAGAAGGTTGTTTGTTCAACTTACGTTAATGTCACCGGCTCGTCTCCGAACAGGTTCAAGTGTTTGTTAACTGCAGTCAAGGTACAGCAGGTTCAGAACTTTTCTGGTTAAAGATTTGTGTTCAGAGAAGGTTGGAGTTACTTACAGTACTCGACATTAGTGAGTCATGGTTGATTGGCTAAGTGGCCAGTTAGTGGGAGAATCAATGATACAGCAGATCCAGGAGCTGGGACTGTTATTGATTCGGGAATTCTGAAGTCGTTTGGCAGAGTGATAGTGGAAGATCTCATAGGGTCAGATTCATAGAGCAGAGGTTCAAGGCTGGGTATTGGGGTTTCCAGGATCAGAGATATTGGTTTATGGGTTTCTCCGATGCTGTTTGAACCGGAGTAGCTCGATTGAGGAGATTAAGACATGGTTAGGATTCTCTGTTTTGGTGTTGTGTCTCGACGGCGGTTTGACCTAAGAGACAAAGGTGGAGATTTGTGGAGAGTGTTGTCGTTTTAGGTCATTGGGCCTAATGGGCTTTTGGTTCTGGTTAACATTTAAGTGGCTAAGTCGTTGGTCATTGGGCTTTAAGCGAGTTATCACTTCGAGCCGGAAACAAGGACAGATTCAGTCCGTTAAGCAGTCTGTTAACTTCATCCGTTTGGTAGTTACTTAACGGCTAACAACATTCATCGTTTACATCTGATATAAAAACAGAGGAACTACAGAGAAAGGATACTACGGTTTACAAGATAGAGAGTCAAGGAAGCTACCAAGTTGGAGGAGAAAGCTAGATCAAGAACAAGCTACCAAGTTGGAGGAGAAAGCTAGATCAAGAACAGAGAGATCATTGTGCGGTCACAGCTCTTGAGGTCATCAAGCTTTCTCCAGATCACTCTGCGTGTTCTCTTCGTTATCAGAGGAATCGGAGGCTGATAGTGAGTCTTCTTCTTCGCAGAGATCTTGGTACTCTTCCTGGAATATCTCTCGGTATAAGCTCTTGTAATACCTGCACAAGAAAGTGTGTTAAGATCGAGCTATTGTATCAAATTGATATCATAGTGAAAGCCATGAGAGTTTGGTCCTCTCCCCAGTCATTAGGCAACGAAGACTGGGTAAACAAATCTCTGTGTTGATTTGCGTTTGATTGAGAATTGAGCTGAGTTAGAATCACTAGTTAAGTATTCAATCTACAAGATCACAAAAGAACTTAGCTATAACTTGTTAAAAGAAGCAATCGAACCTCGACTTGATACCTAACATGTGCAAAAAGATTGGGATGAAGAAGATGAGAGAGAGAGTTAGCTCTATGGATATGGGTTCACCCCATATGGTGAACCTCTAGGTTCACCAACCAATATAACGATGTTATTTCATATTTGATATCTTTTTAAAAAGGAAATAAAATCTTGTTAAATTATATTATGTTTTTAAAATACAAATACAAAAAAATAAATAAAAAATAATAATATTTTAGAAAAATGAAAATATTCTTAAAAAATATATTTTAACAATAAAATACTATATCCTAAACCATAATCCTAAACCCTAAACCCTTGGATAAATCATAAATCCTTTGAAAAAATCTTAAACATTAAATCAAAAAAGTTAATACTAACCAATTATACTGTTTTTAATTTATTTTTATCTTTTTATTATAAAAACTTAATATAATGTAACAATATTTTGTTTTCATTTTAAAGATATATTAAAAGATTTTTTTTTTTTGCAATTATTACTGTTTTCATTTTATTTTTATCTTTTTATTTTAAAAACATAATATAATGTTAAAATATTTTTTTTTTTATAAAAAAATCGTTTTTTGTAACTGTTATTATTTTTATTTATTTTTCTATTTTAAAAACATAATATAACTTAAGAATATTTTATTTCATTTTTTTTAAATATCAAATATAAAATAACACCATCATATGAACCCAAGAATAAGTCTTAATTTTTTGTTCTTTTGGGCACTTAATGAGAATGAGATGATAGGGTCTTCTTTTTCTTGTTAGATATGGGTAGAGACTGTTTTTGTTAACTGTTCTTGAAACACGTTCTTCTTTGCAGCTTTCTGGGAACGCTCAACCTTCATTGGGTAGTGGTCAAAACTATGCAAGTTTGTGTAGAGCTTTCGGGTATGTTTCCTTTTGTTCCATGGGACGCAAAAAAAAAAAAAACGTATGAAGTCACCTTGTTGATACGCTTTTGACTGTGTGTCTTTTATCTTTATAGATCGAGACCCGGTCTGAATGACAATTTTGGGACTGGTTTTCGAACTACCAACATAAGCAATGCAACTAGAGAGGAGAGAGTGGTAAGATATCTTTGTCTTAATTTTGGGGGTTTCCTTTGTAATGTTTAAGAGCAGCTTTAACTTATGATTGTGCTTGGTTATTCCTTCTTCTAGCATTCAAAAGCTACTGTGAATGCAATGGGAGCTCGTTTGCGAGCTCTTGGTGTTGTCTACAATCTCCGAGAGTATAAAGATGACAGAGGAGGACCAGACTTCTCCAAAACCTCAAAGCTTTCGCCCTCTATCTCCTCACCTCACTGTTTACCAGCCTCAGAAGAACTCCATGTTATTCATTTTAACAGAATCTCGGGGATTTACTTGACAGGAGTCTTTTATGGTGCATTGTGATGTACACAGTACTAACAAGGGTCAATAAGATTTGTAGCACCAGAGTCAATAATCCAGGATTCAAGAAATTGCTTACCAGAGAACCTGTTTGCAGAGGTAGAGTTCCTCTCATCCAGCATATGCACTAGAGTTCTCCATTGTGTGTCGCTTAAGCCGGTGAGTCCCAAGCGATCATCTGTAGTAAGCGAATGTGTCTGAGCCGCAGAACTGGAGATATTAGCCCTGTTCGTTTTATAAACGCGGCTTCCGGCAGCAGCGACTCAAAATTGTACCTATGGCCACGTCAAATACAGCACAAGCAAAGCAACACGGAATTATTTATTTAGTCGTTGCGGCAAGTACAGGCCAGAAAATACGACGCTGAAAATATCAGCGTCAATCGCAACTCCGTTTCCATGTCTTGCGTTGTCTGTTGCGGCTGATTTTAGTTCAAACAGCACTGAATTTGTTGCCGTCGTAGATTTAATTTCTGCCGCTGCGGCTAGTTGCCGGCGTTTATTAAACGAACATGACCATTGTTCACACGTGCCGAATCTGACGTCTTGGCTTTCTGAGACAAGTTACTTGAACCAGCGTCTGTCCACGAGAACCAGAGTTTCCACAAGAGTTTGTTGTTCCTGATCTTTGCTTCTGATTATCTTCCCACTAATCTGGATAACCTATCAAACGGAAGCAATTCTCTGCAACATGTCCAGGTTTACCACAGTTTGTGCATGTTAGAGAAGTTCCTTTGCGATCATAACTTGTCTTTGATCTGGTTGCTTGAACAGCAAAACTGACTCCATCAAGTTTTTCAGTATTCATCCGTCCAAGCTCCTCGTTCTGAACAAGAGCATTGTAAGCTTCATCCAGAGTAGGGAGAGGAACACGAGACAACAGAGATGATTTAATTGCACCATATTCAGTTTCATCAAGTCCCATCAAAAACTGATGAAGTTTATCTTCTTCGCGTTCCTTGCGAACTTCTTCCATGGTCTTGGCTTGTTGGTAGTCAGCCATACTTCTCCAAAGATTCGTCAATTTTCCATAGTAAGCTTCAATAGGAAGCCCACGTTGTCGACATGTAGCGAGTTCTGTTTTAAGTCTTTGGACTCGCTGCCCATTCTTCACTCCAAAACGAAGCTGAATATGAGTCCACAGCTCATGAGCGTCATCAACATGTGACATCGATGTAGATATATATGCTTTCATCGATCGTCAATTTCATCCACGAGACTACGAGAGCATTATTTGCTGTCCAGTCTTCATAATCAGCAGACGTCTCCTCTGGTTGAGGAATTGAGCCGTCCACGAAGCCAAACTTCTTTCGTGCTTTCAATGCCAGCTTGAGGTTCGTGGCCCATTCGTCGTAGTTAGGACCGCGCAGTGGTGGCTTGGAGATTACTGTTCCAGGATTATTGCTCGAGCTTAAGTCGTACAGTGAGATTGTACGACGACGAGGTTGGATGAGTTCCCCCATGAGTAGAAAACAGAGATTTAGAGATGTGAGAAAAAGGTGAAGTCTTCGAGATCACAAGATCAAGAGCAATAACCTTGTTGTAGTTAGGTTATGGCTCTGATACCATGTCAAGAAACTATAGAGGTTATGAATGTGTTTCTTATTTCACAAAGTAAGACCATGTTTATTGCAGGTCCCTTAAGTTGGGTCCCTTAGCGTACGGTCCCTTAGCTTTTAAGGGAAAACGCTAAGGGACATCTCTTAAATCCCTTATATAAGGGACGTCCCTTAGCGTTTTCAGTTAAAAGTTAAGGGACTGTACGCTAAGATACCTAGTTTAAGGGACCTGCAATAATCATACTCTAAGGATGCTTGACCTTCTTATACAGCATGTACAACATAGGGAAACCGTAACCTATTTACAATCTAGATGGGCCTCGTATAAGGACTACTAAGGCCCAATAGGTGTCAGTGGAAAAGAGTCGAAGAGGTCAGTATATATCTTCCAAACATTTGCATTGCCATACCCGAAAGTAGAAGAGTACAGCAATCAAACTATAGGATAACCTTTAACTGACACGCAAATGTACACAGAAAAATAAATTTTAGTTATCAAACGCTTTCGTCTAAGATTTTAATGAAAGAAGACAGTAAAAAAAATGTCAATAAAGATACTTCATAGAGTGAACTTACAAGTACAGAGACAAAAGTTAGTTGACCTGACGACTTTCATGGTGCCCTCTAAGAATAGTGATTCGTTGAGGATACCGTACTCTTAAGCCAACTAACAGCTAGATCAAAAGAAAGAAGAGTATCAGCATCGTCTAATAAACATACATAAAAACGTTAGGAAAATAGAATATCTTATATACACAAGATGTTAGATATAATACAAGATGTATTTTTACAAGGATGCTAGATAATTATTATTATTATTATTGACCGAAAGGAAGTCTGCAGATGGTATAAACTCCGTACCGTAACAGTTTTGACAGAATAATATCCACCGTCGACATAGTCTTCCCAGTTCCCATAAACAGATAATTGGTATCAGGGGCACTGCAAAAGAATGTAAGTTGAACATTCATCAGACAGCAAAAATAGAACAGGGGAAAATAAACTAAACACTACTTTTAAATATATATCCTCTGAGAAAGGTGCCAATTAATAATTCTGATTATTCAGTAGGCATCTACTCAAAATTTCTATTACGCAGCCAAAACTAATTAATTTCTAAAAGAAATATATATACTGAATAAAAAGAAATCTCTTAACAACGTAGACTTTGTTTCAGATTCCGATTTCGAATCAGTGATTCAGACAGTGACCAGCCAAAAAAAACAGAACACAAAGGTGTGATTATCTCTGGTCAGGCTCGATGATGACAATATAGGTGGAAACTCACAATAGAGACGTGTGCCAATATTACTTAACCATCTGCATACGACAAAGGCTATGAGAGCCCGACCTCGGATTGGAAATGTCCTCAAGGATGACTGAGTACTGGAACTTCCTTAGACAAGAAGTTTCTTTGTTAGTGTATACATGAAACTGTTTGGTGTGGTTCTTTAACTTCTTACTCTTGATTGAAAATGTGGTTTTTATTTTTTATTTTTTTTAAGCTTTATATACAAGTAGCCAATTGCTCTATTGTTTGAGGTTGATCTCCCGAAGACATACCTAACTTTACATAGTTATTATTGCTAATTATAATCATCAGACCTAGTTATTCTAGAAATATTAGAAACTTATATTTTTTTTATCTTTGTGTTATTAAGGTTCAATTATTTCAATGCATAAATGTTATTATAAAAAACTTATATAAATAATATCAGAATTACGAAAATTTATGAGTTTTATCTGGTATTTCTCAATGAACCAATGTTATTAATTTCATAATGCAACACTATTATTACAATAAAATTTCTATAAAGTAATAATACCCAAATTGTTTTGTATGAATATTTCTCGAGGGGACAAATTTAGTATTTTTTAATACACCAACTAGATTTTAATCAGCACTTAGAAAGTAAAAGTTTGTTTTTCACTTATTGATCCAAAGTTGATTTAAAAACTACCACTATTTTTTCGAATCTTGAAAATTGATTTTTTTCTATTTTATTATTTGTTTTTTTTACCAAAGTGTGGTTTTTGTTCGAAATAGATTTAAAGAGATATGTGTGATTTAATCGTATAGATATTCTACATTGAATAAGAATGTGTTCTCGTTATGGAAATGTAGTAACAGTATGAATTTTTTATTTTAAATTTGAAAATGAATTTATCTTGTCATATATTTGCATCATAGTTCTACCGATTAATCTATATATTTTTACTCCTATTTGCTTTAGAAGCTGCTACTATTTTGACATGTCTTTCAAAGCACATACTGTATATCTTTTGTTGACCATTTTAATAAAATTTACATAATTTTATATTAGAAAACAAAAAGGAAGTTAAATTGCATATACTTTTATAATAGAAATGCATTTAATTATATATTTATGATAGAAACGCTTTAGAAAAAATGAACGCATTTAAAGCACTTTTTATGTATATAATTTTCCAAATCTAATTAGATGAATCATGTATTGTCTAAAATAATTATAATTTAAATATGCAATTATAAAAGATACTTTTTAGGACTTCCATATCATGTAAATTCAAAGTCAAGCAAGTATAAAATAGCCGCATAATTAATCCAGCTCGCCACAAAACAATTAACACGCAAGATTAGTTCTTGCACGTCGTAAACCTATTTTCTTAATGCCAGTCAAGTCAAGTGATAAATTCGATTTGTTTACTATTAAGCAGAAATGTTGACATAAGCTTGAGATAACTTAGTAGAGAAGATATTCTAATGAGTTTAGGATAAGAGTTATTTTTAAGGTGTTTTCCTAATGAGATTAGGAGTTATCTAAAACGATGTTTATCTAATGAGTTTAGGGTTTTATCATTTACTATATAAGGTGATGTAACATGACTTGAGAAGTTGTGAGTTTGAGATATTAATATAAGTGAGTACTTATCGAGAAACATAGTCTTGGATCTGTGTGTTTACGTTTCAATAATTTGTATCAGAGCTTTATTGAAAACTTAAACAGAAGTTCCAAGATCAGCAAACTCAAGTGTTGTGAGGTGACAGAAACATGGGAGACAAAGATCTAGCTGTGACGACAATCAAACAGAAGGGGAGTGGTCTTTTGGCGATACAATGTCCGATGCTTAACACCACAAACTATACGGTATGGAGCATGCGGATGGATGTGATGCTGAAGGTTCACAAAGTGTGGGAAACAATCGAGCCAGGATTAGAAGATGGTGATAAAAACAACATGGCCCGAGCACTGCTATTTCAATCCATACCAGAAGCTCTACTCTTGCAGTTTGGTAGTCTTAAGACATCTGATATACCATGGTTTTGACCCACTTTTATCCTTGGTATTGATATGTTTTTATAATATTTATATATGTTTTGGAGTCTATTAGGTATGTTTTCAGGTTCAGAAGCATTTTGGAGTAGAGTGATCATTTAGGTGCCCTTATGGAGCTTAAAGGAGAGTTTTCCGAGATGACTATGAAGATCAGACAACAAGGATACATATCGATCGATACACATCATGTGTAATCGATCGGTGACGCTTTCATAGAAGATGAAGTTGAGATACTCCATCGATCGATGTAAACCATGTACCATCGATCGATATCAAGCGTGGAGAACGAGTCTGACTTGGCCGCCTTGAAGCCCAAATTTTTCCAATATTACAAGATTTCCCTTCACGAGTTTTTAACCTAATGGAACTCATATTTATAGTTTTGCCTATGTGTTTTGGCAAAGCATGCTTTTATGTTTTTAAGTTTTCTTGTGCTTTGTATGCTTTTTGATACTATTTTATACTTAGCATTAAAGTATTCTTTTCATCTTAATTCTCAAAAGTTATAGAATTCTAGATTTAGAAGAAACACACACACAGAGATTTGTTGTTCCAAAGAACCAAGAGTTCAGTCTTCTAATCTTATGAAATTCTATTATGATTGTTCGTTTATAAAACGCTGCAATCAGCGGTAATGGGAAGAAATTGCTTCTTTGGCTACGGCAAAAACATCACAGTCAGGACTATACGGGTTTGTTTTTTAGCCGCCGCGGCAAGTGAAATCTAATAATTACGACGCTTAATTTTTTAGCGTCAGCGGCAACGCAAGCTGCGACTCAGCTTTCGCATTGATCATAAACCAGTGGCGACTGTTTTAGTTTCGACGACAATGATTTTGCCTCCGTCATAGTGTAATTTATTGTCGCAGCCGCTAGTCGCTGCGTTAATTAAACGAACATGGCTATTATTACCTTGCTGCTATGAATCACTTAGCCATGTATGAGTAGATTCCTTTGTTAGATTTAGGGTTCAAATAGTTATGAGGGATTAGCTCCAACTATGGAATGTTGAGTTGTGATATTCATTATCCAGATGAACCCTAATGCTTACTCTAGAGTAGCTAACTAGAGTATGATCATGGAGTGATTTAATTTGTTAATCATTATCCTGAAATCATTTGGCATAAGCTTAGATCCTCTAGGGATGTGCGAGAGCTGGTCTATGATCTTGGTGAACACAGTTTCGATTCGATCTTATGCTATATCGATCGATACTCTTATAGAGTTATCGATCGACGGCAACTTATATCGTCCGATATCGCTGTCAAAACATCAGTCGATACTGCCGGCAGTAAGATCAATGGACAAGTCTATATAGCGACTGCTATTAGATCTGTCTAAGAATCGAAGTTCTTATATATCTTGCAAGCAACTTACTAAAACATCTGTAGCATTATAATCCTGGTTATCTGATTAGCAACCTTGAATCTAACTACTTTCTTTTATTGTTTTAAACCAAAACCTATTCGCTTGAGCAATTTATCATTGCTCAAAACTGCAATTTACTATTTTAAACTGAATCAACCTAGCATAATGACTTAGGATTACATCTTTTGTGTTCCTCAGTTCCCTGTGGATTCGATCCCTAAGTACTACAACTGAACCTCTTATTTGAGAGAGTAATTCACTTCTTAGGGTTAAATATTTGAGTGATACCAACATCGAAAGAAGTTTGGAAAGCGATAAAGACAAGGTATGTAGGAGCTGATAGGGTTCGTGATGCTAGATGTTGGGGTCAAAATCGGTATGACGGAATCAATAGCCAAAACTTCCCGCAAAAAGATAAAAAAATACGTTTTATAAAACTTGAGAAATCGTTTTATAAAACTCGAGAAATTGTTTTATAAAACTCGAGAAATCATTTTATAAAACTCAAGAAATCGTTTTATAAAACTCGAGAAATCGTTTTATAAAACTCGAGAAATCATTTTATAAAACTCAAGAAATCATTTTATATATCCAAAAGAGATTTCCAAACAAAGGAAATCCACGGAAAACTTGGAAATCGTTATCTCGAAAGAACGAAAAAATGTCGATTACACGATCGTCCGAGTTAAGCACAAAACCGCAAAAAACCGAAACCGCCGTAAAACGCGAGCTAGTCCCGTCACGACTAGCTCGCCGAACGGCGAGCTAGAAGCTTCCCGGGTAGCTTGCCGAATGGCGAGCTGAACCGGTCCGTTTCGGCTCGCCGTACGTCGAGCCGACCATCCCGAACCTCGATCTCCCACATCCCCGATTCAAGGCCTACATCCTTCGACACGATCATGTTCCAAACCAGGGTCGAAATGTCTCCAGATTCATCTCCATCCGTCCTATCGTTGGAGTTTTACAATAAAAACCGTAAAACTTTGTTTTCTCGAAAAGAACTCGAGGAAATCGTATAAAACGGCAACGGTTAAACGCAACACCGAACATTGCCTAAACTATACGATTGAAAACGTGTTTTTAATAAAAACGTCGAGTGAATCGTAAAAACGGCAGCTATTAACCGAAGAAAACGAACATAGCTAAACTTTACGATTAACTCGGGGAATTTACTAAAAACGGCATCGGATCAGGAAACGATCTCGTACAAAGTCGCAAAACGGATTTATCGCAAAACGGCTCGGAAGATCCTAAAACGTGATAAAAGCCCATCTCGCGATCTTAATAAAATCTAACCCAAAGATACGATAAAGTTTTGACGATTTACCCGCAGAAGGAGGATAAATGTCAAATTTGAAGGTAAATGGCAAGTTTGAAGATAAATAGAAGATTTCTGCGGGAAAAAAGGAAAGATCAAGATATATGGAAGATTCCCGATAAACTCGAATCTGAGCGAAATGGAATGACCAAACCGCCAAGGAAGGAAGTATATAAGCAAGAGGCATAGGGCAGAAGCAGGATACGTTTTCAGAGCTTTCATCACCAAACTTAGCATTTAGGATTTTTTCCGTTTTTGTTATCGAGCTGCGTCTCAACTAGGGTTTTCGGTCTTAGACTTCTAGAGTTAGGGATTTCGCCGACGGCTCATGCAGCTAAGGCCACTCTCGTTGTAACCGTTCTTACGCAGATTCGGAATAAGATCCTACTTGCCCTCAATCTCATTTATTCTTACTTTAATTTTTACTTCATCGTTTTCTTAATTATCGTTGTGCGGTTCCGCAGATAGCCGGGTCCTCTGGGAACTTAGGGTTTACCCAAAGTTTCCTTATTTACGATTCATTGACAGTAGGTGAATTTCGGTTCCCACACTAGACTGCAAACCTTGATGGATGATTTCGACAGGTTAAAGATGAAAGATACAGAAACTATAGATGATTTTCAGGAAGAATTACAGCGATATCATCAAAGTCATCAGTCTTAGGAGAATACATTGATGAGCCAAAACTAGTGAAGAAATTCCTCTACAGCCTTCCGAAAAAGAAATACATACAGATCGTTGCTACTCTTGAGCAGGTTCTAAACCTCAGCACCACTACCTTTGAGGACATAGTTGGAAGACTGAAAACCTATGAGGAGAGGTGCCAAGATGATGAGCCTCAGGAGGATCAGGGGAAACTCATGTATGCTAATATGGATACACAAGGTTCTCAAGATGGCCATGGTAGAGGAAGAGGACAAGGTGGACGTTACTCCAACTTTAGGGGAAGGAGACGAGGAAGAAAAATTAATCAGAGACACTGGAAACAAGGAAGAGATAGCTCGAAGGTAGTATGCTTTCGTTGTGAAAAAACCGGTCATTATGCTTACAACTGTCCTGATCGTCTCCTTAAGCTTCAAGAGACACAAGATAATGATGATGAGAGCACACGGGAAGCTGCGGAACTGATGTTGAATGAAGTAGTCTATCTCAATGAGGAGAATGTGAGACCAAGCAAGTTTGATACGCACACTGACCAAGATAATGTATGGTACTTAGACTATTTTTCAGTCATTGATGAAAAGGTCACAGGAAAGGTGAGGTTTGGTGATGATTCAAGCATAGATATAAATGGCAAAGGATCAATTCTTTTCATAAGTAAAGATGGAAAGCGAAAAATCTTGGGTGATGTCTACTTTATACTGGATCTAAGGAGTAATATAATTAGTCTTGGGCAAGCAACAGAGGCTGGATGTGATGTACGGATGAAAGAAAACTATCTCATGTTGTATGATCGAGAAGGAAATCTGCTGGTAAAAGCTATCAAGTTTAGAAATCGGCTGTACAAGGTTGTCATGGAAGTTGATAATACAAAGTGTTTGCTACTTAGAAAGAACAGTGATTCTGCTCTTTGGCATTCAAGACTTGGACATGTGGGTCTAGAAAACATGAGATCTTTGATGAACAAAAAGATGGTTACTGGCATACCTAACATAAGCATTGAGAAGGAAACATGAGTCTCGTGTCTTCTAGGGAAACAAACCATAGCAAGCTTTCCAAGTGCAACCTCTTATCAAGCCACACAAGTACTTGAACTTGTACAGGGTGACCTCTGCGGACCAATATCGCCATCAACTGCGAGAGGTAACAGATATATTTTTGTGTTAATTGATGATCACACACGGTACATGTGGACAATCTTGCTAAGAGAGAAGAGTGAAGCGTTTGTTAAGTTCCAGAAGTTTAAGCAACTTGTTGAGAGAGAAACTGGAGGTAAGATCAAGACCTTCAGGACAGATCGGGGAGGTGAATTCACATGCAATGAGTTCAAGAACTTCTGTTATAATCAAGGAGTACATCGTCATCTTACTGCACCTTACTCACCTCAACAAAATGGGGTCGTCGAGAGACGAAATCGGACACTGATGGAGATGACAAGAAGCATTATGAAAGCCATGGAGGTACCAAATTACTTGTGGGGAGAAGAAGTGAGACATGCAACGTATGTTATCAATAGAGTGGCAACGCGTACGTTGAGAAACATGACACCGTATGAATGTCTCAAGAAGAAGAAACCAAGCATCGATCACCTACGTGTATTTGGCTGTGTTTGTTTTGCAAGAAGTGAGGCACCGTATCTGACGAAGCTGGATGATAGGTCTCGGACGTTGATACATCTAGGAGTCGAGCCAGGGTTAAAAGCGTATCGATTGTATGATCCAAACAACCGAAGAATTGTGGTAAGCAGAGATGTTGTTTTTGATGAAAACAGAGTATGGAAGTGGAACTCGAGTGAAAAGGAGACACACATCTCAACAATATTCACACTCCCTGAGACACAAACTCTAGATAGCAATGTTAGTACCGCTGACAAGAAGGACGATGATCACAACTCTAGTGAAGAAGATGACGATGCAAGTGAAACTGAGATACATGAAGAATCTGAGGGACACCCTGTGTTGAGAAGATCATCAAGAGAAAGTGTGAAGCCAAAATACTTAGAAGATTATGTACTACTCTCAGAAGCTATGGAGGAGGTAGAACGGATTTTGTTTTTGATAAATGAGGAACCATGGGACTGGAATGAGGCAAAAACAGAGAAGGTATGGAGAGATGCTTGTGAAGGGGAAACATCATCAATCAAGAAGAATCATAAGTGGACTCTTGTTGATCTCCCTAATGGATGCAAAGCTATTGGTTTAAAGTGGATCTTCAAGGTGAAACACAATGCCGATGGAAGCATAAATAAGTACAAGTCGAGTCTCGTAGCAAAGGGTTATGTACAACGTCATGGTGTGGACTTTGAAGAGGTGTTTGCTCCCGTATCAAGGATGGAGACAGTACGAGTGATCATAGCATTAGCAGCTTCAAGAGGGTGGGAGATACATCACCTTGATTTAAGAACAGCTTTCCTTCATGGTGAGTTACAAGAAGAAGTGTTTGTATCCCAACCTGAGGAATTCAAGGTAAAAGGAAGTGAAGTAAGGTTTACTAGCTACATAAAGCTTTGTATGGTTTAAAGCAGGCTCCAAGAGCATGGAATATCAAGGTGAATCAGATTCTTAAGGAGCTCAACTTTGTCAAATCATCAAAAGAACCATCATTGTTTCGATGCAGGAAACCGAACTCACTACTTCTTGTTGCAGTCTATGTTGATGATTTACTTATCACAGGCTCAAGTCTAAAGGATATTTGTGATTCCAAGCGAAAGATGGCGTTGAAGTTTGAGATGAGTGATCTCGGGAAGCTCAATTACTATCTTGGTATTGAAGTCCTTCAGGTGGAAGGAGGAGTGATCTTGAAAGAGGAGCGATATGCAACTAAGATTCTGGAGGACACGGGTATGATGGAGTGCAATGCAGTTCACATTCCAATGGAAGCTGGTCTCAAGCTATCAAAAGCATCAACTGAAGAAGCAATCAACGAAAGAGTTTTTAGAAGATACATTGGGTGTCTTCGGTACTTAATTTACACCAGACCTGAGTTAGCGCAACGTGTTGGGGTTCTAAGCCGCTATATGCATGATCCAAAGGAATCACAT
This sequence comes from Eruca vesicaria subsp. sativa, assembly GCA_932364175.1. Taxonomy (NCBI): domain Eukaryota; kingdom Viridiplantae; phylum Streptophyta; class Magnoliopsida; order Brassicales; family Brassicaceae; genus Eruca; species Eruca vesicaria. Next base: position 69,748 of record CAKOAT010081044.1, read on the forward strand.
GGAACTGCCCTGAAGCAAGTATTAAGGTATCTAAAAGGGACGTGCTCACTTGGTCTTTTCTATAGGAATGATGGGAAACAGGAACTTGTGGGATATAGTGATGCAAGTTACAATGTGGATCCAGATGATGGGAAGAGCACAACAGGGCATATCTTCTACCTCAATGACTGTCCAATAACTTGGTGTTCACAAAAGCAAGAGATTGTTGCTCTTTCATCGTGTGAAACCGAGTTTATGGCAGCCACTGAGACTGCAAAGTAGGCGCTTAGGTTACATGAGATTTTTGAAGAAATAACAGACGACGAGGAAAGGAAGGTTGTCATTCGTATTGATAACAAATCAACGATTGCCTTGACTAAGAATCCAGTCTTTCACGGGCGCAGCAAGCACATTCACCGACGGTTTCATTTCATAAGAGAATGTGTGGAGGATGGTCTTGTGACGGTTGAGCATGTAGCAGGGAAGGAGCAAAAGGCTGATATCCTAACTAAGGCACTTGGAAGAATCAGTTTCAAAGAGATGAGAGATATGATTGGAGTTGAAAATGTGTCTAAAGATGTTCTCAAGCTTAAGGGGGAGAATGTTGACATAAGCTTGAGATAACATAGGAGAGAAGATATTCTAATGATTTTAGGATAAGAGTTATCTTTAAGGTGTTTTCCTAATGAGATTAGGAGTTATCTAAAAGGATATTTATCTAATGAGCTTAGGGTTTTATCGTTTACTATATAAGGTGATGTAACATGACTTGAGAAGTTGTGAGTTTGAGTTATTAATATAAGTGAGTACTTATCAAGATACATAGTCTTGGATCTGTGTGTTTACGTTTCAATAAGAATACACATAGTCAATTATACAAAAAAATAAAGACGCAAGATAATTCTATTTTCGTGAAATTATATATAGTATATAAAAGAAGAAAATATTCTCTACATAAGGTTGTATGTATATACATTATTAGCTTATATGCATAAAATAATAGCTTATATGTATATATCTATATACGTTGCATATACGCATCAAATAATTAGCCTATATGTATATATACATGCATATATAGAGATGGTTATTATTATTGTGGTAGAACAAAAACAAAAAGGTGATTGTCTTACTTGAACTCTTGGCAGCGTTCCATTTCATGTTATGTCCGCCATGAAGAAACGGAAGCAAAGCGTCTTGAGGGCAGAGGCTCGTAACATCTCTTCGACTACATCAACAAAAGAATCAGGAGAAAACGCTGTTCAGTTTCCAATGGTTATCATCCCTGAGACATTTTCGAGATTGCCTACAAAGTCTATAGCGGCGTGTCGTTGTGTGATTAAAGACTGGGGTTTTACTCTCACCTGTCCATATATCACGGCAACTGTTTCAAAAAATGTCTTCTCTTTGTCTTTGTCTCCTTTTCACTTTCCATGCAGAGGGTAAGTGGTCATTTTTCTCCTCACCTGAGTCTGCTCATTTCAGACCAGACGTCGTCTCTTGTAGCTGTCGATAGTCTTAGTCATGTCCCTATAGACTATCCCATTAGAGTTTTTGTACCCCTTGTGGATTGTTGTGTACTAAAGATTAATGAGCTTTAAGCAGAAAAAGAGATGCCAGGATGATGATATGTAACCCTAGCACGGGAAGATTCAAACTCTTACCCAAGTTGAAAAATAGGAGGGGTCAGGTTATGACATATTTAGGGTATGATCCAATAAAAGAAATATACAAGGTATTGTGTATGACATCTAGTGAAAGGCCATATATTCAAAAAGCTGAACAACATCAGATTCTCACGTTAGGAATAGGAAAACTGAAATGGAGAATGATTGAGTGTCCAGAATTTTATTATCCTCGACCTCGAGATAGTGAGATTTGCATTAATGGAGTGTATATTATTTAGCTGTGGAAAGTGGGCCTTGGGTACCTCTATGTCTATGATAGTTTGTTTTGACATTAGGTCTGACAAGTTGAAATTTATTGTTGATGAATTTTTCGAGGATTAAGAAACTCCTTCAACTTTGATAAACTATAAGGGAAAATTAGGGATACTCTATTCTAATAATACATCATGTTTCATGGGTGGAAGATCTAGTGGTTTTGTGTTGTGGGTCATCGATGATATTGAAAAACGTGCATGGTGCAAGCAGATCATGTTTCCATCTCTATGGCGGAGTCTAGTTGCTAAGACTAGGGTTCATATTGTTGGGAGTACCGATCATAATGAAATCATGTTTTCTCCAACCGTCGTGCCCAACCCTTTCTACATTTTTTGCTACAACGTGGAAACAAAATCTATCAAAAGAACTGAGATCAAAGGCTTTGAACCTATAACAGGTCAAAACATTCACAAATTCTTAAACCATATGGAGAATGTGAAACATATTACATAAGTGCTTTGAATTTCGTTTGTTAAAGCTTCGTGAGAGCTAATTTCCTTTATACATTTTTATTTTTTTTGTCAGTCCTTTATACATTTTCATAAGAAGGCAATATCATGGGTTTGTCCTTGTTTTATCGTGGATCTATGCAGTTTTCTGATTATTATATAATTGTTTATATTTACTTTGATGTGTTGATATTCTTTATCTCATTAGATCATATACATCAAAGGTTCATCACAAAGTTCACCCGCTTCCCAACAAAAAAAAATATTAAAAATAGTTCCATGTGATGAACCTGCCCCTCTGGAGATCTCTCCCGTAAACTTTTCTGTGGGGAGTTCATCACTGTAGTGTGGGCCTCACGACACATGGCAATCCGCGATTGATCTGTTTTTTTTTATTTTAAAAAAAAAATCGAAAAGAAAAAAATGGAATAATAAAAAATTTAAAACTTGAATCCCAAGAAGGATTCATTGATGTACATGCTCTATGCCTATGATCTTGATTACTTTATTACTTGGAAGCCATACATATTGGTGTAATGCGCCAAGAAATACTAACAACTTAATTCGCATCAAATGCAGAATATATCATGGGGTATAATGCAGAGTGTTTCATGTGGTGTAGTCGTAAGCACACTGTGTAGTGCCTTAGAGATTTCGAGTGGAAAACTAACTAATCACTCTTTTGTCTTTTTAAAATTTTATTGTATTCAATAAAATTTATACTTTTTTGGCAATGATCATGCCTTTCGAGCGTAAAAAAATCCGATTAAGAACGTTCTTTATATGATGCAACCAAGCAAAAGTGGATATTCTAACGGGGCAAAGAAAAGAAAAGGTTTAGTACGACAGACCGTCTCAGTCTAATCAAGGAATCTTGGGGAAAAAAATCTTCATATAACTATTAATATTTTAAGGAATGTCAGTTTACCAAAAACAATTAACTTTTAAAAAATATTATTTTGATATAATTTTCGTTATACAAATTTAACACAAAACAAAAGATCTAACCATAAATTATCTCATTCTAATTATAGTTATTCAAACCAAAAACTAAAAAAAAAAAAGATAACAAAGCATAAATACATGTACACTTATGTATTTGCAAAATTATTTGATTGGTTGTGTGAATATCTTCGAATATATGAAGCAACTTGTGAATAAGAAGTGAGGAAGAAGAAGATATATGTCACAGCCAAGAGATATAAGTTTCTTTTTTGATTACATAAATTTTACAACTTTAAACTATTTTGAAAACATATGTAAATATTTTTCATGCACTAATACTTAAACTTATCTAGTTTTATCATCAATACATAAGACTTGAAGTTTTACTAAGTTCATGTTTAATTTTGTTGAAAATATCATTAATATGTGTATGGTAATATTGTGAAAATAATTTGATATGTTCGAGTCAATTTTAATTGTCATATCCTATTATCTAACAAAATTGTCAGCAAACTATCGTAATTTTCCAATGGTTTTTGATAATTCTTATATTTTAAAAATATTGTTATATTACAGTGGCATGACATTTATTTTTGCAATAAAATATGTGTAGTAATAGGAGTGCACATAATTTGATATGTTCAAATCAAATCTAAAAGCCTCAATCATACTCCTTTGAAAATCGTCAAGAAATTCCAACGGTTGTTTTGAAATGGCATGATATTTATGTTTTATGGTTAATTATGTGTAAGGAAACAGCTGGAATACACATAATTTGATATGTTCAAGTCTAAACCCTACTCCATCGGAAACTAGCCATAAAATAATAATGGTTTTATAACAAATAAATATCCGTTAGAATTTTTTCAAAGAAATTCTGATGAATTTAGGGTTTCTTTGAATAATCCGTCAGAACTTCATCAGAAATTTCCAACTAAAGAAATAGGTCGGAAAATCCGATGGAAAACAATTAATTTTCTTGTAGTAATATGATGTAACATGATCTATATATTTTTTTTGAAATGTTAATGAAATAGTTACAAATGCGTCAAATGAGTTAGGTCGATCAATTATGTTCAGCTCATGATGAGTTTTGATCTGTGATGAGATAGTTCAGTCTGAAATGAGTTAATGAAGTAGTTATAAATGTTTCAAAAAGACATAGGTCGCTCAACTTTTTTCATGATGAGTTTAGATCATTCATATATTATATGATTTTCAGTATGTAAAATCTAAATATAAGAGCATTTAAATAGTGAAAAGCTGAGAAAGCCATAAGATCATTTAGCCGAGTATGCTCATTGCCCAGTGTAAGACTCTTACAAACCCCATTGTTAAAGTTTAAACATTAAAGCTGAGTCACATGCCCACCAAAGATGGCTTTCTTTGGCAAAGGCAGAAAAGAGTTTCTTCTTTCAGCATGGATGAAAAAAAGCAACAACAACACATTCTATTATCACCAAATAATAGCGGCTTGAAGGTCAATTACATCTACCACCCCCTTGCCGCAAATGATAATCAGATAGAAGTGCAAGATGGCAAAACCTCTCTTCCCTTAGGAAAAAGGATCAAAGTCAACCTTTGTATGATCAAGGAGACCTGGCTATCCTAATTTATATGGCTTCTCTCGGCAGGAAATAAAAGATGCTTTCTTCTCTTTTGCCGAGAAATAAAACGAGTAGTCTGGACTGGTAGTCCACGGAGTTCCAGATCTTGGACTGTAGTTGGAAGTGAAGCAATTGATGTCATTCTGGAATTCTTTAAGGCTGTCCGTCTTCTAGAGAAATGGAACTCAACAGATATGCCTATGATATAAGACATAGTTGTTCTCTAGTTGGAACAAGGTTCTAGGCCTATGATTCATGTGGCTCTTGTTCTAAGGCACAAAATCTCTTTGGACGGTTTTGCAAAAGCATCAAAAATTTTGTGGCCAAAGTATTTGGGCAGTGGAACCCAAAAATGACTCTTTATCCTAAAACAATTTTGCTGAGCACAAGTTTCTGGTTAGATTCCTAGACACCCTTCGAGCAGCTAATCAAGTTCACTGTAGAGAGCAGGCCTAGGGTGTTCAAAATGCTGTTCCTAGCTTCTGTAGCTGATTCTTGCAACTCTAGAGTATGGTTTTTCCATTAACCATGATATGATAGCAGCCTGACTCTTTAGATCAACTTGACAATTGTATCTCTGCCTAGCCGAAACTTGGGACGTGAGACATTATCGAGAAACATAACCTTGAGAAACACGACCTGTAAGGGTTTATCTTCTGCAAAAAACATGGAAATCAGTCATACCAGGAGCACATCCAAATTTGTTCACCAAATCTGTTTGGTTCAAATGGGCAATTCCAAAACATGATTTTGTTATGAAGATGGCTAATCTGTGGATGAAATCTGATTGGCTCAAATAGGAAATTCACAAGCATGATTTTATCAAATTTCTGTTTCTTTTATGTAGTAGCTTCAATGTGGTTTGTCTGAATTTTCATGTTGTCTGGTTCTGGAACAATGTCTTCTCTATGGAATGTAACCACTTTTAATTTTAATGAAATTGTTGTTGTGGCAAAAAAAGATGGCTAATCTTAACCTACTACCAACAAGTGTAAGGCTTGTATTAACATTCAAAATCTGTTTTTGTCTAGAGCTTAACCTACTACCAACAAGTGTAAGACATACACCTCATCACGATGAGCGTAATGGTCTCAACCTTCTCTACCTCCTTATCCACAACTACTATCAGTAAACTTGTCATTCAGGAAACAATTTACCCCGTTTGGAAACAACATGACTTTGTCCTGCATCTCAATAATTTTTCCCCGGCTCCAATCATATTCAAATCAATCGACAGGAACGTCAGTTTCTGAAACTGATGTAGCGGAAGCTACTAAGAATAGAACTTAGATCCGTTGATTCTAAGAATATCCTAAAACTAGGGTTTGTGAATACTCTTCACAGTGCTTAATTAAAAATTCTTTAGGTTTTGAGAATATTCTTCTTAATGGTTTATAGAAAACTCTTTAGGAAAACTCCTTTTATTAATCTATCAAAATCTGTCTACAATTTTAGGCAATCAATCAAAATCTGTCTACAATTCTAGGCATAATAAGCCAAAACAAAATAACCATAAAACTATTAAAAATAATTAAGATAATTCTAACTAATTAAGATAAACACCAAAATAACCTATAAACTAGATAATTAAGATATTTAGAATATATCCAAATATCACAACAAGAAGCCGTGAGAAAATTCAGTACTCTTATGTCCTTTGGATTCAGTAATTGTGTCACTACCAAATCTTTTATGTGTTATTTTTTTTATCTGTTTTTCCCAAAAAAAACTAGGCTAATAAGAGGTCTGCAGGGTCACTGCATTTACGTGAGGGGATCTGACAAATTAGATATGGGAAGTATTATCACATAGGGCAACCAATTGTTTGTGGTTCGTTAAATATACCGGTATTACGAGTTCGGCATAGATAAAATTTAGGCTAAAAACTAAGAGCATTCTTATACACAGATAGAAGTTCTTACAAAGTAGACCTTCATATTTTAGTTATCGTTTTAAGTTATACAAGGATTAAACAATATTTATTTAGCTTATATATTAAAACAGAAGTCAGAACCTTAATTCATGTGTGATTTTTTTTAAAATGTAATATTCCTTACAAAAATATTATGAAGATTATCAAATGTTACATAATTTAATGATAATATCTTTAAATATCTTTATCTTTATATTTGAAATAAAAAAGAAATAAATCCAACAAAATCTTTTTGGCATTTTTTAAAATTGTATTTCCATAATATTACCTCATATCTTTATCTTTTATTTATAAAACAAATGTTTTTGTTTAAGATATTAACATTTATCAAGATAGCACTATATAAATAACACTTTTATAGTATTATAAAACTTTAAATATAGGATTTACATTTAATTTTATATATTGTATAACTGTATAATTTTGTTCTTTAAGTTTCTTATTCGTCATTATTAATATATAGTAATTTGTTTTATATTTTTTCATTTACATTCTTATTGATTGTTATTACTTACTAATATATTTTTGAGTTTGATACATAAATTATAATCTGAAATAATTAAGTACATAATTTTTTTAATATAGATTTTTAATTTCTGCAATTTGCATACAATACATTTTAATATTTATTAGACATACTATGTATAAATATTTTAAATTATAATTTACATTTTCATGTTGTGTTTAAAAATGATACTTTAACATCTATGCGAGATTTTATAAGTAAATATATTATTATTTATTGATAGTTTTTTTATAAAGTATAAATAAATAGAAAACCCACACGGTTGTGCGGGTCGAGATCTAGTATATTTTTAAAGTAAAATCATCATTACATATACACTTAACCATATTTCAAGAAATGAAAAATTTAATATAATTTAAAATTTGTAAATGTTAAATTAAAATTAAAAATCATCATTTATTTTATAATTTTTTTTTACTTTACATCAATAACGGTAGGGTAGGGCAAAAAATCCGAACCGAATCCAATCCGAAAAAGTAGTACAAAAATCGAACCAAAACTGATTAAATATCCGGACAGGTTTAAAATTTTAGTATTGAGAAAACCGAAACTGAACCGAACCGGAATATTTCGGGTACCCGAATATATCCGATCAAATTTATATACTTAAATATATTAGTTATTTTTTAGTTTTAATATCCAAAATCATTGAAAATGTATACAAATATTGAAAAATAAATATATAAAGTAGCAAAACAATACACAAACTACCAAAAATAATTAAAATATCTATGCAAAGTCCATCCAAATCTTCAATCCGGATCAATTTTTATGTTAATTTAGATATTTTGGCATACATTACTCAAATATGTATGTTATATATTATTTCTTTTTGATTTTTAGGAAATTTAAAATATATATGAATTTAAAACTTTTAAAATTAATTTAAATGGGTTATCCAAACCCAAACCGAGCCCGAAAAAGATCCGAACCGAACTCGAACCGAAATTTATAAATATCTGCATAGGATTAAAAATTTTGACCCGAAACCCGAATGGACCCGAACCGAATCCGAATAGGTACCCAAACGACCATCTACCTAATGGCTATCATTCTAAATGACATCTTCTTCAGTCATTGTCTGGATGATTTATTAACTGTTGTAACTTAAACTTAAATCGTTGAATTAAAAACTAATATACTCTTCGTTTCAATGCCATTGACAATAACTGAAGAAGATGTCATTTTGAATGATAGCCATTAGGCAAATACGAAGGCAAGCTTTGTTCTCGCAAAAACAATTTAAGGCCAGTAAAGCCAAGTCAAGTGAAAAATAAGAAGTATGAAATCTTTTCCGAGACGACTCTACAGTTTCCAATCCACTACATTTTTTTTTCTCTCGTTAAAACTAAACTCATGTTCGTTGAATAGGATTTTTAATAAAAGTTTATTTATTAACTGTTAAGCATTTATACCAAAAATAACATAGTCAATTATACCAAAGAAACACAAAGGCAAAAAAATAATTCTATTTTTGTGAAATTATATATATTGTACATAAAAAAGGAAATAAAATATTCTCTTATTGTATATAAAGATTACTTAATTGTCTAAGATTAAATCCCAAAATTGAAAATTTCACTTTAGAAAGATAATATATACTTCTTGTGAATTCCAATACAAATATAGAATAAAATATAAAGAGATATATATGTGTATATCATATATTAAGGTATCCCAGCAAAACGTCACTCCAAAATTGACATCTGGAGATATATCAAATAAGAGAAATTGGTAGTAAAGAATAATATATACATATATTTTCTTTAATATAAGAAAGTCAATAAAAAAATCCATTAAAGCAGTTAACACATAGAAGCATTATTCTTTCTTTCCTTTATTTTCCAGATCAGTGCAATTTAATATTTTTGACCAGTAATTGGCTTATAAATATATACATTACATATATATAGATAGATATTGTTGGTAGAACAAAACTAAAAAGTAGCTGTCATATTTGAATTCTAGGCAACGCTTCCGTTTCATGTTAAGTCCGCCATGAAGAAACAGAAGCAATGTGTTTCCAAGGAAAAGACTTGTAGCATCACTTCAAAGAAAGCATCAGGACAAAACTCATGTCAGATCACAATGGATATCATCCTTGAAATACTTTCGAGGTTACCTTCCAAATCCATAGCGAGGTTTCGTTGCGTGTCTAAAGACTGGAATGTTACTCTCGGCAGTTCATATTTCACGGATCTATTTCTGAAGATGTCTTATCTTCGTCCATGTGTCCTTTTCACTTTCTATGCAGAGGGTACATGGTCATTTTTCTCCTTACCCGAGTCTCTTCTGATTTCAGACAAGAAAACGTCTTGTGTAGTTGTCAATAGTCTTAGGCATGTCCCTATAGATTACCCTGTTAGAGTTTGTGTCCCTGTCTGTGGGTTATTGTGTACTAAAGATGAGTGGGCTTTAAGTAGAAAAAAAGATGCTAGGATGATGATATGTAACCCTAGCACTGGAAGATCCAAACTCTTACCCAAAGTGAAAACAAGGAGGCGTAGTGTTTTGACTTATTTAGGGTATGACCCAGTAGAAAAAGTATACAAGGTATTGTGCATGACAAATTGTGAAAATCCGGTTACTCTTAAAGCTGAACAACATCAGGTTCTCACATTAGGAACAGAGAAAATGGATTGGAGAATGATTGAGTGTTCAGTATCTCATTTTCCTTGTTCTGAAGGTAATGCCATATGCATAAACGGAGTTTTATATTATTTAGCTGAAGAAAGTGAGTCTTCGGAAATCACTATGTCTATGATAGTTTGCTTTGACATAAGGTCAGAGAAGTTTAAGTTTATTGTTGATGAAGCTTTCAAGGATATAAAATCTCCGTCAACTCTAATAGACTACAAGGGAAAATTAAGTATACTCCATCCTAATGCATCACGTTTTATGGGTGAACGATCTACTGGTTTTGTGTTGTGGGTCATAGATGATATTGAGAAACACACATGGTGCAAGAATATTATCATTTTTCCGTCTCTATTTTGGACGCTAGTTGATGGGATTAGGTTTCATATTGTTGGGACTACCAGTGATAGTGAAATCATGTTTTCTCCCAGCGTCATGTCCTTCCCTTTCTACAGTTTCTTCTACAACATGGAAATGAAATCTTTTAGAAGAGTTGAAATCAAAGGCTTTGGACCTGTCATGGATCAAAAAATTTACACATTCTTAAACCATAAGGAAAATGTGAAACTTATCACATAAATGCGTTGGATTTCATTTGTAAAAGCTACATATGAGAGCTACCTTCCTTCCCATTTTCTTAAGAAGACTATCATGGCTCTTAATAGAATCATTGTTTTATCATGGATATATGGAAATTTTTGATTGTTATATAATATTCATATTGTGCTGATAATCTATATTTCATTACTATACCTGTGATGTCCTCAAGAATGGCTGAGAACTGGAAATTCCTTAGACAAGAAGTTTCTTTGTTAGTGTATAAATTAAACTGTTTGGTGTGGTTCTTAACTTCTTACTCTTGATTGAAAATGTTGTTTGCAGTTTTTATTTTTTTAAGCTTTACAAGTAGCCAATTGCTCTATTGTTTGAGGTTGATCTCCCGAAGACATACCAAACTTTACATAATTATTATTGCTAATAATAATCATCAGACCTAGTTATTCTAGAAATATTAGAAACTTATATTTTTTTTTTTATCTTGGTGTTATTAAGGTTCAATTATTTCAATGCATAAATGTTATTATAATAAACTTATATAAATCAGTTATATCAGAATTACCAAAATTTATGAGTTTTATCTGGTATTTCTCAATGAACCAATGTTATTAATTTCATAATGAAACACTGTTATTACAATAAAATTTCTATAAAGTAATAATACCCAAATTGTTTTGTATGAATATTTCTCGAAGGGACAAATTTAGTATTTTTTAATACATCAACTAGATTTTAACCAGCGCTTAGAAAGTAAAAGTTTGTTTTCACTTATTGATCCAAAGTTGATTTAAAAACTACCATTATTTTTTTGAATCTTAAAAATTGATTTTTTTATATTTTATTATTTGTTTTTTTTTCCAATGTGTGGTTTTTGTTCGAAATAGATTTAAAGAGATGTGTGTGATTTAATCGTATTGATATTCTACATTAAATAAGAATGTGTTCTCATTATGGAAATGTAGTAACAGTAATGAATTTTTGATTTTAAATTGAAAATGAATTTATCTTGTCATATATTTGTATCATAATTCTACCGATTAATCTATACTATTTTTACTCCTATTTGCTTTAGAAGCTGCTACTATTTTGACATGTCTTTCAAAGCACATACTGTATATCTTTTGTTGACCATCTTAATAAAATTTACATAATTTTATATTAGAAAACAAAGAAAAAAGTAAAATTGTATATACTTTTATAATAGAAACAAATTTAATTATAATTTTATGATAGAAACGCTTTAGAAGAAATGAATGCATTTAAATCACTTTTATGTATATAATTTTTCAAATCTAATTAGATGAATCATGTATTGTCTAAACTAATTATAATTTAAATATGCGATTATAAAAGATACTTTTTAGGACTTCCATATATATCATGTAAATTCAAAGTCAAGCAAGTCTAAAATAGCCACATACTTAATCCAGTTCACCACAAAACAATTAACACGCAAGATTGGTTCTTGCACGTCGTGAATCTTTTTTCTTAATGCCAGTCAAGTCAAGTGATAAATTCGATATGTTTACTATTAAGCAAGAAATACACATAGTCAATTATACAAAAAAATAAAGACGCAACATAATTCTATTTTCGTGAAATTGTATAGAGTATATAAAAAGAAAAAAATATTCTCTACATAAGGTTGTATGTATATACATTATTATCTTATATGCATAAAATAATAGCTTATATGTATATATCTATATACGTTGCATATACGCATAAAATAATTAGCGTATATGTATATATACATGCATATATAGCGATGGTTATTATTATTGTGGTAGAACAAAAACAAAAAGGTGATTGACTTGAACTCTTAGCAGCGTTCCATTTCATGTTATGTCTGCCATAAAGAAACGGAAGCAAAACGTCTTGAAGGAAGAGGCTTGTAACATCTCTACGACTACATCAACAAAAGAATCAGGAGAATCAGTTTCCAATGGATATCATACCTCAGATACTTTCGAGATTGCCTGCCAAGTATATAGCGACGTGTCGTTGTGTGTCTAAAGACTGGGGTTTCACTCTCACCTGTCCATATTTCACGGATCTTTTTCTGAAAATGTCTTCTCTTCGTCCTTGTCTCCTTTTCACTTTCCGGGTAAGTGGTCATTTTTTTCCTCACCTGAGTCTCTGCTCATTTTAGACCAGACGTCGCCTCTTGTATCTGTCAATAGTCTTAGTTATGTCTCTATAAATTATCTCATTAGAGTTTGTGTACCCGCCTGTGGATTGTTGTGTACTAAAGATGAATGGGCTTTAAGTAGAAAAAGAGATGCCAGGATGATGATATGTAACCCTAGCACGGGAAGATTCAAACTCTTTCCCAAGGTGAAAACTAGGAGGGGTCAGGTTATGACATATTTATGGTATGATCCAATAAAAGAAGTATACAAGGTATTGTGTATGACATTTGTTTGAACCGAGTTCGGTCTTTTTAATGAGTGAGTGACTGGACTCGTCTGTGGGTTATTTCAAAAGCATTGTTAACTATTTAGAGTCGAAGAGCGGTTTTATTAATGAAAGAATTCGGTTACAAATGAGGAAATGAGAGGCGAGGCGGAGTCTCTCGGAGAGCTCCGTCGTGCCGTACAAGTCGGAAAGAAAGTACAAGAGTGAAAACCCTAATTCTAACCGCCTTGTGAGTAAGAGTAGTTTCGGACCCCCCCCCCTCTTGTTGCCCTTTCTCCTCCTTTTATAGTGCCTTCCCTTTTGACCTAACGAGTTCGTCACTTGCGTGGAGGGCTTTCGCCAAACTTCCCTAGTCGGCCCGTCAAGGTAAGTGTCCCTCCTAAGCGTCGTTAACTCAGATAATCGCAGGATTTATCCTAGTTAAACCTGATTAGTCGTTAACTGGCGAAATGCTACCTCGGTGGGTCGGAGCTCGCATGGGCCGGGCCCATTATTCAGTGGGCCTTTTAAAGGGGGAGTATTCCACCACCAACAGTAAGCCCCCCAGATCTGTTCCTGAGTTATGACCTGAATCGGGACGGGTCTTGTCTACTTGGTCCGTTTGAATAATGGCCTCGGTCGATAAGCTTTGATACTGCCGCGAGCGGTAATTCGTCGTGTTCGCTAGCTCGGAGTATAATTCAAGTGTGTTTATTTGGTCGTTAGCTCAGAGCTTTGATTTAGTGTGCTTGCTGAGTCGTTTGCTCGGAGCTTAGCTTCGGTGTACGTGCGGAGTCGTTAGCTCGGAGCTTAGCTTCGGTGTGCGTGCAGATTCGTTAGCTCGGAGCTTAGCTTTAGTATGTTTGCCGAGTCATTTTCTCGGATCTTAGCTTCGGTGTGCATGCAGAGTCGTTAGCTCGGAGAGTTCCCTGCTCCTCCTTTGCGCAGAGTGAAGCGTGAACAGCTGCGAGGAAATGGACAGTCTTTCGGTAGTTGAGGCCCATTTAAGTCAGAATGCGAACAGTCGTGAGTAGACTAGAGGCCCAATTAGGACTTACTAGACCTAATTAATGACTCGGGGAGTCGCACCTTTCCCTTTATCTATAAATACTTCTCTATTTTTCGTTCTCATCACTTCGTTCTTTCACAGGTATTTCCTCTCTCCCTTCTCTATACTTTCGCTCTCTAGACTTGTTTGTACGGTATATACACTTCCGTCGGTGAGATGTGCCCGCAAAGGAGGTTGACGCGTAAGGAAAAAGGGAAAGAGATTGTTTTCGCATCGAGCCCGGCTCGGGATGAAACGACTAGTGAGCTACTAGATGACTTCGGCCTGAAACATCGAGAGGCGTTACGAGATTCGGCTGGTCTTGACCTAGCTCAGAGGCTTTCGGTTGTCGAATCTGAGAGGGAACTTAGGGGAGAGGACGACGGAAATTTTGCCACGGAGATTATGAACGATCCGCAGGTAAGACGTCCTAGATCTTCACTGCCCCGTAGATCTCGCTCGATTCGGCCCGGCCGAGCTCGATCTACTCGAACTAGTCGAGCTAACGCCGGTTCTAAAGAGGAAGACCTTCATCCGAAAGTACCGACGCATTACAGCGGTATGGGAGTCTTCGAACGGGAAGCCGCGGTTCCTCAAGAGATACTTCGTTCTGCCGGTACGCAATTTTGGGCGAATACAGAGAAGACGCGATCAACTGCAAAGACGGTGGAGGCTTTACTCGTAGCTCGCAACGCTGTGGGTGTCACCTACTTGATCCCGACCGCGGATCATCCCCGTGGTCGCCTCTGGTTGGCTATCAGTGCGTCTACAAGTCTTATTTCGAGGGCGAGACCAAGATTTGTTTTCCTCTACCTCGTCTCGTGACGTCGTATGTATCACGCCGAGATCTCTCCTTAAGTCAGACAGTGAACGGAGCGTTTCGTATCATGGTCGCGCTTATGGTTATGGCCGCCGAGATTGGAGTCTCCTTGTGTGTTTATGCGTTCAAACAGTTGATAGCCATATCTTGTTTAAACCACGGTTTGTTCTCGGTTAGGATGAGGCAGAATTACAATATCATTACCGGCCATCCAGACAAGACCCCGCATTGGCAGCGCTACTATTTCTTCATTAAGTCTGATCAGTTCGCCTTCGTTAAACTTCCTAACGACGAGTTTAGGACTTATTGGAGCAGTGTAGAGGGTAGTTAGCTCGTCTTGCAGCTGTTGATTCATGTTTGATCTAACTGTTCCTTTTCTTTTTGCAGATCCGCATCCCAATTTTTACTTGACCGACACTGCTGGCCCGCCGTCGTTCTTGTCTACTGCTCGAGCTCTGGTCGAGTTAGGTCATCGCAAGTGGCCGGACATCAGTGAGGAGAGGATTCAACGCGCGTTAGCTCGTATTAATCGAGGTAATGAGGACTTAGCTCGCTTTTTGGTTTCTCTTTATCGTAACACATCTTCAAAGCTGTTCCTTGGGAAGGTGATTGGGACAAGGAGTTTTGATACCAGTCCAATCCGGGAAAGAAAGGATCTACCCTTTTTTAGAAGAACAGCAAGTGATTAATCAGGCATTCGCGATGAAAGGACTTTCGGATCTTTCCCAAGCCATCAGGAAGAAGCGAGGAGGATCCTCCCAAGGGACTGCGCTTATGAGTGTGATCGATGGCTTCGATCTCGCGGGAGAGGTGCGGGTCGACAACGCGATTGCTCCCCCCCCCCCCGTCGAGAATGCCGCTGCGGGTGCATCCGACCCGTCAGTCGGGGGTTCCAAGAGACCGCGAATCGAAGGGTCCGAGACTCAGGTCGGGGGTTCCAAGAGACCGCGAATCGACGGATCCTCCTGCCAAGAAGAAAAGGAAGAAGAAGGCAAAATCCAAGCATGTTGAGGACGGATCTGCGTCGAAGGACGCTCCAAGCGTTCGCGACGACACGGACATTGATCACCCGTCTGAAGAAGGAGTCGGTGAAGACCAGGATCCAGACGCACCGCGTTCAGGAAACGAGGATCCTCCACTTGAGAAGGACACAACCCCTCCTAAAAGTTCGAAGAAGAAGAAGAAATCGAGTAAGAAGAAGAAAACAGCGAAGAAGAAAACACCGGCTCTGATGATTGCCTTGGTGTCTTCTTCCATGCGGATGAAGTTCTTGGATCGAGCAATGGCATCAGAGAGAGATTTGGTCGGGTGACGATAGAGGTCGTCTCGGAACTTGGAGTGCACGTACAATGTATTCATGAAGGCGACGACAGCGATGCTATCCGGGACTTTGACTTTGGATACAATCCCTTTGAATTTTCCATGAAGCTGCGAAGACTCTGTCCCTGTTCTTGGGAGAGGTTCCAGGGGTCGGACGCGGTAGCTTCCTAACGTGTGAACATTATGTAGTTCTTTAGGAACACGGACGATAGGTCGTGAAAACTGTCAACGGAGTTTTCTGGGAGGCCGGTAAACCACGTGAGGGCCACGCCGGTTAGACTCTCGACAAAGAGTTGGCAGTAGCCGGCGTCTCGTTCTTCGTCGGAGAAGTTCTGTCGCCGCATCGCGATGTTGAAGGACGTGATGTGGGCCGTTGGATCCAAGAGACTGTCGTAAGTCGGCAAGTGGATCTTGTCCATCTTGCGGAGTCTTAAGCTGGTTATCTTGCTAGTGAACGGAGTCCAGAGGGTGTCTGCGAGGACGCTTTTGATGAGCAGAGTAGAGTCGTGACGCCGTGAATCTTCAAGTTGATATCAAGGAGAGGTTGCTTGAGAGCGGCAATTTCCTAGATAGTTTGCAGATCTGGGCCGTTTCCCGGTTGTACGAAGTCATCTGTGGGTCCGGTCGGCATGATGGGCTGGTTAGCCGGAGTAGGGGTAGGGTTTGTGTTGAAGAGGAATCGTCGGGCTGTCGAAAGATGTCCTCCAACACCGTCTGGGTTTGCGTGTACGGCGGCGATAGCCGCAAGGTGTTCGTTTGTCGTTTTCTGGGTTTCGTCTTGACGAGCAAGGCGTTCCATGACGGAGTCGACGAAGGTTGGAGCGAGCGGTATGGCGGCACCTGTGGTTGGTGCTATGGTATCTTCCTCCTCGCCGGAGTTGACTCGTTACTTGGACGCATAACTTGTGTTGACGCTACTTTGTTATGCCCCACGGTGGGCGCCAACTGTTTGAACCGAGTTCGATCTTTTCAGTGAGTGAGTGACTGGACTCGTCTGTGGATTATTTCAAAGGCGTTGTTAACTATTTAGTGTCGCAGAGCGGTTTTATTAATGAAAGAGTTCGGTTAGAAATGAGGAAAGGAGAGGCGAGGCGGAGTCTGTTGGAGAGCTCAGCCGTGCCGTACGAGTTGGAAAGAAAGTACAAGAGTGAAAAAAGAGTAGTTTCGGATCCCCCCCCCCTCTTGTTGCCCTTTCTCCTTCTTTTATAGCGCCTTCCCTTTTGACCTAACAAGTTGGCCACTTGCTTGGAGGGCTTTCACCAAACGGGCCCTAGTCGGCTCGTCAAGAGTGCCTCCTAAGCATCGTTAACTCGGATAATCGCGGGGTTTATCCGAGTTAAACCTGATTAGTCGTTAACCGGCGAAATGCTACCTCGGTGGGCCGGAGTTCGCATGGGCCGGACCCATTATTCAGTGGGCCTTTTACAGAGGGAGTATTCCACCACCAACAACATCTAGTGAAAGTCCCTATATTCAAAATGCCCTTAGTGAAACATCAGGTTCTCACGTTAGGAATAGGAAAACTGAAATGGAGAATGATTGAGTGTCCAGAATTTCATTATCCTCGACCTCGAGATAATGAGATTTGCATTAATGGAGTGTATATTATTTAGCTGTGGAAAGTGGGCCTTGGGTACCTCTATGTCTATGATAGTTTGTTTTGACATTAGGTCTGACAAGTTGAAATTTATTGTTGATGAAATTTTCGAGGATTAAGAAACTCCTTCAACTTTGATAAACTATAAGGGAAAATTAGGGATACTCTATTCTAATAATACATCATGTTTCATGGGTGGAAGATCTAGTGGTTTTGTGTTGTGGGTCATCGATGATATTGAAAAACGTGCATGGTGCAAGCATACTATCATGTTTCCATCTCTATGGCGGAGTCTAGTTGCTAAGACTAGGATTCATATTGTTGGGACTACCGATCATAATGAAATCATGTTTTCTTCAACCGTCGTGTCCAACCCTTTCTACATTTTTTGCTACAACGTGGAAACAAAATCTATTAGAAGAATTGAGATCAAAGGCTTTGAACCTATAACAGGTCAAAACATTCACAAATTCTTAAACCATATGGAGAATGTGAAACATATTACATAAGTGCTTTGAATTTCGTGCGTAAAAGCTTCGCGAGAGCTAACTTCCTTTATACATTTTCATTTTTTTGTCAGCCCTTTATACATTTTAATAAGTAGGCAATATCATGGATTTGTCCTTGTTTTATCTTGGATCTATGCAGTTTTCTGATTATAATATAATTATTTATTTATATTTACTTTGATGTGTTGATATTTTCTATCTCATTACTATGCCTATGATCTTGTTTACTTTATTACTTGGAAGCCATACATATTGGTGTAATGCGCCAAGAAATACTAACAACTTAATTCGCATCAAATGCAGAATATTTCATGGGGTATAATGCAGAATGTTTCATGTGTAAAGTCGTAAGCACACTGGGTAGTGCCTTAGAGATTTCGAGTGGAAAACTAACTAACCACTCTTTTGTCTTTTTAAAATTTTATTGTATTCAATAAACTTTATACTTTTGAGGCAATGATCATGCCTTTTGAACGTAAAAAATCCGATTAAGAACGTTCTTTATATGATGCAACCAAGCAAAAGTGGATATTCTAACGGGACAAAAAAAAAGAAAAGGTTTAGTACGACAGACCGTCTCAGTCTAATCAAGGAATCTTGGGGAAAAAAATTCTTCATATAACTATTAATATTTTAAGGAATGTCAGTTTACCAAAAACAATTAACTTTTAAAAAATATTATTTTGATAATTTTCGTTATACAGATTTAACACAAAACAAAAGATCTAACCATAAATTATCTCACCCTAATTTTAGTTATTCAAACCAAAAACTAAAAAATAAAAAATAACAAACCATAAATACATGTACACTTATGTATTTGCAAAATTATTTGATTGGTTGTGTGAATATCTTCGAATATATGAAGCAACTTGTGAATAAGAAGTGAGGAAGAAGAAGATATATGTCAGCCAAGAGATATAAGTTTCTTCTTTGATTACATAAATTTTACAACTTTAAACTATTTTGAAAACATATGTAAATATTTTTCATACACTAATACTTAAACTTATCTAGTTTTATCATCAATACATAAGACGTGAAGTTTTACTAAGTTCATGTTTAATTTTGTTGAAAATATAATAAATATGTGTATGGTAATTAATATTGTGAAAATAATTTGAGTCAAATTTAATTGTCACTAGTGGTTTTCCTGGGCGTGGGCTTTCTTATATAAATTTTAGTTTAATTTAATTATTATATTAATTTTGAATATATATAATACCTATATATCAATTTTTAAAAATATAAATCATAAAATGAAGTTTAAATTATTAAATTGTAAACGAACTAATATTGACAGTAGATGTTATATGTTTCTGTTTTAATTATGCTAAGATTTTAAATAAATATACATGATATTTGATCAAAAACTGTAATGTCTAGATGGGATTATTTGGTTATTGTTTGATGAACTACTTTTTGACAAAATGATGTATTTAATAATTTCTTTGTATAGGTAATTGTTTTATTTTTAAATCTTCTAACAATGTCTATTATAGTATTTTTTTAATAAAGTTTTGTTTTTGATGTTGAAGCGGGTAATATTTTTCTCCAATTTACTGAACAAAACACTATAAAATATCATACCTGATAATTCAAATTTATATAACTTTATATTTATTTGTTTTTTTAAAAATAATTGTATATTTATTTTTGCCAACAATCGTATATTAAAGTAGTGTATACTAAATTTTGTAATATAATCAATTATAACTACATTAATGCTACTACACTGAGTCTATAATATTTGATAGTTTTAAACAAAATTATATATTGGACTTTTTGTAAGTTTACACGCATTACAGATGCTTGCATGACATTGTGATAATTAATACAATTTTGATTATTGAGTAATTATATTAAACATGTGATAACATTTAGTGGGGGTTACTGATTCCACTATTTTAATGGATTCAGAAAAACATTTGGATTTGGAAATATTTGATAAATCATTGATTTAAAATTGAGCAAATAGATTTAAGAATCAAAGATATTGATTTCAGAATGAAAATAGCTTTTTACAGAAATCAAGGATATCAAATCTTAATTAATTATATAATTTTAAAATCGATCAAATAGATTTAAGAATCAAGGATACTGATTTCAGAATGATTTTAATTGTCTTTTTCGTTTTTTTTTTACTTTCGGTTTCAGAATTGTTGTGTAATTCAATTTTTCCTCATTAGGATTTCACTCTTGTTTGAGCTTTTTCTTTTCTTTTAAACTCTCATTTTACGGAAATCTTTTGGAAATCAAAGATATTGATTTCAAAATGAAAATAGATTTAAGAATCAAGGATATTGATTTTAAAATCGAGCAAATAGATTTAAGAATCAAGGATATTTATTTAGATATTTCATATTTAGAGATATGAAAGTTGTCTTCCATCTTGAAGAATAGGTTGAAAGTGAGAAGGTTTTTATTTTATTTTACTGGACTAAAAATATTTATTAAAAATCATATCATTTGTAAAAATCAATAAAAATTCAAATAAATAAAAGATTTTTATAATTTGACCTAAAACACTTTCGAAAAATGATAGAATGACAAGTATCATCTTTTGTCTCTCTGGAGAGAAAAAACTCTACTTTATTATATAAGAGATGTATAAATATTTATTTTAGAAAAAAATTTTGAAATATTTTATAACCAATAAATCATATATCACCATTACAATATAAATGTATATATAACATTAATAAAAATAAACTAAATATAAGTACATTGTAAAAAAAATCACATTAACTTATATATATCATTTGTTAATAAATAAAAATATATATTAAAATTATTTGTAAATTTTTGTTAAAATAGAAAACTAAAAAGATAATAATGAAATAGGAAATTTGTTTTAATTAATGTTTAAATTTTTATTAGAATTTATTGGTTCATTAAGTAAACAAAAATTTGTTAAATATAATAATTAAAAAAACATCATCAAAAGAATGTGACACATGGAATTTTTCTCCCAAGAAGTGAAAAAATTAACTTTATTATATAAGATATCCTATTATCTCACAATTGTCAGAAAACTATCGTAATTTTCCATGGTTTTTGATAATTCTTATATTTTTTTAAAAAATGGTTATATTACAGTGGCATGACCTTTATGTTTGCAATAAAATATGTGTAGTAATAGGAGTGCACATAATTTGATATGTTCAAATCAAATCTAAAAGCCTCAATCATACTCCTTTGGAAATCGTCAGGAAATTCCAACGGTTGTTTTGAAATGGCATGATATTTATGTTTTATGGTTAATTATGTGTAAGGAAACAGGAGTACACATAATTTGATATGTTCAGGTCTAAACCCTACTCCATCGGAAACTAGCCATAAAATAATAATGGTTTTATAACAAATAAATATCCGTTAGAATTTTTTCAAAGAAATTCTGATGAATTTAGGGTTTCTTAGGATAATCTGTCAGAACTTCATCAGAAATTTCCAACCAAAGAAATAGGTCAGAAAATCTGATGGAAAACACTTAATTTTCTTGTAGTAATATGATGTAACATGATCTATATTGTTTTTGAAATGTTAATGAAATTTTACAAATGCGTCAAATGAGTTAGGTCGATCAATTATGTTCAGCTCATGATGTGTTTTGATCTTTCATGAGATAGTTCAGTCTGGAATGAGTTAATGAAGTAGTTATAAATGTTTCAAAAAGACATAGGTTGCTCAACTTTTTTCATGATGAGTTTAGACCATTCATATATTATATGAGTTTCAGTACGTAAAATCTAAATATAAGAGCATTTAAATAGTGAAAAGCTGAGACTGGAGAAAGCCATAATACCATTTAACCGAGTATGCTCATTGCCCAGTGTCAGACTCTTACAAACCCCATTGTTTAAAGTTTAAACATTAAAGCTGAGTCACATGCCCACCAAAGATGGCTTTCTTTGGCAAAGGCAGAAAAGAGTTTCTTCTTTCAGCATGGATGAAAAAAAGCAACAACAACACATTCTATTATCACCAAATAATAGCGGCTTGAAGGTCAATTACATCTACTACCCCCTTGCCGCAAATGATAATCAGATAGAAGTGCAAGATGGCAAAACCTCTCTTCCCTTATGAAAAAGGATCAAAGTCAACCTTTGTATGATCAAGGAGACCTGGCTATCCTAATTTATATGGCTTCTCTCGGCAGGAAATAAAAGATGCTTTCTTCTCTTTTGCCGAGAAATAAAACGAGTAGTCTGGACTGGTAGTCCACGGAGTTCCAGATCTTGGACTGTAGTTGGAAGTTAAGCAATTGATGTCATTCTGGAATTCTTTAAGGCTGTCCGTCTTCTAGAGAAATGGAACTCAACAGATATGCCTATGATATAAGACATAGTTGTTCTCTAGTTGGAACAAGGTTCTAGGCCTATGATTCATGTGGCTCTTGTTCTAAGGCACAAAATCTCTTTGGGCGGTTTTGCAAAAGCATCAAAATTTTTGTGGCCAAAGTATTTGGGCAGTGGAACCCAAAAATGACTCTTTATCCTAAAACAATTTTGCTGAGCACAAGTTTCTGGTTAGATTCCTAGACACCCTTCGAGCAGCTAATCAAGTTCACTGTAGAGAGCAGGCCTAGGGTGTTCAAAATGCTGTTCCTAGCTTCTGTAGCTGATTCTTGCAACTCTAGAGTATGGTTTTTCCATTAACCATGATATGATAGCAGCCTGACTCTTTAGATCAACTTGACAATTGTATCTCTGCCTAGCCGAAACTTGGGACGTGAGACATTATCGAGAAACATAACCTTGAGAAACACGACCTGTAAGGGTTTATCTTCTGCAAAAAACATGGAAATCAGTCATACCAGAAGCACATCCAAATTTGTTCACCAAATCTGTTTGGTTCAAATGGGCAATTCCAAAACATGATTTTGTTATGAAGATGGCTAATCTGTGGACGAAATCCGATTGGCTCAAATAGGAAATTCACAAGCATGATTTTATCAAATTTCTGTTTCTTTTATGTAGTAGCTTCAATGTGTTTTGTCTGAATTTTCATGTTGTCCGGTTCTGGAACAATGTCTTCTCTATGGAATGTAACCACCTTTAATTTTAATGAAATTGTTGTTGTGGCAAAAAAAGATGGCTAATCTTAACCTACTACCAACAAGTGTAAGGCCTGTATTAACATTCAAAAACTGTTTTTGTCTAGAGCTTAACCTACTACCAACAAGTGTAAGACATACACCTCATCAGGATGAGCGTAATGGTCTCAACCTTCTCTACCTCCTTATCCACAACTACTATCAGTAAACTTGTCATTCAGGAAACATACCACGTTTTGGAAACAACACGACTTTGTCCTGCATCTCAATGATTTTTCCCCGGCTCCAATCATATTCAAATCAATCGACAGGAACGTCAGTTTCTGAAACTGATGTAGCAGAAGCTACTAAGGATAGAATTAGATCCGTTGATTCTAAGAATATCCGAAAACTAGGGTTTGTGAATACTCTTCACAGTGCTTAATTAAAAGTTATTTAGGTTTTGAGAATATTCTTCTCAATGGTTTATAGAAAACTCTTTAGGAAAACTCCTTTTATTAATCAATCAAAATCTGTCTACAAAGGCATAAGAAACGAAAACAAAATAACCATAAAATTATTAAAAATAATTAAGATAATTCTACCTAATTAAGATAAACACCAAAATAACCTATAAACTAGATAATTAAGATATTTAGAATATATCCAAATATCACAACAAGAAGACATGAGAAAATTCAGTACTCTTATGTCCTTTGGATTCAGTAATTGTGTCACTACCAAATCTTTTATGTGTTATTTTTTTTTATCTGTTCTTCCCAAAAAAAAAAAAAAAAAACTAGGCTAATAAGAGGTCTGCAGGGTCACTGCATTTACGTGAGGGAGTCTGACATATTAGATATGGGAAGTATTATCACATAGGGCAACCAATTGTTTGTGGTTCGTTAAATATACCGGTATTGCGAGTTCGGCATAGATAAAATTTAGGCTAAAATCTAAGAGCTTTTATACACTGATAGAAGTTCTTACAAAGTAGACCTTCATATTTTAGTTATCGTTTTAAGTTATACAAGGATTAAAAAATATTTATTTATCTTATATATTAAAAAAGAAATCAGAACCTTAATTCATGTGTGATTTGTTTAAAAATGTACTATTCCTTAGAAAAATTATGAAGATTATCAAATGTTACATAATTTAATGATAATATCTTTAAATATATTTATCTTTCTATTTGAAATAAAAATGAAATAAATCCAACAAAATCTTTTTGGCATTTTTTTAAAATTGTATTTCCATAATATTACCTCATATCTTTATCTTTTATTTATAAAACAAATGTATTTGTTTAAGATATTAAAATTTATCAAGATAACACTATATATTCCTAAATAAAAAAACAATATACTAGAGTTTGACCCACACAGATTTTCATTTTATAAATAGCACTTTGATAGTATTATAAAACTTTAAATTTATGATTTACATTTAATGTTATATATTGTATACCTTTATAATTTTTTTGTTTAAGTTTCTTATTCGTCATTATTAATATATAATAATTTGTTTTATATTTTTTAATTTACATTCTTATTGATTGTTATTACTTACTAATATATTTTTGAGTTCGATACATAAATTATAATCTGAAATAATTAAATATATAATTTCTTTAATATAGAGTTTAATTTCTGCAATTTGCATACAATACATTTTAACATTTTTTTAGACATGCTATGTATAAATATTTTTAAATGATACTTTATATTTTCATGTTGTGTTTAAAAATGATACTTTAACATTTATTATTTTAGTATTTTCAAGATTTTATAAGTAAATATATTATTATTTATTGATAATAGTTTTTATAAAGTATAAATAAATAGAAAACCCACGCGGTGTTGCGGGTCGAGATCTAGTATATTTTTAACGTAAAATCATCATTACATTTACACTTAACCATATTTCATGAAATGAAAAATATAATAGAATATAAAACTGATAAATTTTGAATTAAAATTAAAAATCCGCATTTATTTTATATTTTTTTTTCTTTTCATCAACAATGTTATGGTAGGGAAAAAAATCCGAACCAAATCCAATCCCAAAAAGTAGTACCAAAACCGAACCAAACTGATTAAAAATCTTGACAGGTTTAAAATTTTAGTATCGAGAAAACTAAAACTGAACCGAACCGAACCGAAATATTTTGGGTACCCAAATATATCCGATCAAATTTATAAACTTAAATATATTAGTTATTTTTTAGATTTAATATCCAAATCTTTAAAAATGTATACAAATATTCAAAAATAAATATATAAAATAGCAAAACAATACTCAAACTACCAAAAATAATTAAAATATCTATGGAAAGTCCATCCAATTTTCAATCCGGATCAATTTTTATGTTAATTTAGATATTTTAGCATACATTACTCAAATATATATGTTATATATTATTTCTTTTATATTTTTAGGAAATTTGAAATATATATATGAATTTAAAATTTTTAAAATTAATTTAAATGGGTTATCCAAATCCGAACCGAACCCGAAAAATATCCGAACCGAACCGAACCGAAATTTATAAATATCTGCATGGGATTAAATTTTTTGACCGAACCGAATCCGAATAGGTACCCAAACGACCATCTACCTAATGGCTATCATTCTAAATGACATCTTCTTCAGTCATTGTCTGAATGATTTATTAATTGTTGTAACTTAAACTTAAATCGTTGAATTAAAAATTAATATACTCTTCGTTTCAATGCCATTGACAATAACTTAAGGAGATGTCATTTTGAATGATAGCCATTAAGAAAATACGAAGGCAAGCTTTGTTCTTGCAACAACAAGTTAAGGCCAGTAAAGCCAAGTCAAGTGATAAATAAGAAGTATGAAATCTTTTCCGAGACGACTCTACAGTTTCCAATCCACTACAATTTTTTCTCTCGTTAAAACTAATCTCATGTTCGTTGAATAGGATTTTTAATAAAAATTTATTTATTAACTGTTAAGCATTTATACCAAAAATACACATAGTCAATTATACCAAAGAAACACAAAGGCAAAAAGATAATTCTATTTTTGTGAAATTATATTTATTGTACATAAAAAGGAAAAAAAATATTCTCTTATTGTATATAACGATTACTTAATTGTATAAGATTAAATTCAAAAATTGAAAATTTTACTTTAGAAAAATAATATATACTTCTTGTGAATTCCAATAAAAATATAGAATAAAATATAAAGATATATATATATATATATATATATATATATATATATATATATATATATATATATATATATATATATATATGTGTGTGTATATCACATATGAAGGTATCCCAGCAAAACGTCACTCCAAAATTGACATCTGGAGATATATCAAATAAGATAAATTGGTAGTAAAGAACAATATATACATATATTTTCTTTAATATAAGAAAGTCAACAAAAAACCATTAAAGCAGTTAACACATAGAATCATTATTCTTTCTTTCTTTTATTTTCCAGATGAGTTCAATTAAATATTTTTGACCAGTAACTGGCTTATAAATATATACATTACATATATATAGATAGATATTGTTGGTAGAATAAAAACTAAAAGGTAGCTGTCATATTTGAATTCTAGGCAGCGCTTCCATTTCATGTTATGTCCGCCATGAAGAAATAGAAACAATGTGTTTCCAAGGAAAAGACTTGTAGCATCACTTCAACGAAAGCATCAGGACAAAACTCATGTCAGATCACAATGGATATCATCCTTGAAATACTTTCGAGGTTTCCTTCCAAATCCATAGCGAGGTTTCGTTGCGTGTCTAAAGACTGGAGTGTTACTCTCGGCATTTCATATTTCACGGATCTGTTTCTGAAGATGTCTTTTCTTCGTCCATGTGTCCTTTTCACTTTCTATGCAGAGGGTACATGGTCATTTTTCTCCTTACTCGAGTCTCTTCTGATTTCAGAAAAGAAAACGTCTTGTGTAGTTGTCAATAGTCTTAGGCATGTCCCTATAGAATATCCTGTTAGACTTTGTGTCCCTGTTTGTGGGTTATTGTGTACTAAAGATGAGTGGGCTTTAAGTAGAAAAAAGATGTTAGGATGATGATATGTAACCCTAGCACTGGAAGAACCAAACTCTTACCCAAAGTGAAAACAAGGAGGCGTAGTGTTTTGACTTATTTAAGGTATGAGCCAGTAGAAAAAGTATACAAGGTATTGTGCATGACAAATTGTGAAAAGCCAGTTACTCTTAAAGCTGAACAACATCAGGTTCTCACATTAGGAGCAGAGAAAATGGATTGGAGAATGATTGAGTGTTCAGTATCTCATTTCCCTTCTTCCGAAGGTAATGCCATATGCATAAACGGAGTTTTATATTATTTAGCTGAAAAAAGTGGGTCTTCGGAAATCACTATGTCTATGATAGTTTGCTTTGACATAAGGTCAGAGAAGTTTAAGTTTATTGTTGATGAAGCTTTCAAGGATATAAAATCTCCGTCAACTCTAATAGACTACAAGGGAAAATTAAGTATACTCCATCCTAATGCATCACGTTTTATGGGTGAACGATCTACTGGTTTTGTGCTGTGGGTCATAGATGATATTGAGAAACACACATGGTGCAAGAATATTATCATTTTTCGTCTCTCTATTTTGGAGGCTAGTTGATGGGATTAGGTTTCATATTTTTGGGACTACCAGTGATAGTGAAATCATGTTTTCTCCCAGCGTCGTGTCCTTCCCTTTCTACAGTATCTTCTACAACATGGAAATGAAATCTTTCAGAAGAGTTGAAATCAAAGGCTTTGGACCTGTCATGGGTCAAAAAATTTACACATTCTTAAACCATACGGAAAATGTGAAACTTATCACATAAATGCTTTGGATTTCATTTGTAAAAGCTACATATGAGAGCTACCTTTCTTCCTACATTTTCTTAAGAAGACTATCATTGCACTTAATAGAATCATTGTTTTATCGTGGATATATGGAAATTTTTGATTGTTATATAATATTCATATTGTGCTGATAATCTATATTTCATTACTATACCTATGATCTTGTTTTCTTAATTACATTAATGGTTCAATACACTCGGAAGCTATACATATTTTATCCATAAATAATAAATGAAAATTTGCACACAACCTCCGCCTTCTTTTTGAAACGGACCACATACTGCACATTTGTGTTAAAACTTCCGCCTCCAGATTATGGGCTTTTCATTATTCATGATATGTAGCAGCCTGGCTCTTCAAATCGACTTGACAATTGTTTCTCTGCCTAGCCCAAACTTACATTTCTTCAGATTAGCGAGAGCACAAACTGTAAGGGTTTCTCTTTTGCCAAAACATGGAAAGCAGTCATACAAGGAGCAGATCAAAATTTGTGGACGAAATCAGTTTGGTTTCAAATAGGCAATTCAAAAGCATTTTTTTGTCATGTGGATGAAGAAACTAGAGACCACTTATTTCTTCCATACAATCTCAACTTATCATTATGGAGAATGAGGCTTGCAAGACTGGATCCTTATCATCAGATACTCATCATCTGGGATGAGCTTTTATCTTGGACTCAACATTCCTCTACTTTATTCATGCTTCACCTCAATGATTCTTCCCCGGCTCGGATCATATTCAAATCAATTGACAGGAATGTTCAAAACATAATCACAGCAAGAAAGCATAGAGAAAGCTCACTACTCTTATATGTCACTGTGGACTCAGTAATCGTATCACAGCGAAATCTTTCATGTGTTTTTTTATCTTTGCTTGTCAGAGAAAATAGGCTAATAAGACGTTTGTGGGGACATTGTGGAAAGTATTATCGCATATGGAATCCAAATGTTTCTTTGTAGAGCGTCAAAGATACCGGTATTAAATGTTCTGCAACGATAAAACTTAGGCTCAAATCTAAGAGCTAGTTACCAGAGCATTTGCATTGGTAATTCTCTTACCACTGATTTCTTTAAATTATTATATTCATATTTTATTTGTAATTAGAATTATTTATTTAATAACAGGTGTACCAGTTAAAAAGAAGTAAATGCTTATGTAGGCTCCCAACTTGTTTTGATAGTCTCTTTAGGAGAATTGTTTGTCCGGTTTTCTACACTCTCTCTTTCTAAATATTACTTAACAGTTTAATTTTGTTAAGAAAACCTATAAGATACTATCAATGCTGATGCCCTCGCTGATAGAAACTCTATTAGGAAATAAAATATTAGTTTTACACTAAATGATTTAAGTTTAAACTAAAACAAAATAATTAAATCATTTCAGATAAACGCATGTGGAAGAAGATGCATTTGGATGATGGCATGTGCAAGAAAAAATTTCTCAGGAGTTTTGAGAACCGATTCACTACAAACCTATGATGAATATGCTCTAATATAACTTGTTTAGGATATGGAATGATTTTTTTTTTCTGATAAAGAGTTTTCTTAAATTAATAAAAGTCAAACAAATATTACAAAGAAGGAGAAAGTTTAACGGAGAAGGGATTAAGGTTTAGCTTAATCTAATGAAAGCTTTTAAAAACTTAAAAGCTGAGATGAGGAAGAAAGATTACAAAATCCATGGTCTCCACGTCCATGAGACTTAAGCGATGAAGCATTCCACTCTTTACCTATGAAAACTACATTTTTATCAAAGAGATCACCAAAAACACTTGGTTTGGCAACAATTTTCCACCTCTGACTCAGAGAATATGGAGCTGAGACTCTATCTGAAAAAGGAATTACAATATCTGAAGAGAACTTGTCTCTAGTAGTAGTGTCTGAGGTAATAAGAGCAACTTCTTTTAAAGTTGTAGTTTCTTATATAGAGCCAGTGACAATAACACATTTCTCAGCTTACAGTGGTATCAGTTGAAACAAAAAAAAAATGACAGGAGTATGGATTATCTTTTGTGGATCCGCTATCAGTCAAACAGTGGAATGAACATGGGAGTCTTCCACCAATATTGAGACTTAACCAAGAGTGATAACATCTCCTTCATATGTTTCCACTTCAATGAGATTGGGTATGGTTTGGAAAGATCAATCTTTACTTGAACTTCTAACACCAAATAGGATGACCTCACCAATATAAAATAAGCCATCTTCGAAAAATTTATATTGAAAGTCACATTTTGACTTTTCAATTACACAAAGAGTCACTTTTTGCTGGAAGCATACATTTTGCTTGTTCTTTGTCCTTATTTGCCTTCTATTAACCTAACTACATCTAACCAAGAATCTCAACTAAACGAATCATCTTTTAATAATTAAAAAATAAAAATAAATTCTTCAATTAACTCAAAACCACTTTCCCCCAATTCACAAACCCTAATCTCCTTCTACGATGGAACAACAAACACAAACTTCTTTTCTTTGCATTACTGATTTCAGTTTTAAAACTAAAGTGAATCTTTTTTCGTTTGCATTATTGATTTCAATTTTAGAACTAACCATCATCGCCTCTGAGCCACCATAAACCTCCATTGTCCACAGCTCTATGAAAACTTGATGAATAGCTCAGTGAAGCTCTCAAAGATGCAAGCTCTGCGTAAACTCCATGAATTCATCAGAAGATGGGTTACTCGCTACTAGGAAAAACCTCCAACACACCTAATTTTCAAAGACGAGAAGTCGAGAAGAGATGTTTGCTTGAACTTCGATCTGTTTCAGATCAACTTGCTGTAAAAAAAATTATGTTTAAGTTGAATTCCACAGACGCAGCGGATTGAGACTTCTCCAACCACTGGCACTGAATCCAATGAGCCAGACATAATAGAGAGTATCGATTTTGTTGTTACAGCGAAGCAGAGCCGTCGCGTCTCAAGTACCGAGTTGAAATCAAGACTTGATGATTTCCCCGAGTCACGGTCAACGAGGCAATAAGAGAAAGTCTTCGCTTTGAACTTGCTCAGATTTTCCTTTACCAACTCTTGGTGTTCTTCATAAGCTGTACCAGCTTAGGGAAGAGAGATATGAAGTCTAAAACTTTCATAAGTCTAGTCTCTGCCATTTCTTACGAAAATAGGTCAATACTTTTGTGTTGTTTTCTTACTTAATTTGATTTGCTTCTTGTAACTTTTTTGAAATTTTGATTCTGGTTTAGGATTGAGAAACATAAACAGATTTAGTGTTTTGTTTCAGATTTGTTCTTTACTTATCCATTGATTGCTGACTGGGAGAAGATGACAATCTCTTTGTCTTCATCAAGGACTCCATTGGAGCCAAGTAAGCACATATCCTATTGTATGCCATGCTATGTTGAGTCATAGTCTAGTATTGCATACATGATCTCTTGTTCGAGCAAGTTGTTGACATGGGATGTTTCTCCCCTATCGTTAATCAGCACACTGCTCAACATTGCATCAAAGATCTCATCTACAATAATGACATCCAACAAATGTGGCTTAAAGGGTAATACACTCAACAATATGAAGTTGACACAATTCTCCTCTAGCTTGTGTAGTGTTGTGATATTGAAAACCAATTGACAAACTTGTTGGAAATATTTGTATTATTATATCTAAATATATGTATATTTGAACATTATTTGTTGGAAATAATCAAAAACAGTGGTATGGAAGAGATGAATTCAGTTTTGCAGTGTCATTTTCAAATATGCGATAGTAAATGCAAAGGCAAGCAAATAAAAAATGAATTGGGCGAAAAACTTAAAAAATGTAAAAATTAACAAAGTACTAATTAAAAAGTAGAAAATAGTGGGCTTTAGTTTTTCTCTTTAACAGAAAAATTTACCTTAGTGTCCCTAAGTTCTTTGGACGTAAGTCTATAGCTGAGAAAATCTTTTTGAATGTACTGATAGTGTTTGGTTGGACTATAACTGTGTAAAAATTTTAGTGTAAGCGTATTGGCTGTAGCTGTACATTTACTAAAGTAGATTTTTCTGCACACACATTTGTTATAGTTATGATAACTGTAGCACTAAATTAGTGACTATACATTTGTAAAATATTTGGATAAAATGTAATGTAGCTGTACAAAAAAAACTTTTGTTATTAAAAATAACAATTTTTATAATATTTGTAGTATGATTTATATGAAAATAAAATATCAAATTTATATAACTAGGAATGTTAATACAAAATCATGTCATATTAAATATCTATACTGAGATATGTCAATTAAAAAGTTGTTGTAGTCTACGCTTTAGATTTTTTCTTATATATATATATATATATATATTATATTTAAATTTTTGTAATAGAATATGTCAATCAACTGACAAAATATCTTCTCTCTTAGTTTCATGCATTTAGTATTTAATGTTTTTAGTGAAATCTGTTAACCAAATTTCTTTTGCAAATTCCTCACAAGATATTCTCTTTTTCTTTACTAAAAAAATATTCCAAAAATAATCTTACCATATAAGCATAATATTTACTGAGAATTTATTCAAATATATTCTATTTCAAAGCTTCTTGTGAAAGCTAGGTCATTTATAAACGTTTACCAATTTACTATATATAAGAAATTCTCAGCAGAGAAACGAAGTCACTGAACGTTTATGATGTTATTTTTTATGTTTTCGATTTAGTAAATTTATCTTATTTTAGAATACTAACTTTATATATATATATATATATATATATTTTTTTTTTTTTTTTTTTGTTTACTGATTCTGGTTTTGGTTTATGTGCAGATGAACTATCATAACGATTCCTCTTTTGAAGTATAGGATTTAATCATCTTCGTTTTCTTTAGTTTTTTCCCTATGAACTAAACATTTGTCTTCTCTATAAATCTCAGGTAAATTCATTTTCTTCACATCTCATATTTAATTTCTAGTTTAGATCTAATCATGATCATTTTAATGTCATAAATTTATTTCATTGGAATAGCTATGGAAAAAATAGTCGTTACAAGAATCCGAACTATTTGATATCAACCTTCTATTTTCAATTTAATAGTATTATGACATAAACAACAAATAAACAAGAACTAATGTTTATTTGTTAAATATTTATATTTTTATCTAATATATATTTTACATTTAAATATTTGTTATAGAACATGTCATTCAAAAAGTTGTTGCAAAATCAACTGACGAGATATCTTGTCTCATAATTTCATGTATTTAATATTTAATTTTTAAAGTGAAATCTATCTGTCAACCAAAATTCTGGTACAAGCCAATCACGAAATATTCTCCTTTACCTTTACCAACAAGATATTCCAAAAACAATCTTACCTTATATGTATAATATTTGTGAAAAAATTTTAAAGAATTTTTTATTTCAAATTTCTCGTGAAAGCTATGTCGTCTAGAAACATTTACCAATTTATTATATATAAGACATTAACAGCCTAGGTTGCATGGAACTCCGGTCAGGGTCTGTTTCCTGTTTCGGAAACATTTCAGAACCAGATCTCTTGGAAACTTGAGGAAACTCTTTGGAACGCGTTTCTTAAATATTTCATTTTGGAAACATGATGAAAACTTGTGTTTCTGATTTGGAAACTCGCGATTCTGATTAGAAACACGAAAGAATAACTATTTGTCATTTGATATTAGTTTATTAACTTGTATTTTAATATTATATTTCGATATTAGTTATCATTTTAGTATAATAGTTTGATCTGGAATGAAGTTGACTCCATAATTTTATCGAATAGTAACATGTGTAAGTTTTCTACTTATTGATTACTTTTTTAATAAAATGTATCAAGAAAAATAACACTTACATAATTTAATTTTCTCTCTTAAATAAACCAAACAAAACAAATTAAGCGTAAATTTTAATTAATCAAATATATATATATATATATTTAGAGAGGTTTCTAAAACGTTTTCATTTCTAATTTTTATGAAAATCACGTTTCCATGTTTCCGAACGTTTCGTTTCCACGTATTTGTTTCCGATTCCATGCAACCTAGTTAACAACATAGAAACGAAGTCACTGGATTTTTATGATGTTATTTTTTCTGCTTTGGATTTAGTAATTTATTTTATTTTAGAATTTTAGGACTTTATATATATACACATAATTGTTTTTGTTTTCTAATTCTGGTTTTGGTTTATGTGCAGAAGTTGTTTCATAATGATCATCTTTGAAGCCACATATGATTTGATCATTCTTCATTTTCTTTTATTTTCTATCTTTAACAGTTGTCTCTTTTTGCTATTAATCTCAGGTTAATTCATTACATTCACCTTTCATATTTTTTTTTTTATTAGATCTAGAATAGTTGTCTTAATATAAATCATTATCTTATCAAATTTATACGCTTTGATTACAAAAATAAATCAGAAACTTTCTAATTATATAATGATGTTCCTAAGAATATTTTAAATTTATTTTGTTAATCAATAAAATAATTTTTAAATATTAAAACCACATTTTAAAAAGTATAGAAAACTATATTGAAATAAATAGTTTTGTTGTTTTGTAAACTACAAAGCAAAAAACTTCCCAAAAATTCCACAAATTATAAACATAGTAGGTTATCTAATACAAAAACACATAATCTGTTAACTATCAATTTTTTATAGAATTTAAAAAGAAAATAATATCCGCACTTTGAAATATATATGATGTCTAGTAAAGTTTAAATGATTTGGAATACATTTTGTGAAATACATTTGAGATAAAATATTAAATTTTTACCCACTAATTTAAATAGGGCGGATTCAGGTATAATTTTTCTCACTTGCGTGTCAAATTTTGAATAAAAAAATATTCAATTCGCAGTGGAGCGGATCGACTCGCAAACCCAGCAAAAATCTATATTATGATACGTAGAAATTACTATTAATTATATGATGACACATATATGATATACAATACTGATATGAAAAAAAAAAATCAGAACGTAGTGGATATTAGGGCTGTGACTTTTATCCGGGATCCGGATTCGATCCGAGATCCGCTCCGGATCCGCACCGAAATTAGGATATCTGGGGGTGCCCGAATCCAATTCCGGATAGTAAAATCTCGGATCCGTGCAAACCGAATCCGGATCCGGATCTCTTACTTTTTAGGTCTTGATATCCGGATTCGGATCCGTATTTTAAAAAATATATTAATTTTTTTATTTTCTTATTATTTATATCTGATATATTAATATTTATACATAAAATAAGTTTAATAATATTCCACTTTTATTTAAATAATATTATATGTCATATATATTCATAATTTATGTTTAAATATTTAGTGTATGTATTATTTTTAGAATTTTATATCTTTTATAATTTTTATTTATTTGTACGGATCCGAATCTGAATCCGGATACCCGCGGATATCACAATATCTAGACGAATATCCGTAAGACACGAATCCGAGTACATATACTAAAATCACGGATTGACGAATCCGGATCCGAATACTTCAAATTTCCCAGATATCCAGATTCGTCCCACCCTTAGTGGATATGGATGGGTTTGGTTGGACGAGTTAGGAAATGAACAGCTCTTAGGTCTAAGGAACAAAGAAAACCATATGTATTGCATACAGAGTTAGAGGCATTGATGTGGGCAATGGAGAGTAGGATTCAAAATAGAAATTGTCAACACTTTGGGACAAACTGCAAGAATGTTATGACAGTGATTCAGAACCCGAAGGACTGACCAAGCTACTCCACAAAGCTTTAGAATTCGGCATATTGAAGGACAAACTCCCAAACTTTAAGATCTCCTATGCACCAAAGAGGCAAATTTGGTCTGCAGATGGCCTACCTAGGGTTGCTTATAACTTTTATCGCCAGTTGATTATTGTTGGTTGTTCTATTCTGGTCTAGATTCCCAGATCATCTTAAACTTAAGTAATAAAATAGCCTTTTGATATTGAAAAACAATAAATAGTAATATATTTTTGAAAAATACATCCACGCGCTGATCAAAATCTAATTTTTTTAAAAATGTTAACGCAAACATATTAGTAAGCTAGGGTAAACCCGCCCTACGGGCAGGAAAATAAATAAATTAATAATATAATTTTAAAATGTTTGATTTACTTTTAACCAAAAGTAGTATTGATTTTCAACAATTTTAACTATTTATTTTACAATTCATTTAGATATTATATACTTATCTAATTATTATAAATTTTAAGAATACAATTTTTTACTTTCTCTCATTTTATTTTAGTTTAACTATAATAATAAGTCACATGACTTTTAAAAAAACTGTGGTTTTCGTGGTCGTTGTTTACATGAAATATGTAGTCTTGAATCTCAAACTATTAAACAGAAATGATGAAAATACCTCCTTTTTGGTAAATAGAGGTTGAAGATACATATTCTACTCAAATTATACGCTACTCTGAAGGAAAAACACTTGATCATGTGCTTGTAACACTAATTAACGTGTGTCAAATCAATTTGTCAATGATATATTAGTGACATGTTATAGTTTCTCTTGTGGAGTTGTTGATTGCCAATTAACAAATAAGTCTTTGCAAATTGATTTTTGGGCTTTTTGCAAATTTGACTCAAAACTCATGGTCAAACACAAAACTAACTTCTTCTTTTATCTCATCTTGTTTTTGCCCTATCCACCCCACATGTTCATTTTATTTACGAAAATGCCATTAAATTTTTTTTTTTACTTTTTTTCGAAAATGGCCTTTTTACTCTCTCAACCTCATCATCTTCAAGTATTTACAACATTGCCATTGCCATGAATACTCCCAACAACCTTGTACAACCCAACAACCTTGTACAACCAAGGTTTGAACCTTTTAATGCACTTAAAATCGATACTCATACTCTCTTTCTCAATTGTTATGAACTAAAAACAACATCTCCT
>CAKOAT010081155.1:13603-44681 GCA_932364175.1 Eruca vesicaria subsp. sativa
CTGACGAACAGGACCAGAACACCAATCCAACATTCCC
This sequence comes from Eruca vesicaria subsp. sativa, assembly GCA_932364175.1. NCBI lineage: Eukaryota > Viridiplantae > Streptophyta > Magnoliopsida > Brassicales > Brassicaceae > Eruca > Eruca vesicaria. The sequence goes on from CAKOAT010081155.1 coordinate 13,641, forward strand.
CCCTCAAAACTAACCATGTGAAACAAGTCAGTTTGGAAGGAGCATAAAGTTTCCCTCATTAAAACCTCTATATAGAAAACCCAATTGGGACAAACCTATATAGAGGAAAAAGAGTAGAAACTTCATACTCAGGAGGATAGTTGGATGGTAGCAATCCAAATAACTCCCAGCATACAACCCAGCACACAACCCAAATCGCCAACACTCCTGAAGCAAATCCAAAGAACTTCCAGCACATAACCCAGCAAGTACATAGCCAAAAGAACAAGAAAGGGTGGGACAAAACAGAGTCAGTCGTTTGAGTAGACTCCAAACCAGGTCACCAAACCTTCCTCAAGATAGTCACCTCTTCCCTGTAAAGAGAGAAGCTTGAGTCTTATATTTTTATCAACCATTTTAACCAAGCAGTCAATGTCTCTAGGCTTCTCATCATGTCTTCGTGCGTTCCTTTCCCACCAAATCAAATAGATTGTAGCTTGCAAAATGTATCTGAGGATGAAGGTCTTTATAGGGGTGATCCACGCCTTTGAAACAATGTTTATCAGCTCGTTCCATTGAGAAGTAAAGACATCTCCCATTAACCCCTCTGCAATCCTTTTCCAAACCATACCAGAAAATTTGCAATCGAAAAATAGGTGAGAGCAAGATTCCATGGCTTCATTACAGAGAACGCAGCTTGCATTGACAGAGCTGTTCCAATGCAGAATTCTGTCCAAGGTTTGAAGCCGTCCATTGATTGCAATCCACATAGTAAACGCATACTTAGGAGTAGATTGAGCAAACCAGACCCCCTTATGCCAGGTGCAGCTTAGTTTAACTTCTCTAATCTGATTCCAAGTTGTTCTAGTCGAAAAGTTTTCTCTATATCTTCCCTCTCCATGTTTCCAAAGAACAACATCATCATCATTCTCAACACGCAGATTACATATTTCCTCTTCAATTTGGTTTAGAATATCAACTCTATGGTTCCTTCTCCGTCTCATTCTCTTAACTTCAGCTATCGTATAATGTTCAGGGATACCCAAATCAATCGGGCCTCTCTCCCCAAGGAGATCTTTTAAGACACCAAACCTGGACCAGCCTTCATACCAAAAGGAAGTACTAACACCATTCCTTACATCCTTCTTAAGAAACTGCTTAGCAAGATCTCTGGATTTGAGAAGCTTCCTCCAACCCCAAGACCCACAACTAGTATTTTCCTTGATGGACCAGAAAGAACCTTTTCGAATCAGATAACACTTCACCCATCGAAACCCACAACGAATTCTCAGCCGTTAGCCTCCAAACAAGTTTCAAACTGTAAACTTTATTCAAATCTTTAAGAGACCTCAAGCCCAACCCACCTTCTTCTTTTGGGAAACAGATGTCTCGCCAACTTATTTTTGCTTTGTTCGCGTTAAGTTGAGGACCAGACCAGAGATAAGCAGAGCATAGCCTTTCAATCCCCTTCAAACAGCTGCTGGGAAGCTTGAAAGCGGCCATCCAAAAATTTGACAAACTCATGATGACTGATCTTATTAGTTGTAAGCGACCTGCGTGAGAGAGAAGTCTACCAGTCCAAAAACTCATTTTTTTCCTAACCTTCTCAACCAGAGGTAGATAGTCATTAACGGTCATGCGCCTTGTTAACAGCGGCAAACCCAGGTACCTAACAGGAAGAATACCAGTAGAGAAGGGGAAGGAAGTGAGAATATCACTACGGGTGCTATCACTAATACCAGCAGTGTATAAGGTTGATTTTTCCAAACTGATCTTTAGACCAGAGCAGCGATCAAATTCCTTTAGAACCATCAGAACCCCTTCCACTGATCTCTTAGTTCCATCCGTGAAGATCAACAAATCATCGGCAAAACAAAGATGAGATAGAAGGATATTCTTGCATCTAGGATGATAACCAATTTGCTTCCGTTCCACAGCTTTGTCAATCATTCCAGAGAGAACATTAATACAAATCACAAACAGATAAGGAGACAAAGCACACCCTTGTCTTAACCCTCTTTTACTCTGGAAAAAACCCGCAAGCTCACCGTTAACCTGAACCGAGAACGAAGCCGTACAAACACAAAGCTTTATCCAATGAATAAATGTATCCGGGACGTTCAGAGCATGAAGCGTGTTCAAAAGAAACGGCCAATGAACGGAATCAAAAGCTTTAGCTATATCTATCTTCATCGCACAACGAGGGGAGATATCATCTTTATGATAATCTTTAACTATCTCAGTAGCCAAAAGCAGGTTTTCCACCAGCAACCTATCCTTGACAAAAGCTGATTGATTGTAAGAGATACAATGGGGAAGAATACCTTTTAAACGGTTGGCAATGATTTTCGAGATGATCTTATAAAGAACATTACAACAGGAGATCGGTCTATAGTCCCTCATTTCCTGAGCTTTGTCTTTTTTCGGGATGAGAGCCAAAATAGTTGCATTAAGCCCCTTAGGCAGAAACCCCTTACTGAAGAAAGACTGAATCGCAATGACTAAATCTTTACCTATCACATTCCATGAAGATTTGAAGAACTCAGCAGTATAGCCATCTGGACCAGGAGACTTGTTACTAGGCATTTTAAACATAACATCTCTCACTTCCTCTTCTGATACAGTTTTTATAAGTCTTTCGCACTCATCATCAGTACATCTGTAGGAAACAAAATTCTGGATCTCCTCAACTGAATTAGTTGCAACATCCGCAGGCTCATAAGTAAGAAACTCAGTAAAATGTCTCACAGCCTCCTTCTTAATATCCTCTTGATTGGAGGCAGTGTTACCACCAGAACATCTTATCTCACGGATTGCATTTCTAGTTTCTCTTGTCTTCACAGCATGATGAAACGCCTTATTGTTCTTATCACCAACATGTAACCAATGCATCTTGGATCTTTGCCTCAAAACCTTTTCCTCAATTTCAGAAACTAATTGCCATCTAACAGCAGCATCATGCTCAGCTTTAACATTTTCAGGAGAAGGGAACCCTACTAGTCTCTCTTGCATTTCGCACAGATCACTGTAAGCCTCCTTCACTTTTTTCGAAAGATTTCCCAGCTTATTTCTACTGAGAGATCGAAGATGAGGCTTCAAACCTTTTAAGTACTTTGAGAATCTAAACAAAGCCGACGTAGACTGAAAGAGAGGTTGGGTATCTTTCCAGTAGTTTGCCACTAAATCCTTGAACTCAGCAGCCTCCGCAATAACATTGGTAAACTTGAAAGGTTTCCTTTTCTCTACAGTATCAACATCCAGATGAAATCTCCCTCTCAAATGATCTGAAATACCTCCAGCTTCAAAAACACCATATGCAGTAGTGCGTTTATGTAGCCAAATATCATTAACCAAGATACGATCCAGTTTCTTACTTATAGTTCCTTCATCTCTTTTATTACACCAGGTGAATTTTGGTCCATGGAACCCCAAATCCAAAAGTCTACAATGCTGAACAACACTATCAAATTCTAGCATACCCGAAGTAAGTAAACCTGAATCCTCATAATTCGAATGCTCATCACCACCCAAGATTTCGTTAAAATCCCCCATAATGATCCACTCTTTATTTCGGAAAGTACCTGAATCGTGATGATCTTTAATATCCCTCCAGAGCTCTCTTCTCTTATCAGCACTGTTCTCAGCATAAACAAAAGAACAATAGAACTCTTCTTTCCCCCCCTCAAGTAACACTGACATAGTGATGATCTGATCAGATTTGAAAACCGGTGTCATTCGAACCTGTGGACTCCAAACTACCCAAATTCTTCCCTTTCTGTTATACTCATAGTTATGAATGGTATACCAATTATGAAAAACTGAATCAATAATCTGAGCAGCCTTTCTTTCCTTCACTCTAGTTTCCAATAAGCCTCCAAACTGAAATTTTTTCTCCTGAACCCACTTTGATACAACACGATGCTTAGACTGTTTATTAAAGCCACGAACATTCCAAAAGAAACCCGTCATTGAAAAGAATTTTTACCATGCTTTCCCTTTTTTCCAGTTAGCTCTGGTACATGTATGACTTTATGCATCGCCTTAGATCTCCTTGGTAGAGAAGGCCTTATTTTGGTAGCACTTGCCAAATCAGGCCAACTTTCCTTTGGAAGACCAGCAATCCCCAACTGAATATCTTCCTTCTCCTCCCCTTGACTCGCACTATTAATAGTATTATCCTGCACATCATCATTTTTAACCCCCTGTTGCATCTCATTCTTATCTTCCACCAGTATCTCTTTATTTGCGTTAACTTCTAAAATCTCTTCAACAACACTAAGAATTTCCTCAGTCTCCTCTTCTACTATCTTATCACCGTTCTCATCCACTCCCATGAGACTGGAGAATCGAGATGGTGTAAGAATTGTTACCTGCCCAAATTTCAAGGTTGGGGTTTGGGCTACCGTCTTTGGAGAGTCATCTTGGTTCTCGATTATTTCACCCTCTTCAGATTCTTTCTTTTGTGTTACATCAGTGTGCTCTGCCTTCTTTTCATTTGATTCATCCTTATCTGTGTTACTTCTCTTCTCCTCAACACTAGTCACCTGCACATTTTTCTCTAGAACTGCCTTCTTATTCATATAACAGATCTTATCATCATGCCCCCATTTTCCACACTTTCGACATCGAAGAGGGAGCCTGGGATAAATGAACTCAACCTGAGATGATTTCCCATTTTTCGTGAAGTTTATTCTATCAGGCAGCTCCTTTGAGAGATCCACATTGACAAAGACTTTTGCTAGCTTGAAATTTGAACAGGACGCCGTTTCTGGATGAAGTCTAACCGGGAACCCAGCAGCACTCACAATAAAACTTAGACCTTGCCATGAATACATGTTCATTGGCACATTCTTAAGGTACACCCACATTGGAATAGCTTTGATTTCAGGCTTCTCTTTAGCTTCATCTGGTGTCCACTTTGTAACAATTAAAGGCACGTTTCCTATGTTCCACATACCTCTTTTGACAATGCGAGCTCTCATCTCTGGATTTGGAATCCTAAACTTCATCGTTTTGTCATCTATGACATGAACCTCAATTTGCTGTTTAGCTTCTCCTTGATTCCAGATCCTATTCACAATCATGTGAACTTTAGCCACATGAGGCGCAATGTCAAGGAATTTTCCAATCAAGAAATCATCCCAGAGAAGGTCCGCTTTCTCGATAATCTCATCAGGAACTTCCACCGTTTTCCCATCCTCCATATCGATAATCTCCAAATCATACTTCTTCAAAGCTTTTTTGTCTTGTGCGATTTCCACCCAAGATGACCCTCCAGCTGTAGATCCCTTTGTACCCATCTCCTTTTGTTCCTCCATTCGTGAATCAACCTTCTTCGTATCATCTTCCTCATGTCCATACTTTTCCAACTCGTTAACACTCGCTGCTTGCTCGCTCTGTTTCTCCCCCAAAATTTCTATGGGTCCCGACGGAGACTTAATCCCCGACGGAGCCGCCGTCTCCATCGAAGAAAATGATCGCCAAATCGCCTAGAAAATCGCCTTATAAAACGGTGCGTTTTAGTGTTTTTCTTTTTTTTTTTTTCTTTTTTTTTTTGAATTTTTAATGATTTAAGATTTATTTTAATTTTTGGTGAATTTTTATATTTTCAGTATTATTATATTTATTTTCTTAATAAAATTATTTAATTATTTAAAAAAAAATAATGATTTCTATATTTTTTTCTAACTGCAGTTTAAATACTTTCTTCTGACTAGTGCCATATTCTTCTGACTGCAGTTTAAATACTTTCTAAAGGACCCTGTCAAATACGACGTTAAGTACCAGGTAATGATTTTTAAAATACCCTGTCACCATTTTTTAATTAACATGGGCGAATAAAAAGATGACAGGGTCCTTAATGATGTATTTCATTCTCTCTATTAACTTCACAAACTTCAATATCATCATCAGACTGATAAAGAGATGAATAGTCATATGCTGTTGGATCCAAATCTGTACAATATTTTATAAGTACGTATTTAATTGTTGTAAATTTTTATGTAAACCACATGATCGACCTGGAAAAGTAATTATCTTCTGAATCAGATTCTTCTTCATGTTCAGAATCAGTTGCTATGAACGCAATGAAGTCCTCTGTATTTGAAGAGTTTAAAATGAAATCTGTAAAAAGAAAACTGTGTTAAACATATATATTATTTTATCATAAGTTAATGTCGTGAAATATATGTTAACCTTCTTCATGATTGGTTATCTGAGTAGTTCCAATAACGTTTTCACTTGTATCATTACTGACATATGTGGTTCCTGCGAAATTTGTTAATATAAAGCTGTATATTTGGTTTTCTAAGTTTTATATAATAAAATTTGTTGATTACTTTTTAAAATAGTATCCTAACCTGCAGGTGTTCTCCTGTGATGACCTTTCTTTTTTTCATTAACAACTTGCTTTCTGTAGTTTCTTGCATTCTTTGAGGTTTATCCCACATATGTTTCAGTAAGGTTAATAGTAGACGATGTTCCTGAGGTTTCATATGATTTATCTTTTTTTGGTCTGCCACCTGAAATAATAAACGTAAATACAATAACCAAGGTTGTGATTAAATACAATAAAATTGATTTAAAATAAGTACTTATTTTTTTGATAAGCAGGTGGTTTACGTATATTTTCATTGCTTTGTGGTAAAATTGTAGTAGAGCTCTGTATTATTTCTGCAAGTGCAGGCTGATTTCTTTTTGTTCTTCCACCTGTGATCATAACTTTTGCTGCTTAAATAGGTTGAATGAAGAGAAAATAGTAAATAGACTAACGTTTCTTTAAAGGTGGTGGTGCTTTTGGCGTCTGAGATATTTCTTCATCTTGTTCATCCATATATTCTTTGTTGATTGGTGGAGGTTGTTGTTTTCTTGGTCTTCCACCTATGAACATAGGTGATGTTAGTCCTGATTACATGTTTCTGTATTGAATATAGATATTAGTTACGTTTTGGATATGGGGAAGAATCGTTTGTGTTGTCATTGCTCTGATCTGAACTCGAACTCGAACGCTTCATTGTATTGTAAAGGTTTCGTGATTGCAAGTCTTACGGCTTTCGAGATCTTATTTTTAATGGGTAAATGATAAGGAAGATTTAGAATTGTCCGAGAATAAAGGTTGTTATATTTTAGTAAGTATTCTTATTACTTTTGTATATTTTCTTTTATATTTGAATGAAATCATACATATACAAATTTGTTTTTATTGTAGATATGAAAACCTTATTAGATAATCCGAGAATCATATTTCTGCAATATAGTTGTTCTAATGAAATCATTGACTATTTTTGATTAGGCCTTATCTCCAGAAAACATATATGGTGTTGACAGTGGAGATGATCCAAAAGATATCCCTAAGCTGACATTCGAGGAGTTCCTAAAGATATCCTTAGTCAATTATTTTACTCAATATATCCATGCTCGATTCTTCTTGTTCTTATTGTATCACATGCATGATTAAGTATTTAGAATGTATTTCAATTATTTTATGTAATTCCAATTTAATTGCTAAGATCGGCCATATTTTTGAATCAGTATTTTAAATTGTACGAACTTAGAATAAGGACATGAACTATCAATACCAAAATTGTTAATTAATAAGCAACAAAATATATTTTATTAATAGAAAGCACTCTTAATAAAGAACAATTGATTAAAAACAAAATATAAGTGAGTCTAATTATTATAAAACCAAAACCAAAATCAAATTAAAGGAGAAATCAATAAAACTGGGTTTAAATAATTTATCATGTTTTCCTATTCTTTTCCACTTTTACTTGCACCTTCTTCTGCTTTTTGGTTGATGAATTTTGATCTTCAATTTCTTCTTTTCTCTTTGATGTAGGTGTTCTATAGAATGCTTCTGATGCTTCAGACTCGTGATCAGTAAACTTAATTCTAGATGACTGCAAAAATAAACAATAGATGTTGTACTAAAATTACTACTAAATATTTTTAAAATTATCTATTATAATGTTACCTGCAGTATAGGAAGTTTCTCAAATTCTTCAATCATATTAGCATCATCCGCCACTAAATCAACAATATAAGGTGATTGACTGCCTTGTTGATTCTCTGGACCAATTGTGATCTTGAACAAAATTTTCTTCCCGATTAAGTTTGTTAGAGATGGAGACATGTAAGATGGAGATTCCTGGAGAAGAACAATACATCAATAACACGAAAATTTGTGACTATCAATATTTTTTTGTGTTTTTCTAAAACAATACCTCTGCAGCTTCTTCAATTAACTTGGAAGCTGGTGATCGAATGAGTTTTTTTGCAGATTGGTCAAACAAAAGAAACTTTGTTTCTGATTCTGAATCATCAGAGACATGAACAACCAAGTAGTAACTATAAGAAAAACAAAATTTAATTAGAAGGGTATTAACTTATAATATATACGATCATGAACGATGAATATAGAATGTTAATACTTGTAATCAATGTCTTCGATGTCATTGTGTTTTGGGCAGTTGTATCGAGGCTTATGAGCAAGTTCATTATCCTCATCATCAGAATCATCACCATATGGTTGAACTTTTTTGTTGCAAATTTTGCATGCAACGTAATACCATTTTCTCGTCAAATCAAGTGAATCAATTTTGGCAAGAACAACACAGCTACCAACCTATTTTATTTATATTAGAACACAGAATAGTCACTGATCTTGTATTTACAAAAGCATCACAAACATGAAGAATAGTTACCGATCTTGTATCAAGAACTTCTGAAATCATTTTCTTCTGATTTAGCACAAGCATCTCATCATGAACTGAAGCTGATCCCCACGACACTTTGCTGTCACTTTGTGTGACCAATTGATTATCCCCTGGTAACCTTTAAAAGCATGAACAATATAATAGTTAACAATGTAAATAAACCATATAAAGTAAAGAACTCATATTGAGAGAATAATTTTTGAGTTAGTGTAATTTACATGGCTGTAAACTTTTTCACTTCTTCTGTTGCTGGATTGAGAAAGATTTGTGTTGAGTTGAAAGCATTCGATATGGAGATATTACCTACATATGAATCAAAGAAATCATAAGTAAATTTTTAAAAGGAATTTCATGGAATCTAATATACTAAACTGTGGAAATAAGTAACCTTTGTATTCCTTGATGCATGCAAATTTAATGACAAAGATAACAATCGAGGTACTGTTCTCATTAGCATAGTCCATCACTGTCTTGGCAAAGTTATTCCACAAAGTACATGTCAGATGAACATTCTTGCACATGTGTTGTTTAAGTGTATATGTCTCGAAAGTAAAATAGAGAAGAATATTTAGAGAGAAACTCACATTGTATCACGAAGAACAATGTCAAGCTTGGAGTTATCCTTCCCTTGTGTTTTAATCTGCTCCATTGGTCCAATATTGACAATTTGCCCAATAACATCTGCAAAATATTGAAGCACGTATTATATATTTTGAAAATATTAGAAATCGTACCAAAAGATATGTTAACTTACCAACAAAGATGTTTCGGTCTAGGTTTCCGGATAATATATCTTGAAAGTCTGAAAAGTATTTTTCTGGATAATACTCGAGAAAATCATCAGATAGTTTCACCTTAGTTGTTCTGAAGAATGTTATCTTATAAGGATGAGGATTGGTTCTAAATTCCCTAACATAGTCCTTCAACTGGAAAGCATTGATGGTCACTGCTTGACCTTCTGTCAGAACATTTAGGTGTTTCTTCATCAAGTCTTTTTTAACTTGAGCATGAATCCTTGTCCCCTATAAGTACATAAAAATAATTAGAAGAACTTTCAAGATGTCATGAACGAAAATACTTAACATCTTAGAACAAACCTCTTCATCGATTAACACCATCTCATAAGTCTTGTAGGTATTCCAGAGGACCAGAACCTTGACTTTGATTTTTTGTGTTTCATCAGCAGGATAATTTTTTTTGAGAAGAACGAATGTATTTTTTTTTGAGATAGAGTCAACATTGCAATAAGTTTTCAAAAACTTGAGTAACTTTTGATTTGTAGTTAATTAGAAAACTATGGATCATATATATATAACAAAATAGGTCAAAACGAATAAGAAGCACAATCTTGCTTTCTTTTGTGTTTATCTATTAATGTGATATATACATATATACAATAAGATAAATTTACGTTTTTTGTATAAAATTTTTGGTATATTTAACAAAATCTTGATTCATATCTAATGCATCATATATATAAAAAAAATATGTAATATTTACGTTATCAAAATATGTCAAATTTCTATAGTTATATTTTCCTAAATTTACGTATTTTGTATAAAAATTTTAGTATATTTAACAAAATCTTGCTTCATATCTAATGCATCATATATATATAAAAAATATGTAATATTTACGTTATCAAAATATGTCAAATTTGTATAGTTATATTTTCCTTTTGTGTTTATCTATTAATATGATATATACATATATACAATATGTAAAATTTCTGTTATAACAAAATGTCAAATATTCGTGAGGATCAAATCTTTTGTGTTAGTCTATTAATGAGATATATATGTATTGTATATTCTTGTTTTTATATTGATTCATATCCAATATATACAATATGTAAAATTTATGTTATAACAAAATGTCAAATTTTCGTGAGAATCAAATCTTAATAAATATATCTCATTAATAAATATACATAAAAGATTTGATTCTCACGAAAATTTGACATTTTGTTATAACAGAAATTTTACATATTGTATATATTGGATTGTTTTTATCTTGATTCACATCCAATGCTTTATGTGAAATTTACATTTTAACAAAATATTATTTTTATATTAACATATATTATATTGAATTTTTGTTCATGCATAGTTTAACAATTTTTGGTTTATTTCAGTCTCTGCTTTTGTTTTCTTTTATAATAAGGAACTTGGTGAATTTGGAACATATCTAACTAATCGTTGATGGCACATATATGAAGTAAACGTAGCACTCGGTGGACTATTCGGATAATTCTGGGGGAAACTCATTAAACCATTAAAGAATCCTCCTTCACTGCACAAGCAAACAAATCAATATTCTCATTTCTCTTAATCTATTCAAAATAAATTCAATTATTCAACGTTCATCTAATCATCTATTGAGCACAAAATCATAAAATATTAAGCTATTCATTAGTTATCTATGGTCAGCTATTTTTGAGATATGTTTCTCATCTTCTTCGGTAAGGTTTAGTTTAAGTTTAAAGTCTTGATAATAGCACATAAAATTTCTTTAAATTCTTGATAATAGTACATGAAATTTCTTTGCGTGTAATGAATGTAAGGTAGAGAAAAGGCAGAAAGGGTCGTTTTTCCAGTATTGTGTCAAGCAATCGAAGTTTGATATGTTGTCTTTACCTAGGGAGATGGTAGTAATGTTAGTTTTTGATCAGTGTGTTATCAGCTTTTACATCAACTTTTTCTCTATCTTCAAAGAACCATTATTCTTGAAAGGAAAATTATGTGACAATACATTGAACAACAGTGTTATCTTGTGTACTTCCTAAATATTCTTCAATTCGTAAATAGCCTTTTATATTTTCTTTCGAAGATTACATAGAGTGATAGAGGCAAACTTGTTTCGTTATTTGTCTTCTTCTCTCTTCAGTCTTCCTCTGTTTTTTGCTTTTTCAAGTAAGTGGGTTACCATCATAGATTAGATGCAATTTCCAATAAAGGGATGAAATTGCTTTGTGTCAATCCTTTTATGTTTTCATATACTCTTCTAAACTTTCTTATTTAAGCAATCATCTATGTTCTTCACACCACTAATCAGTAGAGTGAGAGTATCGAAAAAAAAGAGATCAAAATGGGTTCCAAAAGCTCTGTGAAGAATTACCAAAGCGATGACAGTGATGCCCACTACACCGTCTCTCAGTACGACGTGGAGGTTGGAGACTCGAACGTAGATCGCAGACATTATTTTGGAAACATGGATCTCGGATATTTTGTTGCTCAACCACTACTGATGCTCGACGATCATGCAAAGTTAAAGGAACTTTGCTTACAGAATTTTAACATCGAAGGTTACTATATTGAAGGGTTATTACAATATTTTGTCAAGAAGGAAGAACACAAAGGTCTTCGTCGTTTACGTCTAGCAGCTCTTGGAAATAATAAAAACGGTATGTATGTTTATGGTTTGCTAATGCTTGTTCGAGGTCACTATTTCAAAGGCATAAAGTATTTGGATACACTGAAATGGTCCAAAAAAATGTCAACCTCTGATAAATGCTGGGAAAGTCTGAAGATCTCACTCCAAAAAATCGATGTTTATATACCACAAGACTACTATATAAACATGGTTAACCTTGCCCCACGATCAAATTTTGATCGTTATGACATGAATGAGTTTTGCAAGGAGTGTTACTACTTCAAAAGGGCATACCAGTTTGTCAAAAATTACACTGATATTCTCTGAAAAACTCATGTGTTGTATTCACAGTTTGTACGATGTCATCTACTTTAAGGTCTGCTCAGTTGTTTTTTCTAAGTTACGTGTGATAGTAATGTCGTGTGCTTGTTTTCTTATGGAAGGTCATGAATGTAATGGTATGTTTGTGTTTTAATAAACTTTGTAAAATATTGCTATGTATGAAACGTTTTGTACAGTCTCTTCCAGCTTTAATATATGCATGAATCAATGTTGTGTAATTTTGTGTAAGTTACACATGTTTTTGAAGAGATAAAACATCGATCATAATATCATAAAAACACCTTTAAGTAAGTGTTTCGAAAGCAGAGTTCTCTGTTTTTTATAATCCGACAACTTCTCAAATTTGTTTTCATGCTTCTTTAAGATTCCTTTAAGTGGTTCATGGGTTCCATGCTTATTTCGAAAGGATTTATTTGTTTTCATGCTTCTTTAAGTTAATCAACAAACCGGATCAACTTCTCATCCAGAGGTTTTAAGATTCTTATTGTTACTTGTAGCAACTACTAATATTATCTCTTTCACAGAGTTGGAAACAAACCATTCTTGACGATCTTAGACTGCTACAAACTCGTTTTAGCACAAGTTTAGCAAAATCTTAATAAAATAGAAATCACCATTAACATGATGTGTAACATGATCTTAATAAAATAGAAATCACCATTAACATGATGTGTAACATGATCTTAATAAAATAGAAATCACCATTAACATGATCTTTAGTAAACAAAACAAAAGAGAATTATATCTTATGTATGAAGAAGCTTCTATTAGTACGCATCATTGATTCAATCTCCAACTTAGCTAAACTCTTAATTTGATCTTCTGAGTAACTAAAACATGTGAGGTAAAAAACAATCAAATATGATAAGCATTGAGATTAGAAATCTCTAATTATTTTTTTTTGGATACAAACAATCTTACATGGATCTTCTGAGGTATTGTTTATATCTTTAGATAGAATTTTCCAAGTAGCATTCCATATGTTTTCTGGAGTTATATTGCTATTTGAAAGTAATGTTGTACAAAAGAGTTTTCGAAGACACTTTGCTGAAGACCAATAACTTGCTTCTTTAATAGCTTCTATATATTCTTCATCATCATTCATGTGAACCTGAAAGAATTATAAACCAAATTCGACTAATGTTAATGAAGATGATTACGTACTTATACAATGTTAATGAACATACACGCAAAAGAAAGATATTTACGTACTTGTTCTTCTACTAATTTGGTCGGCTGCATGTTTTGTAGAAGAAGATGTGCTAGGTTTTGTTCTATGAATCGCTATGAACCTTATATATATATATCGTTTTAATATTAAAAAGTTAATCAGCCATGTCATCTTTAAAGTTAATCAGCCATGTCATCTTTTTTCATGAGCCATGTCATATTTGCAAAGAGGCCATGTCATCATTCTTTTGTGAAAAGCTTTGTAGAGATGACACCTAAGCAAATTTTAAAAAATCAGTAGGCAAATAATATATAGGGGATAATGAAAAGGTTTTGCACATTGTCAAATTATTGGGACTGAAAAGATTAACTCGGTAATGAATTAAAATGTAGTTTCCAGGTCCAAGTTTGTGATCTCTCTCAAAATAAGATCATTAATTATCCCAAAGTAATGTTTTCCAATGTATTTTATTTGATGAAAGAAAAGAAACACTTATCTGTCACTGGACCTTTCGGCCTCAGACATGTAACAAAACAAGAGTGTGATTATAATGTCCGAATCAGAGAGGACCAGGGAAAGTTCCGGTCTCCCTCTGCTCATTCCACTTGTCAACCTGCAGGAAAGTTTAGCCAACGATCATGTATGATAGTCAAGTGGCAGAGCAAAGACAAAATAAAAAAGGTAACAATACTCATTCTCCAGGGCAGAGAGCACGGTAGTACTTGGCCAACCTCTCGCATTCATTGGATTCCTCACCCTTTGCAGTTGTGCATCTGCAGAGAAAATGTTGTTTTTAAGTTCTTGAAATGAATTAAAGATTCAACAAGAGTAAACTCAATGTAACCTGTGGAACTCAGTGTAACGGGTGAAGCAGTGTCTTGTTTGGTTCGTTGTAGGGAGCTGGAAATCAGCAGGAGCAGTTTTCAGTTCAATCTGATTCGATATAAATCACACAAAAACAACTAAGACACTGAACTGAACTACACTCTTTTACACATTGAAAACAAAACAAAACACACAAACAACAAAACATTGTCTTAACCATATTGAAACAAAACACGCAAGCAACAAAACCAAAGATGAAATCATTGTATTTGCCATATTGAAACAATACAAAACAAAACACGCAAGGAAGCAACAGAACCACGCATGCTGAGACAATTATTGGGCTGAAAAGTACTCTATTTTATTATACAATTCCCATGCAATCAGAGATATGTTTCTTTCTCATACATATATTAACAAACAGATTTTAGAATTCAAAGCTTCGCCCTTTCCCGTTAAGTTCATGATCTAAGTCTACTCTATTAAGACAAAACCACACACGCACCAAAATTACTTGTTTGAGAAACTGATCCAACATAGAATCATCAGTGCTGTTACACAATTATATTATATATCATGCTTTATATATGGTAATGCGTAATGAAAGTGAGTATATATGCATCTTAATAAAGTAAGTTGCATATCAAACGTAGTGCTCAATTAACAAAAGACAATATAAATATTAATGAATTAATGAAATATATATATAAGTTAAAGTCGGTTTAGTGGAACGATATGATTCGGTTAAACAAAAGATTATCTTGAATAATCAAGCTCTGAAAATTCAACGAACAGATGTTCTCGTATTGAGAGACAATGAGCTATCTCTCTCTGCTGATAGATACCATAAAATAGTCATATGACCTGACAGGACTATTCAAGGTTAACGAAAACATATAACAGAAGAACAATTTTTTATTCAGAAGGGACTTGAATGTTTTTTTTTTTAGTTCTCAGCTATGAAAACCAAAAACTGAAAGCAGGAGTAAATTTGTTAAAATAGGAGGGACGAGTCTTTGGTTCTGTGCTGCAACACAAACCATTCAAAAGTAGAAATGCCTTCCTCGACTTTCATGCCAACTATGGGTGATTGTTTACCTCAGTCTCATCCATGGAGCCGAACTTTTCTCCATTCCTATAGCCTCAAAGTTAATTACTTCAATGACAGAAAACTGCCTCTTCAGTTTGTGTCTTCAATTCTCATCAGATATCTCTTGTTCTATGGGTTTCTCTTCACCTACTGCCGAGTGTCCATTTTCAGGTGTTTCTTTACTTTCTTGTGCAATGACTTCTTCATCCTCTGCATCTTTCTTCTCGTTGTTGCTCTCTTCTTCACCACCACTCGTCTCCTCAAGGCTTTCAGTACCAGGTAACTCCTCTAAAGCCACTGGTGCAGGTATACTATGTCCATTCTGAGGCGGTGCGGACGGATATGTACCTGCTATCGGCGACAACGGGTAGCCATTCTGTGTTATTTCCGTCCCATTTGGTGATACCAGATAGCCGTTTGGTGACACTGGATATCCATTAGAAACCCATGGTTGACTCGGTATGAACTCAGCCGCATGAGGGTTCATTATTCTTGGGCCAATGAACAGATTAGCCTCGCCATTAGACTCAGTGCTAGTGGGGAAGATTGGCTTGTTACGAGGAACCCTGTTTCCAGATCGGTTGTAACCACCACCCGAGAGCCTAGGCCCATAGGGAACACGAGCTGTTACAGACTGATGAGGAATTGACCTGCGTACATGGTTTACAGGAAGCATCGGTGGGATATTCACTGGGGAGGGAAGGATTCCCCCATGGTCTTTGAATCCTGGAACTGTAATTGATCCAAAAATTGGAATGGTCGTCGGGGTATAGGGAGGTGCAGAAGCAGAGAGCTTCTTGCTCATCTCTTTTTGTGCCTCGCATGCTTCTTGCTTTTCTCCATCTGCAACTACTGATGATTTCGGGCTTGATTCTCCATTAAGGAGATGTTCAGTTTCACCATCTACTGCTTTCGTTTCAGCACCAGATGCATCTTTCTGTTGCTTCACTCCGATTACTGGTTCACTTCCATTTGAATCTTTTGCTGTTTGTACACTTTCAGATACTCCTTGACTTGCATCTGAAACCGCTGTCTCTGTTGGAGATCCTTTTTCTGCTGTCTTTTCAGCCTTGATATCCTCTGGCGAACTCATCAACTTTGATCCACCAATAGCAACCCCTTCTTGTTCGTTGCTATCAGCAAATTTCGCTTCTTTTCCTGTATCCACATGCTTATCTTCACTCTCATCCTCCTCAGCCTTAACTTTCTCAGGACCATCTATTTCAACTTCGACCGTGTCCAAAGTCTCTGGGGCAGTCGTTTCTTCTGTCAACTGCTCCGCAACTAATTTCACTATTGTTCCAGGGGGTGCCAGTGCAACCTCCTTATAGGAAAACAGTTTTCCAGCCTGGACAGTCACAGGACTCACTATAGGAGTTGGCTTGTTGATCTGTTCGGTGGCTGATTTATTGCTAACTGGCTTTTCTCCCGCTATATTGGAACTGTTTTGCTTTCTATTCAAACTAGGGCTCTTCAAAGCCTTCTTCGTGTGCTGGGAAGTAGAACCAGCAGCAGATATCGAAATCTCATTTGGACTAGTCCTAGGGGACGCGAAACTGGTGTGTTTTCCTCTGCTTTTTGATGTCTGCTGGTTCACGTTTGTGAAGCTTGTGTTCAGCTTTGCCAGGCTGGGACGGGTTCTACGCCCAGAAGGATAACGATTTTTCGGGACAGCTTCTTGCCATCCTTCGTCAGAGAAGTCATCCTCTTGGACCGTGGATTCTAGCTTAACCACCGTCAGCTGATCCTGAGGTTTCGTATCACGTTTATCAACTTTTGTTTCTTCAGATTTTGCTTCGGATTTATTCTCTTTATCACTTGAACTCTCTCCAGTGACAGGAGTCGGAGTCGGAATTTCATCATCTTTCTGAGTTTCTTCTGACACAGGTGCTGGACTTTGTCCTGGTCTTCCCTTGACCTGAATCAACATTTCGATCAAAATATCTGTCACACAACTTATTAGTGAGAGCAGTTCAGTAAAAACATGGATTAAGTCAGCGGAAAGCTAATATGACCTTCAGGCGAGCTTTTCTTTGGGCGTCCCTTGCCTTAAGATCGGTATCCGGGGCAATATAATCCAGCAGGTCTGATACACTATTATTAGAAAGAAAGCTCATGGGTTACTACTCAGGACAAGAGTTTACACAAGTAAAAATTTCAACAATGCTGGATCTTTGCTTCTAGTTGTATCTTTTGGCCCCCATGCACAAATTGTGAACACTGCTCAAATTATTATTGTGAACACTGCTCAAATTATTAAAATACCTGAGATGGCCTTTGCTGGAAATAGAGGCGTCTGGCTTGGGAGTACCATTTCGCGCAGCTTCTTGCTGTTCCAGAGCTTTAGACTCAAAATACTCAAGCCACGCAGCCGCATCCTAACATAGTTCTGGAGTGTAAGAAACTTTTAAACTGAAACTCCCTGTAAAACGTAACTAATTGAGCACCTGTGTCCGAAGATCCTCAAGGCCTAATTTTGCTTGTAGAATCTGTAGAGTGGTCTGCTCATGTTGCACGCTCAAGGAGTATGCTTCCATCAGCGAAAGAGCGATAGCAATGGCATGGTAGCTTGCTGCAGTCTGACACAAACGTAACAGAAGTAAATTCTTATTTCGCGTCAAATAGATTCCACCATAAAATTTACTAATTAAATTCGAGCCTTCATGGCATAAGAGTCACTGTCTTTAGACATTGACAGGTCAGGATTTAACTATTAACCTTTTATCCGGTCTGACTTTCAGTCAAATAATTACTTATATAACTATTTATTTAAGTTTATGGGCGTCAGTATGACAGAACGCATTAAATTGCAACCAATCAAGTCCTTGTTTAAGAAAACCAACCTGGATATGATCAGCTCCAAGTAGTCTCTTATTACATTTCAACGCTTCATGAAGGTATCTTAGAGCCACATGGACATTCCCCAAACCTTCTTCCATCATCGCTACATTAATATAAGTGGCAGCAGTATTTGGATGTGACGGTCCACATGTTAGATGCAGAAGGTACAATGCACGGTTAACATACCTACAACACGAATAATATGTTAGCAGAGTGGAAAATATAATTTTTAGGCTTTGGCTTTGGGAAATGTTGAGACATACTTCAAAGCTAACTCTGTATGTTGAAGACGATAATAGAAGACAGCCAGGTCGCCATAACTTTTCATTGTGTCTGGGTGATCAAGTCCAAGTTCCCTTTCATTTATGTCAAGTGCTTTCTGCTGATAAATGGTAGCCTGAAAATGAAAACTGGTTAGATGAACTGAGCGCTGCCTTGGTTACTGTCCCGATTTCTTTCAAAGTGTACCTGGTTAAAGTCCCCAGTATGGTACAACACAACAGCAAGAAGACTATATGCGCCTGCGGTCATTCTATGATATGGGCCACACACTGCTACAAGCTTCGTCAATGCCTATAGAGTCATCCCAGAATATCAATTATCTTAAAGAGTCCGAACAAAAATGAAGACATTCAATGAAAAAAGTGTCAGAAACAAGCTTGAGGGTTGATTCTTTCAGTGCAATCCTTGCCAAGGAAAAACAGAACTCGTTGATTCAATTCTTTCAGTCTGTGCTAGTTCTGAAAAAAGGTTTTGATAAGGATAAAAGAAGAGAAGAACAACGTTCAATTGCTTCCAGTTTGCTCAGAGAAGAAAGGTTATATAATGAGTGGCGGTAGAAGGAGGGCAGGGAAATAAGGGAGCAGCGTAGTCAGACTAGTCAAGAGCTTCATTACAAAATAGTATATAAAAGGAGTGATAAAGTTATCGTTATACCTTGGTACCATAACTGACAGCATCCTCCAGTTTGCCTTTGTCTAAGGAAGTTTTGGATGATTCCAATAAAGTGCGTCCATCGGCGGATGAACATGCTACGTGCTGCACACAAAGCAGAGCTCTTTAACCACTTAACTTTTTATGGCCTTTAACTAGACTAAGAGAGTTACGCATGGTACCTTATATACAGGAACCATACTGATTATATCTAACTTCTTAAATGGACTTGACGTGTCCATCTCATAATCCTTAGGAACAAGCTCCAATCCAACCTAAACCCGATGCGTGAAGCAACATACGAAAATCTACGATTAGATTGTCGCAATTGAAAGAAAATCTAATTGAGTGTCGCAAACCTTGTGTGACAGTCCTCTAAGAATGGCGAATTTTCTCAGTTCCTGGCAACCTTCATGCTTCCAGTCCCACCCAAACCTCTTGGACATGAACGTTTCAACCCAAGTCCATTTTATCTTCTCATCATATTCACTCTCAGTGTCAGACGGTGTTCCCAATAGAACATTTAAGCATGATGCTATTGAAATGGCCAAATCAGCAGTGTTTTCAACAGCTGCTACAACAGCCTGCAGTATATGCTTGTATGCCCGAACAATCATTTCATGAATACAAAGGGATTGCACATGAGGGAGCTTTTCAGCCAGCTCAACCTAAGATGAAAGGAGAAATGAGTTATTCCTAAAAGAAGTGGGGCACTTTGTTTGAGGCGAAGGAACCAAAGACTATGAAAAGAATGTTTACCACTCTCCCCAAGGAATACATTTGTAAGCCTCTGGTGTGCATAAAGTCTGTCAGAGTTCTCCCATCAACGGGTGAGAGTTCAAGAGATCCAAAGTCTGCCACCTGCAATGTATCAAGCCGAAGTTTATGAGGAGATGAGAATTATTAATAAAGAAGAAAATAAAAGTCCAATGAATTAACCAGTTTCGGAAGAGCGGTGTCAGTGTAGTATTTGCGGGCCATTTCAATCAGCTCCCTGGGTGACTGCATGGTAGGTTCAGGAGAGAGAGTAGACAAGGTAAGGTTGATAAAGAAAACTAGTTTAAATAGGTAATAAAAAGATGTATTATTCATAGCATACTACTAGCCTCGAATACTATATGTTATTAGCTGGGGAACAGACAAACCTTGAGATGAAATCCAGTTTCTGATTCTTTAAGACGCTGATATGCAGCTTCTGTCACCAGTTCTTTCCACATCTTTTCCATTTCCTCATTTTGTTTCTCAAGTTCCTTCTGATCCTCGGTTTCTGATTTATTGTCATTTTCAACCGTGTTAGCAAGAGAATCCTTGCCCTGTTCAGTCTTGTTAGCTTTCACATCAATCTTCCTTTTTATCTCCTTTAGCAGTGCACCTTGCTTTCCAAGACCCTTAACAGGTGGTTCAGGTTTAGCATCTTCAGTGTTCTTAGACTCACTTTTACTTGAAGCTTCATTTTGCAGATGTTGCACCCAACAGGCTCCTAATTCCCACCTTATAGGCTTGGTATTTCTTGAGGGTTCAGCCTCCAATTTTTGAATACTATCCTCAAATACTTTCCTCACAAGGGACTTAGCAACACGTATTTGTTCTGAGTCAGCATTCGGTGATCTCTGCGGTATTCCTGAAGGGGTAGACGACTTGTGCAATAGAGTTCTCAAGCTGAAAAGGATATTAAGGAAGGACTTGCTAAATACCTTCTATTGCAAAATCCACTTGTATGCCAAAAGATATGTTAAGCAGTGCAAAGATTTTACCTATTAACATTCAGTGCATTTGCACCTCCATCTGATTGGTCTTCGATGTCTATATCCTCTGGGATTTGGCCCCCTTCCAAGCTATATTCAGCAGCAACCTTTACAATGGCTGTGAAACCACATTGTCTGACAACCACCACACCCAAGGTAGACGTATCCTATATGATTGGAGTAAATCTCAGATACAAATCAAACAAGAGTATGGTAAAAAATTAGCCAAGCTATAATAAAATTACATGAACCGTCGCACTCTCATCAGCAGTGATCCCTTTAAGCAAATTCCTCTGTGCAAGTTCTTCCTGAGAGATCTCTAGAACCCGAGTCCCATCACTCTTTCTGTCAAGCTTGGCACTCGCATCAGGATCATCTCTAGTCACCCTTATGATCAAATCACCTACTCTTTCTTCATGGATAGCCAACGCAGCAGGATCCTTCGAAAAGCATTGATTACTCTCAACCAAATTCTTTATTATTTCCACTGCCTTGAAAACTGACACATCGACGAATAGGCTGTGTAGTAGAAAGGCCTTCCTATCTCGAACCTGTCTCTCTTCAGATGTTTTACAAGGCATCGCTGCCAAAACCGCAAAATCCATTGCCCACTTTCTTCCTTCATACAAACCATCCCGGCACGCCCCACCGCCGTCTCCTCCCCAGGTCCCATCCTCCACTGGAAGTGACGGAAAAGTAGAAGGGCAATCCGCAACAACCGGAGGAACGACCCAAGTGTTTGCCCGGAAACCATAAGGAAGGTTCGCAAACTGAAAATAGAACAAACAATCATCATATATTAAAAACCTCCTAATCACCATAACATAGGAAGTAGCTTTTACGTACTTTATTATGCTCAATGAAAGCTTTCATAAGAGCATCATAAGCCTGCAACCACAACAATCATTACAATACCAACGATCAGAAAACAAAACTGAAAAAAAAAATAATAATCAAAACTCACCGCATCAAATGGTCTGCTTATCTGTTGAAGCAGCTCAACCAAAGAATGACACAGAAGCTGCTGCTTCCCAGCTGGGAAAAAACCTTTTCTTGAAGCAACAACAGTGATAGGCTTTCCACTTGAAACTTTAACCTACATTTGATAACAATAGTGTAAACCAAAGTTTCTTAAGCCCCAAGTCAAAGCTTCTCTCCACTACATAAACAGTGAAGAAGAGTCCCTTACATCGATTTGGAACAAATCATCTACTCCTTTATCTTCAATCAAAGCACGAACAGACCTTCTGATATCTAAAAGAGTCAATCAATGGAAGTTAGCAAGCGAGAACAGCCTCAGAACTCGACGAATTAGAGAAGAGGATACGATACTCACATTGGATCGGTGGAGTGAGGTGGGAGAAGGAGATGAATTCGTAAAATTGACCAAGACGAATCGGTGGACACATGTTGATTTCGCCCTTATCCACTCCTTCCGCCGCCTGAGAAGCTTCGCAGCCTCCTCCGACGAGTTTCTTCTCCGATTCGTTAGGTTTAGGGCTGAGATTGGAGCCTGAATCACCGGCATCCTCGCTCGAACCTGGTTCCTTGGGAGATGAGCGAGTTACCGGCAATTTTGATGAACCGAAGGCGGTGGTGCACGCGACGATGTCGAGGAGCCGCCGTATGTTCGCGGTGGCTTGCTCCTCCGTATAATCCTCTGCGGTTTCAAAAAACTATATTAATCCTCTGTGGGTGATTCTACGCTAAGTTAATGGAATTGGAGAGATGTAGACCGTTGGATTAAGAAAGTTACCTTCGACGATGGTGAGGTGGCAGGGTTTGAGTGATACGATGTCAACGGAGTCTTTAAGTCTAGCGCCACGCACCTGCAGCAGAAAGAAACTATTTGATTTTTTAGGCGGTAACTATAAACGTACTATTTTGGGCCTACGGAGTACCTTACTGGGCCCATTAATAAAAATGTTTCATTTTTTTAAGTCAATTTTGAAAAAGGCAAGAAGATATGCAACGCCACATGAACCAAAATCATCATCGACAATTGTGTGACAAAAATCATAAATGAATGAAGACGAAACCTGGTGAGAGAGGGAGAAGTTGGTGAAGTGGCATGTCTGAACATGGACTGCTAAGAGCTTCCTCACATCTAAGATTCTGTCCGTAGAGATCCCCTTCACAACAACAGCATCATGCATCATCAACTTGTATTCATTGTCTTTTTTTTTCTTAATACAATCTCTTACATATTATGCTAGTATAGTATAAGCTAGTCAAACCTTGAGAGTCACTTGGGATTCGTCTGGTGTTTCAACACTTATCTCGATG
This sequence comes from Eruca vesicaria subsp. sativa, assembly GCA_932364175.1. NCBI lineage: Eukaryota > Viridiplantae > Streptophyta > Magnoliopsida > Brassicales > Brassicaceae > Eruca > Eruca vesicaria. The sequence goes on from CAKOAT010081155.1 coordinate 36,942, forward strand.
ACAATAGGCAAAACTGCATAATCACACAACTTTGTAAGTATTTTGTTAAAGAAAGAAAAAAGAGATAAGAAAGCAAAATTTGACTTGTCATTGTGAGAGAAGAAGGAACCAAAATGAATTACAACCTTTCTCTTCCTTCTTCTTCTTATCTCCTTTACTCTTGTGTGGTTTTGTTTTCCCAGCTTTAGGAGCCATTACCAATGGACATAAAACTTATAATTGAAGTTACAAAACCCGGAATGAATTACTTGTAGTTTCCAGATATGAATTAAGTGTGTATGAATAAGTAGAGATGAATGATAGAAGAAGATAGGAGAAGAGAGTAGGTGTGAGTGTGTGTGCACAAAAGTGACTTTGTGGTGGTAGTGACAATGAGGAGATGGGTCAAATAGTGATTTGAGAAAAAGATGATGGAGAGAATTAGAGAGGATAGGATAAGGTGGTGCGAGCGAGCTCTTCTATATTCCTCCTTAAGAATGTTTTGAGGCTAAGTAAATTTGAGGCCTCTCATTTCTTTAACGCCTCATCACTAACTTCATCTCAATAGCTATCTCTTTTTTTTTTGTCTTTAACCAATAATAGTATAACGATGCTTGCAGTGTATTTAACTGAGATTTTCACACAAGCCTTCATAAATTTGATTATCAATTTATTGTACATTTATCTAATCTTTGAATAAACTAGAGATAGAGATGGCAATTGGCTTTCCCGTCCCGTTCCGTCCCGTACCGCAGCGGATTCATCGTCGGATCACGGCGAGCTTGTCCCGCACGGGCTGCGGTCTTCCGAATAATTACTCAATTCCGTACCGCATAATTTATAAGCCTTCGCGGGACGTCTCCTTCAGCTTCCTTCATGAATGTTAAAGTAGAAGACTTGTGTAAAGAAGTTGAAGAGAGCTGAACAACATCGATCGCAACAACATCCAATGTGATCACTCGCTGGTTTAATGGTCTTGAAGTAAGTGAGAGCCATTTGGACAGTAAAATTTAACTATTTCAAGAATATTCCTTCTTTTATTGTTTGTAAAGCAACGTCTCTTCATAGCAACAATAACTTGATACTAATTGTTTCTTCTTCTCTTTCAACTAAGCTATTGAACTTATAGTGTAAAGACAAGATTATGCAGTAACTCAAACTCTCATTTCAAGCCGTTTAAAGAACAAACAATAGCTCTTCAACAAGCAGTAACTCTTTAACAACATCATTGTAACAAAATTTAATTTTTTTTAAAACACCACTTGACAATACTGAAAGCAAAATTCATCAACTTAAACAAAAAAATTCCATATAATAATAAGGAAATTTATAGTACTGAAAACAAAACCAAACAGAAATGGGTACTTATGGTTGCAGGTCTTCAAAATCCCGCGGGTTAACCTGTCCCGCATTTGACTCGGCCCGTTTTGAACCCGTCCCGCATTCGGCCCGTCCCATTTTGAGCCTATCCCGCGAGGCTCGCAATTCTGCGGGCTTATCAAATGAAAGCCCAATCCCGCCCCGCATCAAGCCTTTACGGGTCAGGTCCACGGTCCAGGTCTTTGATTGTCATCCCTAACTAGAGAGGGGCTGGCACGAAATAATTATGAGTCCACGTGTAAAAAATAAATATTGGTTTAGTTTGGGCCTTTTTAGGCCACAAGATTATCGATCTTGATCTTCTGAAATTCTCAAGGAAAAAGGTTCTCAACAAAAATTATAAAGTTCTTTTGTGTAATTTTTCTTGTTGTTAGGTTATGAACTAGGCCTGGACAAAAAAACCGGAATCGAAGAACCGAATCGGAACCAAACCAAAATCTCTGAAATCGAAACCGAACCGAAACCCACAAATATCTGAACGGTTCTTATATTTATATATCTGAAATAGTCAAACCGAACTAGAATCAAACTCAACGGATATCGAATATATAATAATATTAATTTTATATACATATAACATAAGTAAATATATGTTTTTAATTTTAAAATTTATTAAAATTATCCAAAAATAGTTGAAGATAACTAAATAATTATAGAGTATCCGAACTACGGATAATTTTTATCTGAAATATCCAAAATTTGTATCTAAATCGTTCTAATTATTTGATAATTTATCTTAAATAACCAATAATTTACTTGAATTACCTGAACTCGAACTGGAACCAAATGAGAACCGAATTTTCCAAGTGTTTTCTGGTTCCTAATTTTACTATCCGAACCGAACCTGAAACTATCCGAACCAAACCGAACCGAAAATATGTCAAATAGTAAATGGATCCTCTAACTCCCTACCCGAACTACCTGGAACCCCAAATACCCGAACCGAACTGAATCGATACCCGAAACGCCCAGGCCTATTATGAACAATAAATAAATAAAAAATCTTGGATTAACCTTATTTTGAATGTTGACCTCAAACTTGTTATTTTTTCTTTTTTTTGTTGGGTAAATCCAGTTTGCATTAGATATGTTTCTAGTATTTTGTTATTTTTTTTTCTCTAAAACCAAAAAAAATTATACAAAAGAAATAAAGTTTAATCTAATATGTTTGGTATGTAGTTAAACTCTCATAGTCGAATATATTTCATTGGTGTTTACGAAGATAAAGATAAAAAAAAAAAATCAGAGAAAATGAAAATGATTAAGAGCATAAAGAATATTTTATCAAAGTAGTTATTACATTTTATAGTACAAATATTAATAAGTACTGAAGAGGTTGCAACGTGGAGTTTGTTAGGACATTGAAAACTGTATGCTTCCCAAGGGTTAGCAATGCTGAGGAAATTTCTCAGAAGTTAAATTCGGCGCTGAATAAATCGAACTACCGTGATCCAATATCTATTTCTGCATAGGCAACATGGATCTTCTTCCTCCTTCCATCAAAAAAACTTTCTCTTCTAGGAGTTCTTCTTATCAAGCACATGTCAACTCCAATTAATTTTCTTAACTATTTTTGTTTTTTTACGTAGAAAAATTTAAACTATTTTGCATTTGTTTTATCATTATCTCTGATGTTGGAACTCTTACTATGGCTATGGTATTTCTTTTATTCTTGAAAAGAGTTTGATATGTCAATAACCATATGAGCTATTATCTCACTCATGTCTTATTATGTTTTGAAACAGGAGGATACTATATTTTGACAATTATCAGGTTGGGTACATAATCGAAATCCAAATCCAGCTAATTTAATGTTAATCTCTTGTGACAAATTTCTATCTTATATTCTTAGCAAATGGGAAACGGATCAACACAACGTTCTTCTAGCACATCTTCCAAATGTTTCAGACTCATTTGTGCTTCTCCGAAGACCACATAGTTGTGGACAAGTTTAGTGTAAGAATATTGTTGTATAAGCAGCTAAAAATAAGCCATATTTCTCTTTATTTTCCATCAATTGTATACAAATGCAACTCAAGGCACTGTAACAGTTGACACAATAAAAGCCATTATATTTTGAGAGCATGGTTTTTGATTTTCTCTAGTGTTTAAATGTTTAGTAAGAAACAATTATATTATAAGAGATTCAACCGCCATAGATAATCATTTTTCTTCTGTTCTCCATACTCGTGGTATTTGCTCACAACAATTTGAGTGAGGACCAAACAATTTCATATCTGTGTTGATTTTTGTTTCATGAACTTTCAGTTTATTCCTCTCCCGTATAGCTTTTCATCATATTAGTTGCATCTTTGATTTCTTCTTCTGTTTAATCCATCGGTCCAACTCCGATGTCTCTCATAATCGGCCACCAAGTATTGTGTGGTATATCTTTTCCAAAATTACTATCACAATGAACATGAAATGCCGAAATGCACCAGTGGATTACTAACCTAGGTCTTATACAAACCTTAGGAGACTTTGACATGTCTTAGTTTATACATTCAAATCTTTCACATGCATCTTCTGATTGTTTTTTTTTTCTTAAAAATGTGTGAACGTGGACCAGCCACAACATGTTGATCAAAAATTCAAAAAAACAAATACAATTATACGAAAAAGATCTTAAAAAGAAGAATATTTAAATTTCTATATTGTTACGTAAACGTGATTAGAAAGTTTTAATGAATTAAATTAATTTAAATTTAATCAGAATAAAAAATTATATTAAATAAAAAAAACTATAAATGTTTACTTTACTAAAAACTAATCAAACCAAAACTTAATGTAATGAAAATAGAATGTTTTTTGAACTTTAAATTAATTATTTAAGTTATAATGCCGGAAACCATCTAGTAACCCATGTACTAAAACGCGGCCGCACTGACCGATTAAGCGGCAGGGAAACACTGGGCGGAGGGTAAGTGAGGCGATTTCATGGGCCAATAACTCGGACTCGTAAAAAAATTCAATTTTGAGGTTTAAAACTAAAAATCGAGTATTACATGTTAAATCTATGAGTATTAAGCATAAATATCAAGAAAAACGCAAAATAAACGAATGAAATCGATGAAAAACAAGGTACGGCGGCTCTAACTCTGTTTGCGAAATCCTAAAGCAATTGGGGAGAAAATGATGAAATTAAAAATATGCCATTAATGACAAAAGACAAAAAAAAATAAAAAAAATTCTACCAATGTTGAACCGGCTATCAACTGGTTAAATTCTAGCTTTAGAACCACTTTCCCATAGCAAATATCATTGTACACGACGAAAATCATTCACTCATTTTATAATTTATGAGAAAATTAAACAATCATTAAAAATTGATCTCTGGTTAATCAGTGATTAATCTTCGCTTTTTCTATAACTCGCTGGATTCATATCGGCCGTCCGACTCACGCCTAGCGTTTTCGGAGTAAAATTATAAGAGGGAAGCGATAAAAACTTGTTGACAGAAAAATAGACATGGGCTTGCGGATAAGCAATTTATGCCAGATATTCTTTAAGACAAAACCTAAAATGGCCTATGAAGCATTGGGCTCAAATAAAATAGTGGTTTGTTCTGGCAGTATCAGGTCCATCGTATGTTTACTCTTCCTAACTTTCTGGATGTCTAAATCCGCGGGGGACACCAAATCCAAAGAAACAATGTGATTTCGGTTTTAAACATTATCTTCATATTTGCTTCCTTCAATAATCTTACAGAAAATAAATGGTCGTTGTTTCTTTGTTATGTCTCAAGTAAAGAGCCTAACTCCACCATTCGTTGATAATATGGACTCATCGAAATCGTTGAGTTTAGAAATGATTGGCAAGGTCTTGTTCTCCGCGCTCCAAAGGGTCATTGAACAAGACTTCTTCAGGTACATATTAAGTGACAGAAATCAAACAAAATGTAAGTAAAGTGCAGATACTCATGTGTATGTGTCTATATATATGCAAATTGAATTCGGTTATGAAATATTGTAACAGATTGGATGCACTCTTGGGCCAGATGCTCTACTAGATCTAGACCGGATGTCCATGCTAGAGGCCAGACGGACAACTAGAACCGAATGTCTGTCACCATATGTCCGCTTTGGACCTAAGTGATAGAACCAAAATCGGGATCACTCTTTCGGTAAGGTTGATATGGACTCAGATCCGGAAGGATTGAGAACTGGTGGGATGAACGGTGACACAACGGGTTGCGGAAGGCCCGATGATACTACCAGACTTCAATTGTTGCCGGATGTGACGCACCGGTCCAACAAAGGAAGGATCGAAACTTGGAGATAACCTCACCAANGCTCAGCTCGTCCGGGTGAGTGTTAGTCCAGCTCAGCTCGTCCATGATAGTGTCAGTCCAGCTCACTTGAGTATTCAGCTCATCCAAGATTGCATAATCTGATGGAAAAACCTCGGCTAGGTCTAGCTGGTCGACAAGGTCACCACCTTGGGCCGTGTCCATGAACCAAGAAGGACGGTGCTGGATTTTGGGTGCATCATACTCTCCCTCTTCAAAAGGATTTGTCCTCAAATCCATTTTACCTGAATCAAAAGAAAATGAATCAGACAAAAATAGTTTTAAAAACAAGCAAAATTCAATGAAGGATAAATTTGGAGAGAAACTTCCTTGGAGTTTCCAACTTGTTCTCCTTAAGTACTTCCAGTTCCATGTTCCAAGAACACTAGTGTTGTGCCGACCTCCTCTGCTTTCTTCCATCTTTGGTTCTTTGAGAATCAGCAGCTCCAACGGTTTCTCAAATGGTGAACACTTTGCTGCCTTTTGTCTGGCCGGTTTTGGTGGAAGGTTCATATCTTCATAATCCCAAGGCCATTCCTTCTGATTTTGATCTTTCTGAGAAGCTGAGAGAACCATCTTGAATAATATGATCGGTTTTGGATCAGGCCGCCTCTTTCCTGGGCCTAAATATCCTTGGGAAATCTGGTACTCGCGGATAGATGGACTGGAGAACCTCCGGTTTGAAAAATTCATAACTCCTTCCTCCGTGAATATTTTCAAGTGATTCCAAGCCTCAGTGAATCCTTGGGGAGTTGGCTTTCCAGGAAAATTGTAGTCAAGACAAAATACCTTCTGAAAGTCGAGATAGCCTTCGTGGGCTGAACCTCTGTCGCTGGCATCTCCAAGGTAGCCGGTTTGAACAACAATGCTTCTCCAAAACTCAGGCTTTTTAGCACGATCAATGCTTTCATTCAGAGGCTGAACCTGTCTTTCCTGGATACTCAAAACAAACACTAAAATACCAGGATCAAATGTGCAAGAGAGATATTTGTTCAAATCAAACATCAAAATATATTTTTCAAGAACAAGTAGCACATATCTAAGCCTTTCAAGGTGTTCATCAAAGTAGATATTACAGACCAAAACTTTCACAAGACATGCAACAATATTAGAAAATTTCAGAAGGAGCATATCCTGCTCAACATCTGAACACACAAGCTTAAGTTCAGATTGACAAACATTTATCAAAGACTTAAAAGACTTATCAAAGAGTGTGTTGTAAATCAAAATATCATCAAGGCTCAAAACAACACAATGATCACGAGATGATCTCAAAAAATGCCAAGCTTTATCAGTTTGAAAACACAAACTATCAGGCTGCAAAACAAAATCACAAAAATCAAGTTCACAAAAATCAGTTTCAGATTTAGTTTCAAGTGATTTCTGTTCCAGCAATNGTTGATGTATTGCAATGACAAAGGGGTTACATTTTATAGTGTTTCTAGTCAAAGAGAATAAAAGAAAAATGCAGAAAACAATGCATAAAAAACATAAATTTGACTAGATCTAGTCAAAGTGTGGAAAGCAAGGAAGACTAGTCAAAGTGCGGATTCTGATGTTGACTAGTCCAGATTCAGAAAGATGTCCAGGTTCAAGCCGGTCGTGCACACCATGCTGGGAAGGATACGGACACACGCGGGACGATCCACACATGTCTGAATTCGCGAGAACTGAACATCACCTGATTTGTACATGGCATAACTCCCTTATCTGAACTCTGTTTGATCTGATTCTTCTTCGAGGAGTTCCATAATTGAGTTGAGCACATTCTCCAAGTTGTTTCAAGTGAAGAAACATCATGGTTTAGAATATATGTTTCGAACAATGAACATATATCTGTGTTGCTTCTCGGGTGGTTTGATGGTCGATCCAGTTTGGAAGGTCGAACCAACTTGCTCAGCTCGTCCGGGTGAGTGTTAGTCCAGCTCAGCTCGTCCATGATAGTGTCAGTCCAGCTCACTTGAGTATTCAGCTCATCCAAGATTGCATAATCTGATGGAAAAACCTCGGCTAGGTCTAGCTGGTCGACAAGGTCACCACCTTGGGCCGTGTCCATGAACCAAGAAGGACGGTGCTGGATTTTGGGTGCATCA
>CAKOAT010081155.1:60551-87467 GCA_932364175.1 Eruca vesicaria subsp. sativa
TCTGTCGCAATATTATTATTTGATGTAAAAACAAGAAAACAGAGTAAGTAATTATACAATATACAAAAAAAATAAGTAAGCATACAATAATAAATGTAAAAATTAAAATTAACACCTATTTGAAAAATTTATGGTAAAATAAATAATCAATATTAAACATCTATCGCAATATTAGAATAAGTAAATATACAATAAAAAATAAAGAATAATTAAATATACAATATAAAAATAGAAAACTAAATTAAAAATATATCTGAAAAATGTATAGTAAAATAAATAATAAGTAAATATGTGAATACATTTTGTATTCTGAAATAAATAATAATGCAAGGCTGGTAAATATACAACATCTATCAACACCTACCTTTGAGTTTATGAATTAATGCAAGTTGTGTTTCAAAAATAAAATAGTTAACATTTGAAAATTAAATAGGTCCGCGCGTAGCGCGGATTAATCCCTAGTCTATATTATAATAGTAGACTTTCAAGGCTCCACAATGCGCCACGTCAGCAATTTTGTGGGTCCTGTAGGTATTTTTTAAAAATTTATAGTCTTGGTAAGATGATTACAAACAATGAAATACACTTTGGCCAAGTGGTATAAGGTGTCTAATTAAGCATGCAAGATCGTGGGTTCAAATCACGCAGCCATCATTTAATTTTTATTTTTTATTTGGGTTATTATCATATGTGCTTTTTGTCTATAAGGTTTTTATGTTTTTTTTTTATGGCTTATTGTTTTAAAGATCAAAATAGTTGGATAAACCTTAAAGCTTAACGAGTTCAAACAAAAAATAGTTAAAAATGGATGCAAAAACGAACAATAAAAAAAAAAAGAAAAACAAGTCTCACGCGGTTGCCTACGCGGATGGCTTAAAGAGCCTTAAAACTATCCTATTATAATATAGTTCAACCCAAAATAATAAAAAATGAATCCAAAAACGAACCGACCAAAAAAAAAATGAATCCCACGCGGCTACCTACGTAGATGGCTTAATGAGGCTTGAATAATATAGATTAAGAGTTCAAAAAATGAAATCATTGTACATATTTTCTAATATATATTTTCAAAAAAATTGTATGTGCGATTAAATAAAAAAAACAACAAAAATTAATTATTTTCGTTATTTATTTAATGAATATGTAATTTCTCTTACATTTTAATAACTACTATAATTTCGTTGAAAACATTCTTCACCACCGACTCCAGACTTCGGCGAATGGATTCCCACAGTCGATGACGCCGTAGATAAAAATGCCACATCATTTATGAACAAAACTCAAACTTACAAAAAACCATATATAAAAATCTATCTAATGAAACTTAAACAACGAATGTTAACTTAATTAAGGTTATTTTCAAATTGATAAATCGTTTAATACAAATATAAATACTATAAATATAGAATTATATCAAGTTTTGACCTACGATATAATAACTATTTACAGCAAAAAAAAACATCTACTTTTACACAGTAAAAATTATATTATAGCTTAACTATTCCTATAAACATTACTTCGCATATAAATAACATTTAACTCATTCCTAATATATTTTCAAAAAATTTGTATGTGAAATAAAATAAAATAAACAACAAAATTTAAGTATTTTTCGTTATTTATTAAATGAGTATGTAATTTCTTACATTTTAATAACTACTATAATTTCATTGAAAACATTCCTCACCACCGACTCCAGACTTCGGCGAATGGATTCCCACAGTCGATGACGCCGTAGATAAAAATGCCCCATCATTTATGAACAAAACCCAAACTTACAAAAAACCAAATATAAAAACCTATCTAATGAAACTTAAACAACGAATATTAACTTAATTAAGGTTATTTTTAAATTGATAAATCGTTTAATACAAATATAAATTCTATAAATATAGAATTATATCAAGTTTTGACATACGATATAAAAACTATTTACAGCAAAAAAAAAAATAGACACCTACTTTTACACACTAAAAACTATATTAAAAACTAAAAACTATTTACACTAAAAAACTATATTATTCTACTTTTATGAACAAAACCCAAACTTACAAAAAACCATATATAAAAACATATCTAATGAAACTTAAACAACGAATATTAACTTAATTAAGCTTATTTTTAAATTGATAAATCGTTTAATACAAATATAAATACTATAAATATAGAATTATATCAAGTTTTGACATACGATATAAAAACTGTTTACAGCAAAAAAAAAATAGACACCTACTTTTACACACTAAAAACTATATTATAACCTAATTATTCCTATAAACCTTGTTTCGCATATAAATAACATTTAACACATTAGATATACAATATTTTCACTTTACACTCTTACTACATTCTTTCCATTTCATTAATATTTGGTGTCATTAGAAGAATCCACTAAACCACTAAATCGAAAAAAATATACGCAAACATAATGATTCCGGTCCCGCGCTTGCGCGGGGAGTATGCAACTAGTATTAATAGTGACCGACTTGTCTGGACCCATGTGATAACGATGGTTTGGAGTCTTATGGGATTAATATTTAATTGAGAATCAAATTCCCTGTGGTAAAGTCGAATTAGTGGTAACACAATCAAGATTTGAGAAGACTTTTTTTTCCCAAAGATTTGAGAAGATTTTAATGAGAACTTCAAGATTAAAACATAAACACTATTCTCATAGACTAACGCTTGCTTTTGATCGTTTTGAACATTTCTACTATTCACATAAGATAAGAGGGGCTACTACAAGTCCATAACAAACGAACAAACTATATACAGTTATCATCAGAGAATCCGACTCGTTTTGTCCGACTCAGCGGGTCCATGAGCGAGTCAACATCATCATTTATGGATGGATGATGGGAGTTAAAAATCAGCCTTGGCTCCAGCAGTTTAGGTACATGACCTGACGGAGAGATTCATCAGGAGCCGAAGAAGAGGTACGTCGTCTATCATCCGCAGGAACACCGTCAGCATGGACATCTGCGGCGGCGAGAGGCCGGAGATCGGCGGAAAGACGGCGTTGAAGGCGGTGGGCGGAGGTGAGACCGGTTTTCAACTTGACGCCGTGCTCTGGGTTTCCTTGAACAGCCACGAGAGATGCTGCCATCCAAATCTTGTTTAGATAAGTCATCTTGTTAGTACAAACTTTCTTTCTTTCTTTAGATCTGGGAAGCTTTAAAGTGTTTGAGAAGCTCTGTGTTTTGTGGAGAGATATTAGTATATTTTGTCGGAAGATAAAGGGAAGGTGAGGTATGTACTTATAGCCAAAGGGGCAGTGGATTAAGGGTTAAAATGGTAAATTTAGAAAAAATCTAAAAATATGCGATACCATGCAGTGTATCAGTGGGATCCAGGTGGTGGCCTTAGAGGGACTTATCCTTAAGATGAGTCACACACTTCTTGTCTCAATTATGGACTCCCTTAATGATGGGCCCCACCTTTATTGTATCTTAGCGATAAGTAACTTTGTTTTTATAAGATTTTAATTTGTCTCTTTATACGTTTGTTTTTTCCTTGCACGTGAGAGGATAACAACAATGAGATGATTCTTTGCATGGGAGCTTCCCAGAGTCTAGAGTTGAATCCATCCACGAGGGGGTTGATGGCGTGTTAGCCGTTTATTGGGTGGTCACGTGGTACCAAATGCTTCTTGTCCCTTTCCTTCCGGTTATTTTAGTGAGTTTTGTTTTTTTCTATGTAATTTCTTAAGTCTATGCCAACCAACTAATTTTTATTTTGTTATATTTATCGCAGAAAGAGAATGTAATACTATGATAATACGCTTTGAGATTGCAAAGTATAAAGATGATTAGTTTTAAAAAACATTGTAATTCACTGAGGTGAGAGGATTGCTAATCTTATTCTTAATAGAGATGTGTGATTAGTCTGGAAGAAAACAGCACAAGAAGGAAGGACCAGTCTTATCAACTTATGCGAACCAAGTGTATCTTGGGCCTTTAAAATACTTCTCCCGGATCCCAACAACGTGTTTCAGCCCAACTCGTTTAGCCTGGTTCCAGCTCAACTCGTTTAGCTCCTTTATTTGGCATGGAGTACTAAACCAGATGGAAATGAACCAACAATTACCATTTTACACAACAACGAACTGATCTGTTTTGCAATAGCTGTATTACTGATCCAGAAACACACAGATAATTTTCTTTGTACATGAAAACTTAGAATGTAGAACAAATTTAAACTATAATGTTAATGACTCCATGGTTCAATCTCCTTATATGATTAAGAATAAACGTAGATGAGATATATATTTGAAAGAACAAGATTAGACAAATGAAAAACCCCAATAATTTATACATGTACATTATGTATGTTGTCTTGATGGCATAAACAATAAACAAGATTTAGGTGTATTATTCTTCATATTTTTTTTTTGTCGACGTATTATTCTTCATATAATAAAACAAAAGTTTGAATCTCGTTATATGATTTAAAAATAAACAAAGAAGAGATCTATATTTGACTCCAGAAAATAAAAAGTTTGAATCTCGTTGTATGATTAAAAAATAAACAGAGAAGAGATCAATATTTGACCCAAAAAAGAAAAGAAGAAATCTATATTTGAGATAAAAAAAAAAAAGAATTATCAGAAGATGGTAAACTCTACATGCCTAAACAATAAAACGAGATTTGCGTGTGTTAATTTTTCACACAAGATGTGCGTGTAAAATGTCGAAACAAAACTTAGGTGACGAACGTCGAAGAAATAGAAAAAGATAAGCACTCGAATTTAAAATCGATTAAACTAAGTTCATTTAATCTTTAATTAATTAAAAAGATGAAGCTTATCCATCCATACACGCGACAACATCGGGGGACGAGCATCTATTTCTAAAAATATTCGAATCTCCACATCTCAACCGTTCATAACCTCCCCACCTCAAATCCAACGGTTATAATATCTGATGACACACACCCTTCTCCCCGTGATTTATTAAATACAAAGAATTAAAAGTTTCGGTTAACTTCATCTTTCTTTCTTCTTCTCCTCCTCAACCATCGCTCTGAAACCACTTTTTCTCTGTCGTTTCTTCTCCGAATCCAAAGAGTGTGTGTGTGAGAGAGAGAGAGAGAGAATTTTTGTGTCGCGAGCTCCGCGTGGATAATAATGTTGGCGATGGACTCGAGATCTTCTCTCCATCTTCATCGCTCCTCCCCTCGCGTTGACCTAATTTCCGGTGTGAGAATGAAACCTAGTCCTGCTCCGTGTACGCCTCGAATATGTGGATTTATATTCTGTTAAGCTTCTTTTTCTTTTAACCTCGCATCTGAATTTCGAGATCTGATCGTAATTCCCGAAGAAATTGTGTGTTCTCGAAGCTTCTAGTGGAATTAGGGTTTGTTTGGAAGAATTGTGGATTTTTAGGGTTTTTTTTTTGTTGTTGTTGTTTGTGTTTTGCTGAGTCATTAAAATGTCTGAGAAGAAAGAATTAGGGTTTCAAAAGACTGTTATTAGCTTGAAAGAGCAGTTAGCGAGAACTACTCTGAGGAATTTAAGAGCACAAGGTCACACTTACATTGAGTTACGTGAGGATGGGAAGAGATTCGTCTTCTTCTGCACTTTGTGCCTTGCTCCGTGCTACAGTGATGCAATCTTGCTTGGACATTTGAACGGGAATCTTCATAAGGAGAGGTTGTCTTGTGCTAAGATCACACTTCTTGGTGAAAATCCGTGGCCTTTCAATGATGGGGTTCTTTTCTTCGATAGTTCGACGGAAGAAGAGGAGAAAAAGTTGATCTCTTTTGGTGGTGAAGCTGGTCCTTTGCAGCTTTGCAGTGATGGTGGAAGATTAGATATTGTTGTTTATGATGGAGCTCGAGATGATCAACCTGCTGATGATGAAGTTGGACACTGTGCAGATGATCTGTTGATCTCTGGTTTGTTGATCAAGGAGAGGACACTTGATGTGGAAGCTAAGTTTATTGGCTTTGGACGTATTGCTGCTAGGTTGTTTGAAACGAAAGGACGTACGACTTGGATTGATAAGTTATGGTGTGAGTGGTTAGGAAAAGACGGTCCTGAGGATGAGGAGAAGGCTGTTGTACCAGAGCATGACTTTGCTATTGTTACGTTCTCCTACTTTTATAATTTGGGTAGGTTGGGTTTGCTCGACCATCCGAGCCGTCTTCTGACGTCAGAGTCAGGGAACGGGGAAGATAGTGGAAGGAAGAGAAAGAAGTCCTTTTCGGATCCAGAGGATACAAGTGATTCTCTGTGTAGTCAGGATGACTCTTCTGAGGAGGTTTCTTCAGCTCGTGGCTCAAGAGCTTTACTAGCTAATTATGATGATCATCTCGTGAGCAAGAGAGTCATCAAGAACAAAACGGTGAGAAGGGAGCTTAGGAAGCAGCAGAGGATATTTTCTGAAAGGATATGCGAAGTCTGTAAGCAGAAGATGCTTCCTGGGAAAGACGCGGCGGCAATACTGAACACTAGGACAGGAAAGCTTGTGTGTGGTAGCAGAAACCTCCTTGGTGCGTTCCACCTATTTCACGTGTCTTGTGTGGTACACTGGTTCCTCTTCTGTGAGAGTGAAATACTTGGGAACAAGATGGTTAGTGGGAAAGGCAAAAAGAGATGCACAAAGCATCAGAGTGGTGTGAAGTGGAATGGGTTGGTTGGAGATGTGAGCTGGCAAATATTCTCAGTGTTCTGTCCTGAATGCCAAGGCACTGGTATAAACATTGAAGGAGATTTGATTGAGAGAGACACGTTTCCGCTTTCTCAGGTATCTAATTAATTCACTTACTCAAAGAGCGTTTTTTTCTTCTCAATGGGTTTAATTCTAAATATATGTATATGTATGCGATGTGGGAAGACTTGGAGATTTGGTGTGAAAGTGAGTGAAGGTAGAAAAGCATGGGTGAAAAATCCTGAGAAGTTGGAGAATTGCTCAACAGGTTTTCATTTTCCGCAGCCGGATGAAGGATCTGTCAAGGGTCAGGTAATACTAATTACACATAAACATATGATTGTACCGTGATAACTTTGTGGTAAATGATTAGACAAAATTGTGGAATGCAGGAGGAGAGAGTGCAGAACATGAAACTAGTTCGTTTCTACCGTGTGGAGTTGTAATGTAGGAAAAGCTGTGATGCATTCTAGATTTGATGTGTGTTTGTGTGTGTAAATAAGGCCTTGGTCTCGTATTTTACAGTTCTCTCTGTAAATCCTATTACTTTGCATCTGATACTATCTGATCACTTTTGAGGCCCGAGTTTGCTCTTTCATTTTATCTAACTTGAAGAAGTATCACATAGATGCCGACAATAAAATCCTTTAAAAAACGAACTTCTAAAGTCTATTATAGATAGAGAAATTGGGCTGTATAACCTCCAAACTTATAGATATTGACCAAAAAAAAGTCTATTATAGATATAGACAAATTAAATTACAACATTTTGAAGCAAAAAAATGATCACATATTCACATGTATGGGACGGGTTGTCTCATGCGGACCCATAAGACCATCTCAGACTTAACTATGCTTTTAATGAAACAGCTCACTCCGGTTCAGTCACTGTGCCATTTTGTTTACAACAGTTTTTATGTATAAAAGAAAGACCCGCATCGTACCAAGGATATTTATGTTTCTACTTTCTCTATCAGACACTGTCTCATTCACCGTTATCAATCAAACGTAGGGCCCCTGTTTCATTTTGTTATTTTTGGAAGAGGGAAATATTGTCATCCAACATAAGCAACACCGTTTGCGTCGCAATCTAATACCAATATCATCTTTTTGGGTGCACATGAAGGATTGAGTTAAAGATAAGCCTTCTTTTATTCATCATCACATATTATTATTACTAGATGAAAATATACAAAAGCCAGTTTGGTGCCACTTACATACTAGTAAATTTATATGCCAGATGACATTATAACTAGAAGAGAATCAGACACATAACCATAAAGCAAAGGAGGAACAAGTAGACTCTGCTTAACGACTCCTCAGCCTGCATTGGCCGCCGACTTAACCGGATATTTGTGTCACTGTGGCTCCGGTTCGGTGTCACGTTTCTAGAAGAATCACCAAATAGTCTACGATATAACATCTCGCATACAACACCCATCACCGGATCAGGCATTCTATACATGTACCGTTGACTCTCACCTTCTCCTAAACTTTGACCAACTCCTCTTACGTTATAAACCGGAGGGGATGGTCTGTTCGGTAGGGTTAAACCGGACTGGGATGTTTTCTGTCCCCGTCCATAGATAGGGACAAGCGTAGCCTCTGAGATATGGGATTTACATACCGGACATTTTGGAGATTCCTTCTTATCGTACTGATCGACTCGTTGTCTTGATGTGTTGGATGAATAAATCCACTTGTAAATGCAAGGCCAACAAAACAAGTGGCCACAAAAAGTCACGACCGGGTCTCGAACCTGATCCAAACATATGTTGCAATCGAAGTCTCCTCTTGAGTCACCCAACGCTGCTCGGTTATCTTCTTGGTTCTCTATCTCCATTTTACTGAAACGTACCAGATAAACCCCATTCACTTGACTGATCATTGGTTATAAATATATCATTACAAATTTAAAAGAGTCATCTATACACCAATCATGATCTTGCTTAACTTTTTAAAATTTGAGGGAAGAAAACGAGTGAAAGTGTGAAACATAGTGACCTAAAATACGAAATTTTGAGAGAGAAAAGAAGATAACAATAATTAAAAACAAGACTGTTAAAAAAGAACAATTAAAAACAAGACTTGACCTAATCACTTTAGGTTTTCACGCTTTGCTCTGTTTCCATAATCTCAAATAACGTTATTATTCATACACCATACACGAAAAAAAGGAAAACAAAATGGCTAAAGAAATTAATCAAATAAGAGCACAAGGAGATTATTCGTATGGTCTAAAACCCACATAGTATTATGTATTCCAAATTAAAGAATCACAGCGTGCATAGTTATTCAAGAACAGGTGCAGATCTACTGATTATACGCCTTTAGATGCACACATACAAAAGCAAAGACAAGATATATAGAGACCGACGATTTCGAAAGATAAAAGAGACGTACTTTTGAAGAGCTTGTTAGACATATATGAATCTCTTCTCTTAAGTACTACTTAAGCCTT
Organism: Eruca vesicaria subsp. sativa; assembly: GCA_932364175.1. Lineage (NCBI taxonomy): Eukaryota > Viridiplantae > Streptophyta > Magnoliopsida > Brassicales > Brassicaceae > Eruca > Eruca vesicaria. The sequence continues at coordinate 69,663 of CAKOAT010081155.1, forward strand.
TTGATTTGCTTCATGCGACAGTGGCCAAAGAACAGAGGAGGAGAAGTATTTGGGTTTAGGGAGAGCAGAATGGGTAAGAAGAATAATAGATCGAGAGTGGTGCAGAAAAGCACGAGAGCTTATATTTTTTTTTGTCAACGCACGAGAGCTTATGTTATACACACAATTATTATTATTTTTTAGATGCAAAATTGAAATCTGCATAAGTTATGACTTTTAAAGGAGAAACGTCTACCTTATTAAAAACAAGTTGATAAACTAAATAAATGCGATGGTTCCAGTTTGATTTGTAGAATCATCATGAATCTGTGTTTTTTGTTGATGACAAAAAAAAAATGTCATTTTAATATTTTATTTATTTATTTTGTTTCTTTTTCTTTTATTACTTGCTAGCTAATACAGTTTTATTCACAAATAATATTATAGAAGTATCATAATATCACTTGTTTTAACTTAAAAACATAAATATTAAATTATTTAATTAAAAGTATATACATTAATATATTTAATCTATACTATTATTTACGAAGTGATTTTTCGCTTCGGAGCTTCCACGTTGAAAGTTAGAGCGGTTAATATCATTTATACCCTTAATCAATAAACTTTATAAATTAGCTAAAAAAATATAAACAAATTTAAATTACTTTGATTAGATAAGTAACTAAAATTAATAATAATCATAAAAATTATCCAAAATCAAAATAGTATCTTTTTAAATAAAATAATTCAATATTATTGTGATGTTAGCTGAAAATATATTTTGATAAAACAAAAACAAATTTAATATTATTTTATTAGATAAATGATTTAAATTAATTATAATGATAAGAGTTATCCATAATCTATATATATATTTAGAAATCTATACTATTATTTGCGAAGTGATTTTTTACTTCGAAGCTCCCACATTAAAAGTTAGAGCGGTTAATATCATTTATACCCTTAGTGAATAAACTTTATAAATTAGCTAAAAATATAAACGAATTTAAATTACTTTGATTAGATAAGTAACTAAAATTAATAATAATCATAAAAATTATGCAAAATCAAAATAATATCTTTTTAAATAAAATAATTCAATATTATTGTGATGTTATCTGAAAATATAGTTTGATAAAACAAAAACAAAATTAATATTATTTTATTAGATAAATGATTTAAATTAATAATAATGATAAGAGTTATCCATAATCTATATATATATTTAGAAATAAAAAAGATAGTTCATATATATATTGTGTTGTTATCCGGAAAATATATTTAATAAAAATTTCAAAAACAGGAAAATACATAAATAAATATTCATAAAGAAAAAATTTTAATTGTATATAATTAAAAAGAGAAAAATGAAAAATTTATAATACGTAATTATTTTCAAATTAAAAAATATAATAATATAATATAATGATATATATTTGTGAAATTATAATACGATGTATAGTTAAACCTTAAACATGAATTAATCATAATAAAATAAAAGATCATTCAAAAAAAAAGAAAAAAAAAAAAGAAAATACTTGTTTGACAAAATTAAATTTAAATATATTGTATGATTATCCAAACTAATATTATTCTTTCTGTAAGATTAATTTTGAATGTATATTTATCGATTTAATTTTTCAAATTGAAACATAGATTTCTATATTTTTTATCAATTAAGAAGAAATGAAATGAACTTTAGATTTTTCAAAGTTTTAAAGAAAAAATAGATTTTTTTTAATTTGTGAATAACATTTTCATGTAAAAAAGTTTAACGATTTAGGTCAAATTGTTTAGATGCAAATAATCATTTATTTAGATGATTTCAAAATTGACTCAAAAATAGTTAAGTTCGCATGTGCGGACAAAACACCTAGTATCCGTAATACAAACTGTAAAATATAATTAGATGTACAACATAAGTACATATAACATAAATTATTAAAAATATCATTTAGTATATATATTATATACTGGTTGGGTTAGACACTTGAAAAGACATAATTAGTATACAATATATGATAAATAGAAATGTAAAGTAACTTATATTTGTAAGGAAATGAAATTGAATAACATATATTATAGATTTTAAGAGGTAGTATTTATAGAATAATAAATATAGATGATTTGCTAAGACACCACTGTTGACTCCCTAATTTGTTTTTTACACTTGATTTAACTTATTTAGAATTGTTTACCAAAACACCTCTGGTTCTTTCTGCTCCTATTTGCCTAGTCTTGTCATCCTCTCTCTCCAACTACTTCTTGTCATCTTCCCTTCTAGTTTTTTTCTTCACCGAAAATATATGTGATGTCTGTAGCTTCAATATTTAATTATTATACAAATCTTTATCATTTATATTCAATTCACTTTTAATTTAATTTTTTTTGTTTCATATGTAACTTTGGATCTTCAATTTTATCGGTTCTTATTTTTTCACTCCTTCAAATATATATATTTTTTTCATATATAGTTTTAAAAAATAACTTTAATTTTTTAATATTTACTCATTGTGATATAAAAATTAAAATTTCTACATTATCTATTTGTTAACAGCTAATACCTAACATTTCTATTAACATTTACAATATTTGTTAGGAGCTAACAATTTTGTTAACACATTTGTTACATGTATTTATTAATAACTAACACATATGTTAAGATCTACAATATTTATTAACAGCTAACACCTCTGGTACATGCATTGTTAATAGGTAACACATCTAATAACATATATATTATTTGTTACAGATAACATATTTTTAACAATCGGTGATTTTAAAGATATTGCAATGTTGATTTTCTCAATCGGTGGTGTAATTAAACAAAACGATACTTTGTTTCTTGTGTTAATTAGCTTTTAATGAATAAAAATTATTTTGTTTAGTGTGTCAATTAGTTTTTAATGAATAAAAATTATTTGGATGAAGAAAATGTGGAAGAAAAAAAAATATAATAAAAAAATAATAAAAAAAGGAAAGAGAGAGTAAGAGAGGAGAAAAAAAGAGAATATCAGAAATAATAAAGAATTGCAGAGGAGACCGAGAATGCAAGAGGAACTCCAATGACCAACCAAGTATTAATTGTATAAAATCTTATATTATGTGAAATCATAGATACTTTTCTAATATAAATTCCTAATATGGATATTTCGCTGAATCACTCTAATAAATATTTACTCACAGGACAATGTTGACAAAAAAATCAGATACTGGAATGGAAATTCCACATGATGACCTTACAGAAAAAATGACATATAGAATATTAGAAATCACAAAATTTATCCATGACTTTTTTCTCTTTATCTCTATATAATGTTCATAAGATAAGAATTTGGCTCTGGAAAAGATAAGAAGTTGGTAGTTTTTGGCAACATCATAGATACACTCCCAAGTCTAACGACGTGGAACTCTATGGCTGGACCGTTACACCATCATTACCCTTTTTTGTTTTCATTTTTATTAGATTAGTTGAAAAGTTCTGCTTATTGAATACCTTACTTCTCTGTATTCTTTTCATAATTTGTATTTTGTAACTATCAGCTGCTGAGTGATGAGTTGAGAGCAGAAAAGATGATGGGAGAATAACAATGACAATTTGGTAAGTTGCGTGATTAAACTGGAATTGGATAATAACAATAAGTTTTTCAAAGGCTTAATTACAGGGATTATCTACCAACAGTCATACAGATTAAACCACACAAGATGATTAGGTTACACGTCACCAAAGGTGTTCACAGTTCACCTTACCATATGTAGTTTCAGATATATTTATTGTCACTAGACTGTCCTTTATTACTACTTGCTCACTCCTTGTGACTTGTAATAATAAAGGACTGCCTACAAATTCATATATTGTATGCTGTGTCGTCACCATTATGTCTGACTATTATGATGAAACAAAGTTTAGTCTATGAACAGAATGTTAAAGATCAACAACTTGCTCTATTTTATTTTTTCTCAAAACTAAAATACTTAGTTCTCAATCAATCAAATTTTCAAATATAACTACAAAACTACTGTCCTAAATAAACATTTCCATTACAAGAAAAGGATAGACCGATTTCCGTTTAGGTGCTCTTAATAATTTCAAAGGCTAAATCTAAAGGTAAAACAGTAAAACTAAATTCTCCACAATCTCTCTGAATGTTTACACCGTCGGTATTGTTAGATAAGGCTAGACTGGCTCGTAATATCATTGATAAAGTGAGAATCAGTAAAGAAAATACATTTCGGGTAAGACACCAGATTGAGAAATTACATTTTTGTTATTATTGTTTAGAGAAGAATGTGATAAATCTTTTGCTAAGAGAATCTAAAACATGTATACGTGCTAACCCTACGGAGCACCCATTTATCCCGACACGAATTATCATATAGTTCATGTTCAACATTACTAATTAATAACAAAAGTATTGGTTATGGTTGTAACTTGTATCTTTATAAATGTTATTTAAAATACGTTGATATAATATCCTAGATACACGTTCACGATAATGTTTTCAAAGTCTCGTATCAAATTATGGAGCAAATTGCTATTAACGATCCAGAGAACCGAGCCAAGAAATGGGCGTTTCCCAATTGATTATAATAAATATTAAGTAGTGTTAGCTGAACCAAATAATTAACATACTAATATATTTGTTTTCTCAATAAAGCTTTGGTTAATTTGATGTTTTTTCTTGAATTATTAACTAGTGGTAGCTGAACCAAAATAACATACTAATATTGCTTTTTCTACTTAATTATCCGGTACATCCGCAGTATTTTTCTCCCCTCCCATAACTCCATAACACGAAAACGAAAATATTACAAAAAAAATGTTTAGAAAATCAATTTTGACAAGAAGGAAACAGAACAGTTACAAAAAATAAAAAAATAACATGAAGATTTCTCCACATGGTTTGGTTTCTCTTTTCTCAATCATCCTTTTGTTAGGATTCGCCTCGTCTCTCCACATCTCTCGTAATTTACAAATATTAAGTATTTTAATTTATGTTGATTAAAAAGTGTTTAAAGTTATTTAAAAAGATCTCTTATGTGCAGTTGATGAATTTGAGTCACACCCAGCCACAAGCCGAGCTCTTCTTCGGGAAAAGAAACGTAAGAAATCTAATATTTCCCGAAACTTGAATCATTGATCTTATAGAAAGCTGAGCTCATGCATGATCCCATTGATATTAACAGCATGCAAAGAAGATTTTGCGAACAAGGATTACACAATCATAACGAGTAGATGCAAAGGACCAAACTATCAAGCCAATGAATGTTGCTCGGCCTTCAAGGAATTTGCCTGCCCATACGCGGAAGCTATTAGCGATAAAACGACAGAATGTGCCGCCGAAATGTTCTACTTCATTGAAATCTACGGTCATTATCCTCTGCGATTATTCGTAGACATGTGTTCAGAAGGCGAAGGTGGGATGGATTGCACCAGCGTCAACGCCACCTCTCCGTCTCTTCCTCCTGCATAACTCCCACTTGTTTCCACACACGCATTGCTTTTCACCATTTACAGGGGTCACAATGCAAATAAAGTGTTATTTAAATGTAAAAAAAAATCTAAAATACATGAACCTTCGAACTAACTGGGCCAGAATTAAATTAGCTAATCAACATGGGTTACAAGTGAATTTATAATATTTTATTGGTGTCACTGTCAACTAGACGATATGTATGACCGTTTTGAGCACAGTCGAATTAAACAATCTTCAAATTTTAAAGAATTACTAGATTTTGACCCGCGCAACCGCGCGGGTGTTTGTTTTCGTTTATAGTTATTTATATAAATATTTTTTTCACTTGTAAATTTGTATATATTATAGTAATCACATAATGTATTTACGATATGTATAGTAAATGTTTTTCAAACATAATAATATTATATAATAAGTGTTTTAATCAAATAGATTGTTTCAAATTTTCTATATTATACATGTTTTTCAAACATGTAATTGTTTCTTCTTCTATATTTTATTTTTTGTTAGATTAGTATTTCATTTTTTAGATAAAGTAATATAAATAGAGCTTGATTAAATATTAGTATATTTTAATTTTCAAAGATAATATAAATTTCGAAGCAATTTTTGCTAAAGACTAAACTTATAACTTCATAAATTAATATTATAAAGAATTTTATTAAAAAGGAATTTTTTAAACAATTTCTTTTTTTTAAACAATACAATTTTAAAAATTTACATCGAAATAAATTTATCTAATATATATAGCGTGTAAATTTTGTTAGGGTATATAAATATTCCATATTACTAATCTGTGATTTTTTGTTAATATATTGTGGATACATTTAACTATTATTGACATATTTCCTTATAAATAATAGAAGATTCCTAAACTTATATCTATTGACATATTTTGCGTGACTAAGTTGGAAGGTGTAAGGTAATTTACCAAATCCAAATCGTTAAGCGTATCTTTGTTATTATAGATATGGTTTTTCATAAGATATAATAATGATAAGATTATTAGAGAGTTAATGTAACATAACTTTCTAGTAATAGTCCATTTTTAAAAAAATCACACATGAAGTCAAATCATGACTTCTGTTTTAATATATAAGACTAGATTTTGACCCGCGCAACCGCGCGGGTGTTTGTTTTCGTTTATATTTAGTTATATAAACATTTTATTTTCACTTGTAAATTGGTATATATTATAGTAATCACATATTTATAATATGTATAGTAAGTGTTTTTCAAACATAATAATATTATATAATATGTGTTTTAATCAAATAGATTGTTTCAAATTTTCTATATTAATATGTTTTTTCAAACATGTGTTTGTTTCTTCTTCTATATTTTATTGTTTGTTAGATTAGTATTTCATTTTTAGATAAATTAATATAAATAGAGCTTGATTAAATATTAGTATACTTTAATTTGCAAAGGTAATATAAATTTTGAAGAAATTTTTGCTAAAAACTAAACTTATAGCTTCATAAATTAATATTATAAAGAATTTTATTAAAAAGGAATTTTTTAAGCAATTTTTCTTTTTTTTTTAAATATAATTTTAAAAATTTACATCGAAATAAATTTATCTAGTATATATAGCGTGTAAATTTTGTTAGGGTATATAAATATTCCATATTACGAATATGTGCTTTTTGTTAATATATTGTGGATGCATTTAACTATTATTGACATATTTCCTTATAAATAATAGAAAATTCCTAAACTTATATCTATTGACATATTTTGCGTGACTAAGTTGGAAAGTGTGGGATAATTTACCAAAACGAAATTGTTAAGCGTATATTTGTTACTATAGATATGATTTTTCATAAGATATAATAATGATAAGATTATTAAAGAGTTAATGTAACATGACTTTCTAATAATAGTCCATTTTAAAAAAAAATCACACATGAATTCAAGTTATGACTTCTGTTTTAATATATAAGATATTATACATGTGTCAAATGATCTCTAGATTGTCAAAAAAAAATTGTTATGTTGAGAATAATATAAAAATGTTTATAACTCTTTAAATTTTAGATTCGAGAAATATATGGACATTAAAATGTTAAGTAACTCCATTAATTCTTTCGTCAAATCATAGATGGAATTTAGATTTTTGTTTAGGCTGACCTGTGTTTCAGAATTATGCATTGTGTGGAATTGAATCCATATGATCTCTTATCAACAATACTAGTAGCATCCATATCCATTACGCTACACATTCGAGTCCTCGTGAAAATTTCGTTACACAGAAAAATACTAGCAAGTCATAGACAACGTTTTGGTAGCTAATAAGCTAATGTAATTAGTTAATCTCCAAGGCAAATGAATCTCGTATAAACATGTCAAAACATGGTGTGTTACAATTTAACCCAAAGTTACAATAAAAAAAAAAAAGCTTAAACATTAAAATCAATAATTGTTTTTGATAAATGGTAGAAACTATATCAAACTTTGTCAAATCAGAAGAGTGCAAAAGGTTATAGCCTATCGGTGAGCAGTAACAAGGGTCTCAATGAATCTTAGCCCATCAAACCTTGGAGCAAACTTCTCATCTCCCCCTTCTTCAGAACCCGTCTTCTTTCTCTGTTTCTCCTTTGAATCCTAATCAAAATCAGTCAAATAAAATATATAATTATTATTTATACATCTGAATCCATTAAAACATAATCTTTTTCTCATATATCTAACGTGGTAGTTTGATAAGTTTGACATTTTTTTTGTTAATTGCATCTTTATAGAGTTTATAAGTATTTCAGACATAGCAAAAACAGAGAAGCTGAAGCTTGCTTTTACTTTTTTTTTTTTTACCTTAGATTCCGGAAAAGACAAGGATACGGTGGTGTTCGTGGTGGCTGAGATGGCAGTGGTAGCGGAAGTTGCCGCAGAGATGGAAGCTGCGAGGATTCCAGATTTCTTCATGTCGTTTTCTTACTTTGCTAAATAGATAAAATACAATCTGCAACCCTGATGTCTTTGGGAGATAACTGACGGCTTATATATGCAACGGGAAAAGTTAAATTATGTTACTTTGACACGTTTTATAAACGTAGCCATAAAAATATTCTCCGTTTTACCCTCTCTTCAGAGTTTCTTGAGCCATGTATGTTATGTCAAATGTGTGTGGAACAAATGCAAAAGAAAAAGGGCTATTTGGTCAAAGAATAACCAGAAGAAAAAGAAGTGGACTTTGAATCTCGGAGTTAGAACCACACAAAGAGGTACATACATGAGATTGTCTGATTGGTTGGTCTTTTAATGGAAATGTGTGCATCATTGGTTGCTAAGCCACCCACGTGTTAGGACATTGCTGCTTTCGTTAGTTGGTGTTGTTTTGTTTGAAAATGTAAATCAAATTTCTGCTGTTCAAAAAAAGAAAAATGTAAATCAAACTTCTCTATTGTGGATAGTCTAAGATAAGTTTTTATTTGGATATACGATAAGATAATGTCAGGACACTAGTGACGGGGGAACAATGGTATTGAACAAGTGGATCTGATTATTTGCTTTTGAGTTAATCTCACATGCAAGTTGATGCAAACTGATTTGTGGCAAAAGACCTTAACACGTCCAACTCCATATGATTTTCTCATTTTCTGGAGATATTTCTCTTTTACGTTAATTTTAGAGAAAATGATTAAAATAAGCCTTAAATTTTTTTTGTCACAAATATAGATCTTAACAATTAAAATGATCAAAATAACACTTAAATATTTTATTAAATATATATCTATACCCCTTGGATTAAATAATTCTAGATTTTTTGTTTAGAGTTGAAAAGTTGGGTTTTGAGGATATGGTTTCAAATTTAAAAAAATGAAAAAATTTAAAATTTTCAAAATAAAAAGTACTATTTTGGTCATTTTAATTTTTAAAGTCTATTTTTGTGATAAAAACTTTTAATAGGACTATCTGAAAGAATTGTCCTTAACTTTAATGTGACCACATTTATTCTTTGAGAAAGACAATACAATCTCGTTAAACTTTCAATACTCTTCTCAATATTTTACTCAAATCATCTTGGGTCATTTTCTTGTTTAAGAAAACAAAGGAATCCTAGCCCCTTGAATAATTTATTAAGCATGGTCAACGACATAAGCGTACGACTAAAGCACCCTACCATGACGTATTTGATACCTGTTAATGTTTTATTATTAAAGCCTTTGACTGAAGATGTTTGGATACAAATCAAAGCAGAAACTTTGCGGCTAGTTGCGTCCACATATCTTTACTTTTCACCGGCCAAAAATGTGTTCGGTCATCCATATCTTTAACGTGAATCATTCATTGATCATGTCGAAAACCAAGAAGCCAACTACTTAGTTTACGATCGACTTCAATAAAGTGATTGTGGAATATCTCTTCCCAAGAGTTTCACATCGACTTCAATAGGTTTGATAAAATCTTACAAAGACTTGAAGAGAACGATTTGAAGCAACCTTTTAACCAAAAATGTATACTGTGAAGCAACTCAGTGTGGTATATGTTGGAGTCCTTGTTAGTAACCCAAGAAAACATAGGCAGTATAAAGAATCAGTTTAATACTCTGATCACAACTTTCAATTTTTTGAACCGTAGCAGATCAGTGAGAGAGAAATGTATGCTAGTAGTTTTCTTCACCTGGTTAGTGTTAGTGTAGAAGATATAGTTCTTTAACCACAACCTTCACCAAGAGTTAAATAATCAAGCTGCAGTGTTAAATCAGATAACAATCGCTAAACCAAAGTAAACCAGAAAATACATTCTTTAATCGCTACCAATAACAAATACTTCTTAGAGGAACTTGTCCCAACTATCGATCAATACCACCAATGACGAATCTGCAGATGCGACAACTAAAATATGTTCGTCAAAAAAGCCTAGCTAACAATCGTGACTATATATCCCAAACAACCACCAATAGCAGTATTCAGTGCTCAGAAAGATACTGAGTTATTAGATAAACAGCAATAAAATGCTAAGAATCCACAAAGACCAATATCAAAGCTCCTTTAACCAATTACTCTTTGAGTATATATCATTTCCAACCCAACACTGAAACTCTGTTTCTATGTAATTTTCACACAATTTTTTTTCCATATTCAATACTAAAAATTACACTATTTGATTCTTATAATATTACACCAAATTTAATGTGAGACATTCATCTCATCAAACATTATTCACTTAAATTTTAATAAAGTATATACATAAATAATAGCACTACTCTGAAGAGTCTGCCAATACTCTCTCAACTTATATCTCCATAGAATCAACCAGTGTTTTAAAACCCAACCCGGATCCGTGGTTGAACCGGTAAACCTGATGATCCAGAAAAAAATTCGGTTTGAGTTTTGTGAAAAATCCAAAATTTAAATATCCGCAAAAACTCGTGAAAACTCACTAAAACCCAAAACCCGATATCTGGTTGAACCAATAGATAATTTTAACCTTTTTTAGTTTTTAATTATATTTTAGATTTTGTTCTGTATTCTAAATTTTCAATTAAAAAGTTAGATTTTCACTTTTCAGTTTTATATTTGTAATTTTTAGATTTTGATGAAGATTTCACTATGAAACCTGAAAAAAATGAAGTAAACAATGGTAAAGAAAATCAAAATAGTTAATGTGATTCGGTGTTATTTTATTTTTGTTATTGAAAATTTATTGTAATGATGTTTTGTTTTTGGTTTATTTTTAATTTTGAGTTTAATTTATTATTCAGGTTAGATAATTAAATATTCATGAACTTTATGTCTTGATTTATTTTACATGTCATAATTCTGAACTTATGACAAGAAAATTTAAATCGTCTAAACTATTTTTGATATTTGGTAGGTTAAATGAAAACAAAAATATAAGAGTAAAGTTAAGTATTTTCTAAATGTTTTTCAAACATAAAGTATATACATAACCAAATTTTATGTTTTTTTTTTTAAATTAGAAAATTTTAATTTTAATTTCCTTTATTTCTATTTGCATAACTAATATATTGTTATATAATAAAACTAATTTATTTACTAATACGTGGTTTATCCATAGTTGATCCAGTGATCCAATAATCCGATAAGTCATCTGCTTCAATGTTCGGATCGGGTTTAAAAACATTGGAATCAACCTTCCAAATTTATTTGTCGAAATAGCCACACCACTACTTAAACGATGCCGTTCAATATTTCCAAGGTTGTAATTTAACTAATCCAATCAAACGGGTAAAACAAATAATAGTCAAAATCTCTGGGGATGAAAACTAAAATATTAATACAATTGAAAACTCAACTCTAAAGTCGGCTTGGCTGTTTTCGTTTCTCTGCATCCTTTTATCACATTAGAAAAACGTTTGCCTCCTGCTTCTTCTTCTTCTTCTTCTGCTTACGTTTCCTCAAAAGGTCTGAAGGAATCCAGCTTTTACTTTGCTCCCAAGGCTTAACAGTAACCTAAGCGACTTCGCCGTCTTTTCATTCTTCCATCACAAATCGATCTCAGTGCCCGGATCCATGGCTTCCGGATCCTCGGGTCGGGTCAACTCTGGTTCTAAGGACTTCAATTTCGGGTCTGATGACATCCTCTCCTCCTACAACGACTTCACCAACAATGACTCCAACTTCGATGCTACCAACTCCAATAAGGTAACAAAGAACCAACCTTCCGTCCATTTTGCGAGTTTAGTTTATATTTCAAGGATTCTAGGGTTTGGATTTGGTTCTGAATTTGAAGTGAGATGACGCGTTTCTTAGGTTAATCGAAACTTATTGACATGTCCTGTTGCTTTATTTCTATAAAGGTTGTTACTTTTAGTCGTGCCTCGAAGAAGATTTCATTTACTTGATTATGATACTGCTTCCTGCTGTTGTAGGAATTTCACAAGACGAGGATGGCGAGGTCATCGGTTTTTCCTACAAGCTCTTACGCTCCACCAGAGGACTCTTTGAGGGAAGAGCTTACTTTCATTGTCGAGAGAAGCATGAAGAAGTAAGTATTCAGACAATATGATGCGGTTTCTTGAAGGATTAAGCTCACGTTTGTTCCAGTTAGAATTGCTATAATCTTGATAAGACTGATGTTCGGCTTAGGTCTTTGGATAAACGTCTTCAAGAGGTGTGTTTATGCTTACTTTGTGAAGATTCTGATTCTGCAATGGGTGTTGCTGATGTTAGGTGCATAGGTCTGTTCAAGTTCTTAGAGATAAACAAGAGTGGATACTCAGAAGGAGCTGGCGAGGCTTCAACTTGTGTCGAAAGGTTCATCCTCCTCGTCTCACTCTCAACACGGTGAAGAGCGGGTCGCGACTCCTGTTTCAGGGCATAAGAAGAGTGAGAACAACTCAGATGATGCAACCAACCTACAGCTTGCACTTGCTTTGCCTCACCAAATAGCACCACAACCACCTACACAGCAGCGCAGCGGTATTACATGCCTCCTCCTACAACACAGCTTCAAAACACACCTCCACCAGCCCCTGTTCCTCCTCCACCGTCTCAGGCTCAGTTCATGCCCCCACCTCCTTCTCCATCTCACCAAAGCTCGGCTCAATCTCACTCATTCACGCAGTACCAGCAAAATTGGCCTCCGCAGCCACAGTCAGTGGAGCCTACCAACCATACACGCCTGCACCATCAAGCAACCAATTTCCAGTAGAACCGTTGCCAAGCAGTATACAGATGCAATCACCATACGATGGACCACAACCACCATATCAAGCTCTACAGAAGCCAAAGATGTCTTATAATCCACAGACAGGCGATGGGTATCTACCCTCAGGCCTCGTCCGCCTGGTTATAACATGTATGAAGGTGGGCGGATGCAATACCCACCACCTCAGCCGCAGCAGCAACAACATCAAAGTCACTACATGCAAGGTCCACAAGGTGGTGGGTACGCACCTCAGCAGCACCAGGCTGGTGGTAGTGGTAACACAGGGACACAATCTCGTGTCTTGAGATCAAAATATGGTGAGCTGATAGAGAAGCTAGTAAGCATGGGTTTTAGAGGAGAGCACGTCATGGCCGTAATACAGAGGATGGAGGAGAGTGATCAAGCTATAGACTTTAACGCACTCGTTGACAGATTGAGTGTACAGTCTTCAGGAGGGCCTCCCAGAGGATGGTGAGAAGCTCCTCTAGTTCTATGTTTTTCACAATAAAAAACTGTTTCCTGTTAACGTTAGTGTATAGGCCCTAGTTTTATTGGGCCCAATAGATTGAATCTGATGTGTAATGGGGATCAGTTCAGATTTCCTTGAAGCCTATTTATCTGTGTTCGACTTCCTCTTTAACCCAAATCTCTGATCTTGCTTCCCTCTGCACAACCTTCTGTTTATGTGGAGAGTATGCAACAGCAGTGTAAGAAATCTGTTAGCGGATAAGTTTTACTTTGGAAAGCATAATCAAATTCAGCATATGATGATATACTTATGTAATATCTTGTTATCAGGAAATTCTATCTATTGACATTGTAGTTCTTTATTTATTTACTTGTATTTTGACTGTGTTTACAATAATGATAAATTCTAATTTCGTCAAAAAGAAGAAGTGAATCTTATGTATTCCGTATCGTTTTATAGAAAAAATGTTTATAAAAGATTATACAAAGCATATCCAATAAAAATACATAGAATAAAAAAGCATTATAAATGTCATAAAGTAGAACCCCGCGTTAATAAAAAGTCACGCGCGTAAACACACGAAACTAAATAAAAAGCGCGGAAGCAAAATTGAAGAGGCGCCAAGTTATTTTATTTGAAGAAGCGCGGCAGAGTCTGGCGCCAATAACCGCACCCGCCAAGATCTATCCACTACTCCCATATAAAACACATCTCTAACCTCCCAATCTCCATCACACATCCTCCTCCGCCTCTATCTCTCTCTACTCGATTTCTCCTTCCCAAAACTTACACAATGATGTCCCCCGTGAAAAAAACCTCTGCCATAAGACCCGTGGAGTTCTACGGAAACGCCCTTCCCCGTCCTCGTTTCTTCGACAACCCAAAGTTCAACTCTCACCGCGTAGATCCTCCCCTCTCCGTCCTCGATCCTCTCCTCTCATGGGCCAGAGAGGCCCACTGGTCCATGGGCGGTCTCAACTTCACCCGCCTCCGTCTCCAGGGACGGATCGAAGGAAACGTCGACAAGCTCCGTGCTCAACTCGAGAATTCCACTCCGGTGAAAATAGAATCTGGAGATTCCGACAGGAAGAAGAGAAGATCTGAGCACGATTTCGATTCTCCTCCCGCGGCTCCTGTTGCTGTGAAACGGAGAAGGTACATAGATCTGAACGATGATGTTGACGATGAGGAGGAGGGGATAGGATCGGAGGATGAAGGTGTGGCTAGGATCAGAAGAAAGCTCTCTGATGATTTTGATAGAGTGGCTGGAGAAAGTAAGATCAATGTTGTTGTTAAAGCTAATAAGAAATCGATTGAATTGGGATCTGATGGGAAGAGACTTAAGGAGAAGAAGAAGACAAGTTCAACGAGAACATCTCCAAGATTGGTCAAGCTTAGATCATCTAGTTAGTTAATTTTTTTTTTTTCAATTTACATTTATCTCTGTAGTGTTTAGATTGAAGGGTATAGTTCATGGTTGGAACTTAGTTTTTGGATTTCCTTTGTGCTTATAAATATGAATCCCCTTTGTACCCTTTATGAACTAATCAAATTAGAATCATATCCTATGTGTACATTTCTAAATGTCTGTCTAACAAAGTTTTCTCAACATGGTTTTCTTAAGACGTCCTGTGACAAGGCCCAACTTGTGCAACTTTGTTCAATCATCATTCATATTGTTTCCTAGAGAAACAAAGTTAGTGTTTTTGGTCTTTCACAGAGAAACTATTTCAGTTATTAAACCGCGAAATGAGCTGACATCCTAAGAATGATGGCTGAGTAAAATTTTTATTTTCATCTGTGGCACAATGGCAGCAGAGGTGATGCAACCACTTGCTCCTCTCTTTGGCTGAGTAAATATCTAAAAGATTACTTTTCTTAAAACAAGACTAATCCAAAAATATATATAGCATTTTTACTAACCAAGTTCTCCAATGATTGACTATAACTCATAAAACCCGTATTATTATTACTCATAAGCCACATACATAAAACAGAGTAACCGAAAAAAAAGAAGAAGAAGAATATGTGCTCCTCAAAGAAATAAGTAACAAAGACAATAACTTGACGTGGTTATATAATGACGTGCAACCATTCGATCTGAGATCAGAAAAACACATCAAATCCAACAAAGGAGATCACTTCAGGAGGAGGAAGAGTAAGAGTTGAATAAGACGAAGTAAGCAAGAAGAGCAGAAAGAAGAGCCACAAAAAATCCTACTTTAAGTAGAACTTTAAACACAAACCCAGCGATCTCTCTCGCCACTTGCCTTCCTTCAACCATCACTATCCTACTCCATCTCCATGAGAACACCATCATCACCACCGCTAATACCCATATCACAACGATGGCCGGCACAGCTATGAACAGGGCCGACGTCGCCATCCACAGAACTCCGATTACTGCTCCAAGAAGCACCGAAGCGAAAACCGCAAGCCAACCAGACGATGTGTTGTGGTTCTCTCCGTACCACTCAACAATAGAGTTCAGCCAGTTCCACGAACAATACAAGAGGGTGGCGTAGACTACAAGAAAGAGAGAGGCCCATGTTCCTGTCTTGTACGAGGCCATTGTCTCTTTTCCTTCCTTGCCTACTGTCTGCTGGTAAGAACTGTGGTGAATTAGTAGTAAAGATCTTTGTCTACTTCATCTTCTTCTCTCTGATTCCTTTTTTTATAGGGCGAGTCTTTGAGGTGAAGACTTGAGAGAAAAGGCACAAGTGGCTGGCGGAACTTTCTTTTGTATTAGCTAGTTGAATCTATATCTTTTTTACATGAAAGACACGCTATTTTCTGCGCAGTGTTGGTCAATTAGTTCAACATATCCCATAAATGTGAAGAACACAAACGAAATTTCCATCGTACATTACATTGGGAAGTAAGGGTGGCCTTGAGTCGCTCTCTAATTGACTAGACAGATAGAGAGACACAGGTATTGACCCTGTAATTTTACTTCTCAGGAAAATGCTACAAAACAACTTTTCGAGATTTGTCCTCCTAATATAAACCTGAACAATAGAGAAAAGGTAATAATCTATATTATAATGATACAGTTTAAAGATTCCTTAAGGTGTCCACATAGGCAGATTGTGGACCCCACATTTTTATATTAAAATAGATAGTTTTTTTTAAAATGGCTACAAACAAAGAATATCAGTTTAGCCAAGTGGTCTAAGACCTCATGTTTGGTCTCCAAGGACATGTGTTCAAATCCCACTGTTCTCATGCATAAACCAATTAAAAATATTTTTTAAACACACATAGTCTTGGTAAAATGGTCACAAACAATGAAATACACTTTAGCCAAGTGGTATAAGGTGTCTAATTAAGTATGCAAGATTGTGCGTTCAAACCACGCAGCTATCATGTATTTTTGATTTTTTTATTTAGGTTATTATCATATAGGTTTTTTGTTTATAAGCTTCTTATGTTTTTTTTTTGGCTTATTGTTTTACAGATCAAAATAGTTGTATAAACCCTAAACCTTAACAAGTTCAAACCCAAAATAGTTAAAAATGAAGCCAAAACGAATAATAAAACAAAAAACCAAAAAAACAAGTCTCACGTGGTTGCCTACGCGGATGGCTTAAAGAACCTTAAAACTATCCTATTATAATATAGCTCAACCCAAAAATAATAAAAAAATAAATCCAAAAACGAACAGACAAAAAAAGACAAAAAAAAGAAGTGA
The DNA here is from genome assembly GCA_932364175.1 of Eruca vesicaria subsp. sativa. NCBI lineage: Eukaryota > Viridiplantae > Streptophyta > Magnoliopsida > Brassicales > Brassicaceae > Eruca > Eruca vesicaria. The sequence continues at coordinate 86,896 of CAKOAT010081155.1, forward strand.
ATTCCACGCGGGTGCATACGTGGATGGCTTAATGAGGGTTGAATAATATAGATTAGGAGCTCAAAAAGTTAAATCATTGCACATATTTCCTAATATATATTTTCAAAAAAATTTGTATGTGAGATAAAATAAAATAATATAAAACAACAAAAATTAATTATTTTCGTTATTATTAAATGAATATATAATTTCTCTTACATTTTAATAAGTACTATAATTTCCTTGAAAACATTCCTCACCACCGATTCCAGACTCCGGCGAATGGATTCCCACAGTCGATGACGCCGTAGATAAAAATGCCACATCATTTATGAACAAAACTCAAACTTACAAAAAACCATATATAAAAGCCTATCTAATGAAACTTAAACATCGAATATTAACTTAATTAAGGTTATTTTCAAATTGATAAATCGTTTAATACAAATATAAATACTATAAATATAGAATTATATCAAGTTTTGATCTACGATATAAAAACTATTTACAGCAAAAAAACACATACATACTTTTACACACTAAAAACTATATTATAGCCTAACTATTCCTATAAACCTTACTTCGCATATAAA
>CAKOAT010081155.1:87567-106856 GCA_932364175.1 Eruca vesicaria subsp. sativa
TAGTCTTCGGCGAATGAATTCCCACAGTCGATGACTCCGTAGATAAAAATGCCACATAATTTATGAACAAAACCGAAACTTACAAAAAACCATATATAAAAACCTATCTAATGAAATTTAAACAACGAATATTAACTTAATTAAGGTTATTTTCATATTGATAAATCGTTTAATACAAATATAAATACTTTAAATATAGAGTTATATTAAGTTTTGACATACGATATAAAAACATGAAATTTTCCATTTCATTATTAATTGGTGTCATTAGAAGAATCCACTAAACCAACAATTGAAAAAAATACACGCAAACATAATGATCCCGGCTCCGCGCTTGCGCGGGGAATATGCAACTAGTATCAGTAACTTTACAGTTATTAGAGCGATTATATCTTTGTTTCTGAGAGAAAATATGTTGTGACCGGTAAAGATCAGGCCTCAACGTAGTTTGAATTGCCTTGCTAAAATAACAGATTCAGTATACCAATAAACTGTAAAAGAGTACATATCCCATCTGTAACTTCTCAGAATGTGAAGTTGTGTTTGGTGCTTAAAACTTTCGAACTCTCGACAACACTCCAGGTTAAAATTTTGGGATTTGGTTTCCAAGAGAATACCGATAAACATGCTTGTTGGTAAGCCACATTTCTTAACCGATCTCACTTCATCTTTTCTCAGTTTGTTTTCAGTTTATCCCTTTTTTCTAATTCTCAAACATCGAAGAAGGTAACAATGGTTAAAGGAATGAATATATAATATCATTTACTCATCTATATCATATCACGAGAATCACTCCTTTCATTACTCTTACAGTCACTATAATCTCGCTCTATATATATCTATACAATTCCCTATCCAATGACTATACACGTTTTCAGATCCTATAGGCTATAACCACATCTTCTTCATTCTTTTCATTTTATTTTTACTACTCATAATATTTTCTAGATGCTTAATGGAAAATTTTGTTTCGTTTTATTCATAGAAGAATGAATTGATGATGATTGCTCAAAAACCGAGTATGTGTCAGATGATATGAGAAATTGATTCAAGAACTGTCAAAACAGAGAAACAAGCGAACCCATAAAATTCAAAAGAACATAAATGTCGCTAATGATTTGAGACATTTTTTTTTTTTTTTTTTAATCTTGACAAATTTTCTCGGAAACTCGGAAGACTCCGATGATTTTCAGATGATCATTTCTGTCTATTTTCCGAGAATGCCCATAGTTTGAAGGTAAATAACCGACGATTTAATGATCATGAATTTTCGGACATTTGATCTCGAAAAGTACCAATAAATTTCCGACAACGTAACGAGGAAGATGTGATCTGTCGGTAGCTTTCCAAGAACTTGGCGACAACTTGAACTTTCCGAGACCCAAACTCCTACGATATAACTTTTCTCAGAAAGTCACCGGAACTCGTCAATTTCGACGACTCTGCGAGAATAGTGACGGCCGAGTCACTTGTAGTGTAAGCAGGAAGCTTCTAAAATTGCCAAAATTGTCACCAGGTCTTTCTTTACCTTCTTCAAAATCACCATTTGACTGATTAAAATTTAAAACTCGTTAGCAAACATTAAAACAAATATCAACAAAACACTATGAGACAAAAAAATGCAAATACAAAAAAACAGGGATACATTGAGTCCCTTTTACGATTACGGAGATCATAACAACAGATAGAAGTTTCTTCTATAGAGGTTGCTACAGTTTTTTGATGATAATCACCAATGAAAAAAAATCAGCCACGCAAATTCAGATCCGTTGTATCAAAACTCTAGAGATTTGTGAAATAGATGACCAGAGCTTTGTGAATTATTTTAGAACACCGAACAAACAAAAAGAGAACCAAAGAGTTGATTCCTCAATTAACAAACAGAACAAACCAACAAAAAAAAACTTACATCGTGGTGATACATGTCTCCATATAAGATGAAGATAAAGTTTGAACGGTGGAACATCATTGGTTTCTGGTTTGGAAAGAGTTGTTTCGTAAATTTTTTTTCTACTATTTTAACTAAGGCTGGGCAACCGGTAAACCATTCGGTTGTCGGTTCCATAGGTTTTCATGGTTAACAAAAACAAGTTCCATTCGGGTAAATTTAAAGATTGGTTTGGTATCGGTTTGGGGGCTATACGGTTCGGGTCGGGATTGGTAGACTTGCATGGAACTAGTATAATTCGGAATACTTTTGGGAACGGGTTTATGTCTGTATTTCGGTTCTTAGATGTACCATTTGTAGCGAATGTAACCATTGTAAAGCTTGATAATTTCGTAACTTGCAATGCAAGTAAGTAAAAACACAGAAATAAAACATTCAAAATCATCATAACCCTAAGACAAGACATATATGAAACGAAAGTACCTTTATTATTAATAGTAAAATAAAAAACTTAACAACTCAGAGAATTCAAACAAAGCTAAAGCCATAACCAATTTTTTAAAACCAAAATGAGAAATATTATTCAAACTTCAAAAAAATAAAACTCAAATGCAAAAAACTTCAAGTTCTATACTTTTTCACCGCCTTCGTTACTTCATACTTTGACCTTGAAGCTTCGATCATCAAACCGCTGGGCTTAAAACTCTGACATAAAAACAAAGCATGAGAAACGAGGTAGCATAAACACATAAAGTACAGAAGATAGTAAAAAGAAAGTGAAGAGATACACAAACTTTTCTGAAGTCGACAAGCAACTCCACATTAGCAAGCATTTGCTCATTTGTAGTGACTTGTTCACTCACCTAGATGTCAGCATGCATCCATTGCTCAGTGCACATGAAATTTTTTATCATGTAATGAGTTAGACAATTTCAATATGGCTCCAAGATCCTACCACTTGTGCTAAAAACACTTTCGAATGCCACTGATGAAACTTGCATGACGAGGAGATCTCTTGCCATTTCAGCAAGCACAAGGTACTTAATCTTGTGAACCTTCCATCAAGAGAGAATATCAAACTCAATGCCAAGCAAGAGGTTAGGAGTTTCAACTGCCTCTTTCATGTACACTTCAAGTTCATATCTTGTATCCTTTTCCTTTTCAGCAATCAGTTCCTTATACACACAATCTATTCTTTCATAACCAAAATCTTTAACTATCAGCTTCATTCTATCAGTGCCTTAATCTTGCCACAGTCTGGATGAATGAAATAAAATTCATATTCCTAATTTTGGGATATGAAATAAAACCTCGAAAAATCGTCTCATAGTAAATGGAATGAAACTAATTGGATGCAAAAACTGCCCAATCGATTATGTTTGCAATTATGTCCACCACTTCAAAACAGTTCTCCACATGAATCATGATCGATACATAGTTTGAACATATATATTGAAGTAAATATGACATGAGACCTAAACATTGTAATTAGTAGTTATTACTTACTATTAGGGTATTGATGTGATCTCAGAATTAATACCATGATGATTACATTTAACGAATAAGTTGAGTAATGTGCATTGCAACATGTTTGAAAGAATCTGTGAGAAAAATCAGAAGAAAGTTACAAAAAAAATCAGAAGAAGATGAATTTTTTGACTTTTACAGGCTGACTTATTTGACCAATAAGTCCAACCCCATAAATGTCGACAGCACAATAATAAGAACATTTTCAACATTAATTCCCAGCGGCTTGGATGGGAGGAGAAAAGAATGCAAAATTAATTCCAAGAGATTATTAAAGCATTTTCACACCAATACGGCAATACCCTTTAGAGTTTACATTAGTTCACTAATATATTTTAATATTTTAACATATGTATCTACCAACCCAAAAGATTGATTTGAGCACTAATCTGTTGTAACTTGTAACTTATTCCGCTTATTCATTGTATCGGTGTGGGATTCACCATTAGTTTCTCTGTGCTGTTATTGTCAAATTGCTTCTGTGCTATATATCATTTGAAATGAATATAGGTATTCTTGAGATGAACGACACGCAGTATCAAATTCGAAAGATTTTTAAAATTTTCTCAAACTAATATTCATCCTATTGTATTTTTAGTTTCATTACAATTACTAGGTTAAAATCCATGCATTACAGAAAATGAATGTTTTATGTACAAATTATTTTACATATTATTATTTATTTATGTTCATTTACGTATTATGAATAATAAATATATTAAATAATTGAAAAGCGAGTAAATATTATATATATATAATTAAATTGGAATAAACACATAAATCAAAGTAATACATCAAAGTAATCATTTTATTTATTTTCTATTGTATATAAGTATAACTAAATTTAAATGATATTGACATCGATATATAATATATTTTAATATGAATATTTAATTGAAGTTTCATAGTTTTTGTTTATATGATTTTATGATCATTTGTATCTTTTTATAACAAAAAAATAAAACTATTTTTCAGAATATTTTCAGTGTAAATTTTTAATAGTTTTAGTAATTTTACTCGTTTAAATAAGATCTAAATATTACATATAAGAAAAATATGAATTTTTAATTATATGCTTAAGGTGACTTTTTAATTTTTAAAAGTATATATTAAACAAAAAAAGATACGAAAACTGTTATCAACTATTTCTTATTATAAATCATCAATTGTTATTTATATGTTAATCATATTAAATAATTCCATAAATTGTATTTAAAGAAAGAATGAAGAATATATTTATGCACTACTAAGTAATTTGATAGTTAGTTTAAAAGAAAAATATAGTATTTATTTAGAAAGACCAACCTATTTTTTAAGGAATCTAAAAATCATCTTAATGATAATACATGACTACAATTAAAGATTATAATGCTCTTCAATTAATCTCTATAATATTATTTGAGAAGTCAGTTTCCTACGTGTCGCGCTCACGTTAACTTTCGCGATGGTTGATTACATAGATACCCTTAATGAATTGTTAGATTTTAAGATTATTATTAATTTTTTTATTTAGTTTATATTACCTTTTTCCAAATAACATATATAATAAAAAAGAAATATTTCTAAAATTTTAAAACGAAATTATATGTATATAATATGACTCTATTAAAAAGGAAAGTTCACAAAATAGTAATACCCCCATTAATATATATTTTAAATAAAATAAAATATATTTTAAAAATAAATTAAAATATATATGTTCATGATTTTCCAAAAATTTATCAGTTACACTTTATTTTCTAATATTTTTAGAAATCAACATATAATTTAATAAATATTATGAAAATACATGTATATTTAAGCGATATATAAAAGTAATTTGATTTTACTTAACTAAAATAAAGAGTAAATAAATATTATGAAAATACATGTATATTTACGCGATAAATATAACTAATTTGATTTGACTTAACTAAAATAAAAAGTAGTTATACTTCAATTTTAATTTAAAAATATATTGAACTCAATATACTCACAAAATGAATGACTCCACTAATCTAATTTATATCCAAAACTAAATATCTAACTAGATTAAGAACATATAATTTTATAATAATAATAATAACATATTTAATTTATACATATAAATTAGAGGTTTTCTCAAAGTATATTAAAAAGAAAAAGAAAATATTAACCAATTACAATTTAATTATTTTGTAGAATTTATATATATGCATGAGATTTCAAAATATTATCATTATATTCATTTATGTAATTTTAAATCAAACACTTCATCTTATTATTTATTTCATTTTAAGCACAATATAAATTAAGTTATACATAATTTAACTATACTATATTTACATATCTATGAATATATTTACATATCTAAGACAATAACCAAACGAAATGAAAATAAGAAAATTAGTCAAAATTTTATTATATTTAGAATAAAATATTATAGCTGAATTCAAAAAATAGATATTATCCAATATACCAAATTGATAACCAAACCAACTATTGATACAAAAAATAATTAAACCAATAATAATATATCCAAAGTCATATGTATAATTAGAATAATATAATATTTATTAATATAAATTAATTCAAAATTTAAACTAAATATCATTTAATTATTATAAAATTTTACTTTTATGAATATTCATACCCGTGCATGAGCACGGGAAAATCACCTAGTATATAAAAAATTGCCTATATTTTATGAGTTAAATATTTATTGGAGAATGGTTTTAGAGCATCTCCAATAAGTAGGTCTGACCATCCAGGATCCCAATCAGGTTTTGATTTTGTCTAATCATATTTTGATTTTTCAGGTTTATAAAAATTAACCCCACTTGAATTATATGAAAATTTGGTTTAGTAGTGGTTTAGATTCTATCGGATTTGGGTCAGAGTTAATAAATCTTTAAAAAATCAATATAATCTTATTGTATTTTTGGATTCGCATCGCAATAGCTTCTTCAGTTTTAAAGTACCTGATTAGAAATCTCTCTACGCAGGATATTATGGCGTAATTTGTCGACTTTTTGTTCATTGACTATATTCAAAGCTCAGACATCTCTTTATGTATTGACTAATAATTTAATGTTATTCTGACTTTACCTTTCTATCTAAAAAATAGAATCATCTGGTTGCAGACATTATTTGAATTATTGGTTCTTTGACAATAATCGAAAGAAATATCTTCCTCCTTCTCATAACCTCATCACTTTCCATCTCTGTCTTGTCCTCTGATCAACATCCTTCAGACATGTTCACCAAACCTTCCATCTTCCTCCTTCTCACCACATCCCATCTCCTATTCCCACCAATCTCATCCATCGATTTCATCTACAACTCCAACTTCACCACCACCAACACACTCCTCATCTCCGCAACCGTCGACTCTCCCCCCTCCATCTTAACCCTCACAAACCAAACAACTTCCTCCATAGGACGCGGTCTCTACCCTACAAGAATCCCCGCCTCTTCCTCCTCCTCCTCTTCACCTCTCCCTTTCGCCACGTCATTCATCTTCTCCATCTCCCCTTACAAAAACAGACTCCCTGGCCACGGCTTCGCCTTCGTCTTCCTCCCTTCCTCCGACACCTCCGCCGCGGAGTCAGCTCAGCACCTCGGCCTCTTCAACTTGACCAACAACGGCGACACAAACAACCGTATCTTCGCAGTCGAGTTCGACGTCTTCTCGAACCAAGAGTTCAACGACATCAACGACAACCACGTCGGCGTCGACGTTAACTCCTTAACTTCCGTCTCCTCTGCCGTCGCAGGCTTCTACAGAGACGGTGGTGCGTTCACGGAGTTAAGGCTTAACAGTGGAGATAACTATCAGGTTTGGATCGAGTTTAACGGCTCGGTGATCAACGTCACGATGACTAGAGCCGGCTCGGTGAAACCTGTGAGACCTCTCATAAGCATTCCTTTGAATTTAACTGGAGTTTTAGTGGATGACATGTTCGTGGGGTTCACGGCATCCACGGGGCTACTAGTGCAGAGTCATAGGATCCTCTCGTGGAGTTTTAGCAACTCTAACTTCTCTATTGGTGATGCTTTGATCACAAGGAACCTTCCTTCGTTTAACTTACGAGACGACTCTGTTTTGAACTCTAGAGGGTTCATCGCTGGGGTCTCTGTTGGTGCTATTATGTTACTAGTTTGTATTATTGGGGTTGTTTTTTATGTTGTGAGAGGGAGAAGACGAAGGAGGCTAGAGGATGATGATGTTGAAGATTGGGAGACAGAGTATTGGCCTCATAGAGTTCAATACAGAGACGTTTTGGAAGCGACGAAAGGGTTTTCGGAAGAGAATATGATCGGATACGGAGGCAACTCGAAGGTGTATAGAGGAGTGGTGGAAGGTAAAGAAGTGGCGGTGAAGAGGATTATGATAAGTCCTCGAGAGAGTGTGGCTGGGACGAGTGAGTTCTTGGCGGAGGTCTCGAGTTTAGGGAGGTTAAGACACAAGAACATAGTGGGACTAAGAGGTTGGTGTAAGAGAGGAGGTGAGTGTCTTGTATTGGTGTATGAGTATATGGAGAATGGGAGTGTAGATAAGAGGTTGTTTGATGAAGATATGATGTTGGAGTGGGAAGAGAGGATGAGAGTGATAAGAGACGTAGCTTCGGGGATGTTGTATTTGCATGAAGGGTGGGAGTCAAAAGTGTTGCATAGAGATATTAAGACGAGTAATGTGTTGCTTGACAAGGATATGAACGCTAGGGTTGGTGATTTTGGATTAGCTAAGTTGCAAAACGCTAATAAAGAGATGGTTAGTACTACTCACGTGGTTGGAACAGCGGGTTACATGGCGCCTGAGTTGGTTAAGACAGGGAGAGCATCTGTGGAGACAGATGTGTATAGCTTTGGAGTGTTTGTGTTGGAGGTAGTGTGTGGAAGGAGGCCAATAGAGGAAGGAAGAGAAGGGATAGTGGAGTGGATGTGGGGACTAATGGAGAGAGACCAAGTGGTTGATGGTTTGGATGAGAGGTTGAAGGTAAGAGAAAGGTTTGAGATAAAGGAAGTAGAGATGGCTTTGAGAATAGGACTTTTGTGTGTGCATCCTGATCCGAAGGTGAGGCCAAAGATGAGACAAGTGGTGCATATATTGGAACAAGGGAGGTTGAGTGATGATGAAAGGGAGAGGGAAGGCATGGAAGTGAGCTTCTTGGAGAGGATGAAGAGTTCTTATTTGTTGGGCACTAGTGACGGAATGCAACAACAACAACATCCCACATTCTTAGATGTATGGAACTCTTCTCACTCTAATAATTCGTTTAGGAGTTCTAGTTCTATTTTTCAAGGAAGGTGAGAAGCTAGTGTGAGATGTACTATTTTTTTTATAGTATATATAAACTATATAGCATATACAGGTTGTGTGATTTGTCTGTATATAATATATGCATGAATTTAACCTATGTCTGAAATAGACTTATTTAGAAACTTCTTAACATTCTTACCAAAAAAAAGATATTTTGAAAACTTCCATAAACAGTCATTTAGTGTTTTTAATAGTTGTTTATGCTCATTTCGTACAACAAAGCACCAGTGGTCTAGTGGTAGAATAGTACCCTGCCACGGTACAGACCCGGGTTCGATTCCCGGCTGGTGCATATTTTTTACTTTTTGACATTTTTATTTTCTTTCAAAATACATCCTTTTTGGACCATCAGCGTCTTTGAAAATAAGTGAAGATGGTGCAACTGATAAAATGGGTTAGAGAATGATACTATTAAACCAATGAAAAAACATAGAAAAAGTTCAAACATAAAATGGCACATTAATACTCGCATTAGAAACCCCTAGACCATTATGAAAACAACAAGAACTAATCCTAAAGAAACCACCCCAGGACCAATCACTCCGGCCGCATTGTGAGCTTTCTCGGGTCCTGGAGCCGGAGCAAGAGCTTCTGAGTCAGAAAGAAACACTCCCGGAGAAGGCGCTGGAGATGACAAAGCCACAGGAGACAGAGTCGGTGCTGGTGAGGGAGATGGCTGATGAGGACTGTGGCTATGGTGGGCCGTGGACATGACCCAAACGGCTAGCTTCTGGCCTTTGAGACAGTTTTCCGAGTTTCCACTGACGAAAAAGAATGGACCTGAACGGCTAATCACAAAGAGAGAGTCTCCGTCTGAGATGGAAGATATGGGGTGAGTCATGTTGCATGTGTTGTACGCCCCTTGACTTACCTCCAACACTGAATCTTTTCCCTTTGTGTACTTAAAATCTTGCAATTGCACACCAGTTAATATTATATATCGTGCATTGTAATGACATTATGATACGTTAATGTGTATTGTATAGTTGAGAACAGAGAGATTACTTACAAAGAGTGTCGTTGACTTGAAACCGGTTTCGGTGAGACCAATGAGAATAATCCTCGGAAGGAGTACGAACCCAACCATCTTTCCCACCTACATAGAACTTGTAACCATTTGATAAGCCTAATGCAAACACCAAGCCAATTAACATCACAAACATCAAGTAAGCATCAAAGCTTTTGATCAAACCCATCTCTCCAAATTTTTTAACTAAACCTCAAATATTTGCTCTCTTGAACTCTGTGTTGCATTTGGGTGCTTGTAAGTGTATTTATGGTGAAAGTAGAGAAGTCATAGCCGTTGGGTGAAGCTTTTGGCTGCATGGATTTCTGCAAACTAATTTGAAGCGTTTTGGTTTTGCTCCTGATCTTCTTTTTTTTACACGTTTTCGACATGCAGTGGACTTAACGGCTATCTTCTTTTCACACACTATATTTACTCCTAGCAAACAGCCATTTTCCACCAGATGTTTCAACTAGTTAGTCATTTAACTAAAATCTGAAATCATTTTTATTAAGCTTACGGAACTTATTGTTCTATGTTGCGGAAGTTCACATAGTGAAATGATTTATTTAAGAGATTATTTTCCACTAGATGTTCCAATTAGTTAGTTGTTTGAATTTTCAAATGATGCATTCTTTTGCACTTGTCTTATTTAACAGTTCCAAAAATTGTTTATTTCATTCTTCTAAAGTTTATATAACCGTTAAAGTTTGATAACATGTTTTCTTTTCATTCCAATGTTCATTATTGAACCAAAATATATGTTATATTATATCTCTTTTATGTTTTATTGTAAATTTTTAAAATAAATGTTTAATTTAAATAAATTCTATTTTTATGAAAATTTTGTAAGCATAAGAAAATTGAAATTTAATAAAATGAAACTAGGTTAAGATCCACGTATTATGTGGGGTAAACATTATGTATACAAATTTATTTTTTCATATTATTATTTATTTTATACTCATTTACGTATTATGAAATAATAAATATATTGAATAATTTAGAAATGAGTAAATATTATGTATATAATTGAACTAGAGTAAACACATAAATCAAAATAAATAAATCAAAATAATCCTTTTATTTATTTATAAATGTAAATGATATTGACATAGATATATAATATATTTTGATATGAATATTTAATTGAAACTTCCAAATTTCTACTCATATGATTTTACCAACATTTGTATGTATCTTGTAAACAAAAAAAATAAACCATTAATCACAAAATTTTCAATTTGAGATTTTTAATAATTTTAGTAATTTATAATTATTTAAAAAAATTCTAATGCAGATTTCAAAATTAACATATTTATGTATTTTAATTTAAACGATACTATATATATAAATAATCTGAATATATATTAAGTGATATTTTATATTCATATGATTTTATGATCATTTATATTCTTTTAAAACAATAAGTAAAATCATTGTTCACAAATTTTTTATTGTAAAACTTTTAAAAGTTTTAGTAATTTATAATCATTTTAAAAATTTCAAAATATAACATATAACCAAAACATATTTTTATTATATGGTTAATGTGATTTTTTAAAAACACGTTTTTTAACAAAAATGATGAAAGATACAAAAACTATTTCAAATCTTTATTATTCAAAAATTATTAATTGTCATATATATCTTAATCATATTAAATAATTCTATATATTTTATTTAAGAAAAAAATGAAGAAATATTCTTTTCTGTATTACTAATTAATGTAATAAAAGTATAATATATTTAGATGAACTAACCTATTTTTTCTGAAAAATCTGATAATCATCTTAATGATGACAGGTTACACCTAAATGTTATAATACTCCCAATTAATTTTAGAATATAATTTTTTGAAATAAAAACTGAGTAATACATTAATGTAAAAATCAACTTCATTTTGGTATTGCACTGAGTAATACATAAGAGATGATCCCATATTCCAAATAGAACTTACAATGTGGATTCATAAGAATGTAAATTGAACTCTTAGATGTAAGTTCTCATAAAACATATTATCCAAACTAGAATAGAGTTGTAAATTCTTATGATTTGGTTAAAACCTAAAGTACTCCTATTGTTTTACCTAAAAAGGAGTTTAATACAATGAATAATGGGCTTTTTCAACAAGATCAAGGCATTACGCATTTTCTCTTAAAGCCCCCAACCAGTTAGACAAAACTTGAATAACTTTCATTTTCTATAAGTGGATATCCGTTCTGATTAGGCCTAGTTCTGGTCGGTTATTAAATGTGAAATCGAGATTCCATTTCTAGTCATGTTTTAACTTGAAACATGTAACATTAATCTCTATCAAACTAAATGGTTATGGAAATAAGAAGTTTTCAAGGCGTAAGAAAGACCTGAGAATGCGAGATTTCAACAAGAAAAAAAAAGAAAACAAAATTAAATTAATAAATTAAACTTAGAGAAGGAGTTTGATCGTGAGGCTTCAACGACTCCATAACAAATTGGCAGATACAGAATCTTCAATCCTCCTCTCCTTTATCTTCTTCCTTCCTTCAGTTTCGATTGACTTCACTCGAATCAACTTCTATGTTGAATTGTGTTCTTCAGTGACGTGGGTTTGGAGAATTAGCCTCGAATTAGTTGTGGGTATTGTTTTAAATTAGGGTTTTGAGTCATAAAAATCGGAGCTTTGGAGTTGTGTGATATGAAGAAGCGTCAACATTTGGGGGTTTTGGGATTAGGGTTTGAGTTTCAGATCATCTTCTGGTTATCGATTTGGTTGGTGTTTCCGCAGCAAACGGTGGGGCTTAGACCCATTAGGGAGAAAGCTCGAACATGGAGCGACGAGGTTTGTGTGTGTGTTTTCATTGATGATTTCTCGAAAGTTTCTTCCTTTCGATGTTTCCCAGAAAAAAAGTTTGATGCTTTAGCTCTTAGGTTTGATGTAGTTGGTGTAGCTGGATGATCTGTTCTAGCTACAAAGTCTGATCAGTTTGCGAGTATCTGCTTATTATAGTGCTAGAGATGTTGAGCTGATCAGAGTCGAATGATTATCACAACGCTGACCAGATTGAATGGAGATGTAGGATTAGAGTAGCTTCTTTCTAAGTTTCATCATTTGATTGAGCAAGGTGTGATGGTTTAAAACTATCTAGTGTAGCTTGTTTGAGCTTGTCATCAGTATGCAAGCTTTCTTTACCCTGTGAAATACACTGAAATGGGGGAGAATAATTCTGTATTTAGCTTGGTGAGATGTGACTAGTTAGTTTTGCAGAAGTAGTACTCATGGTAGATTGGTAGTTGAGAGTCCTGGATGAGATTTACGGTTTGAGTTTGTAATGCTAGAGGATTTTAGCAGAATTTGCAAAGTGAACAAGTTAATAGTTACGTTAGGCTAACCAGGCAATGTTTGTTTAATGGTTTAATTCGTGAGATTTTGGTGATCTTGTAGTGGCTCTTTGGTAGAAAGCAAGTACCTGAAGGAGGACGGTTTTCCGCGTGGAACATAACAGGAACATATAGAGGTTTGTGGCATGTCTTTCTTCGTTTTTGTACTTCTTGACACTTTAGGATTATCTACGACATGCTCATTTAGCGATAGTCCTGAACCCTCTCATGTGAGGGTTGCTTTATGCTGTGGACTATTTATCAAATATCATTTTCAGGAAATTGGAAGTTTCTGGATTCTTTAAATAGCTCTTCGAAGTTTCAAGACTTCCAGAAATCAAATGGTAATTCTGTGGTTGAGTTAGTGGCAGTTCCAACAAAGATAACCGGTGTGCATTATGTTCAGGTGAACAGTTTATCTTATAAAGTATGTACTATAGGACCGTCCTTGATTATAGCATGCAGTCTTTGAACTTGTAAAATGGTGATGGAACAGGGTGTAGTTCTTTTCCATGATGTATTTGACAATGAACAAAATTTGGGTGGTGCCCAAATAAGTCTGGAAGGTGTTTATATATGGCCCTTTAGACAACTCCGCCTTGTGGCTAACAGGTACTAGTGTTTGTTCTACTTAACTACTTTAAGGTTTATTATTGAGTCTTGACTCCAAGGTCTTTGCATTATTTTGACCAAACAGTGGAAAGGAGAGTGATGCAGGGCCAGATGAGAATAATCTTCTCTCAAATCCCTATCATCTGGTAATGTTCAAGGCTCTTTTGACCCATTTTGGAAATGATAGTGCTTTAATCTGCTGATGGCTTGTTTGATCTGATAAAATGTTCGAAGAGCTTACTAAGGTCAACTTTCTGATGTGTGCACAGCTCGGAATTTTTTCCTCTCAAGTGTTTCAAGAATCTACAAGAGACAGACTACTGCAACGGAAAATTTGTAAGCAGCAGCATAACTCTTTCCCTTACAGTTTACCTTTTTTCTGCGGCCCTGATCTTCAATTTTCTTGTGCTTCAGCGCCAAGAAATGAGATGGATAAGCACTGTAACATCGAAATAGCAGCTCAGATATCCCGTGTTGCTTCTAGTGAAAACAGTATGCATTCTAACTCTAAACATTGGGCTGATCATGGCGTAGTCTTTGTCTCCTACGTCACATTTAATCGTGCGCTGAGGGAGTTTTCCATATTTAATAGATGGAGACAAAAACTATTATCACATGGAAGGATTGATGGAAAGTCCTGGGGTAGGCGATGACGGAGATTGTTTCTCGCCTTTGTTCCTGAATGCGACTTCTGTGAATGTCGAAGTCTACTATAACAAAGCTGTGAACTATACGCTGATGGTCACTTTTGTATCCTTTGCTCAAATGTCTTTCATCCTGTCATAATAGAATGTTGAGCAGTAGTACAGTTTTAGCTTGTTCCTTAACTTTCTGTTGCACGTAGGTCTCTTTCCTCCAGGTTCTTTTGTTGATCCGGCAAATGGAGCACGGTAACACACAATCTGTAAGATATGATATAGCTTAGATGGTCTGATTTCGTTATTATTGTATAGAATGAGTAAATATATGCTAACTTATGGAAGTTGTTGTATGGAAGGGTGCTGCCAAGGTATCCATTGTCATGATCGGACATCAAGCAATCATGGATGCTTACTTATGCCTTTTACATCTCACAGCCGGAATATTAGTTGGTATGTATATCCACATAATAGTACTTTTTTTTCTTATTTTCTCATTAGTCTATTACTTTCTTTGTCATGTAATATGATTGACCCTTGCTACATGACATTGCAACTTTCTCTCATGCAGAATCTCTGTTTAATGCATTTGCAACCGCTGCGTTCTTCAAATTCGTAGTCTTTTCGATTTTTGAGATGAGATATCTTCTGGCCATATGGAAAGCAACCAGGCCTTCCAACAGTGGAGAAGGTTGGGAAACAATGAGGCGTGAACTGTCTTTTCTGTACAGCCGTTTCTGTGAGTTTTTAGTTATCCGCTTCAAGCTTCAAACTCTTTTCGTGCTGCACTTTTATGATATTAGTCATGTCTTATGCTAACGGTGATGTTTCTATCATTATCACAATATTTTAACAGATGGGATCCTTCTTGGTGGCATATTGATAATGTACGAGCTCCACAACTACATGCGGCCGATTCTTCTTCTCATGTACTCATTTTGGATACCACAGATAGTCACCAATGTCATCCGAGATTCAAGAAAGCCTCTGCACCCGTATTACATCGTGGGCATGACTGCTACACGTTTAGCTATACCGTTATATGTTTTTGGATGCCCACACAACTTCATGCGTATAGGGCCTAGCAAGGTCTGGTGCGTGTGCTTGTGCACATTCATGGGGTTGCAAGCTGCCATTCTACTTCTTCAGCATTACTTTGGTTCACGTTGCTTTGTTCCCCGGCAGGTTTGTTTGTTTGTTCTTTTACATCTCCACCAATCTCTTTTATTCATCGTTTTTATCGATGTGCAGATGCTACCAGAGAAATACAACTACCATAGAAGATTTAATCAGGACGTAAGTCGCAACACTGATTGTGTCATCTGCATGACCGCTATCAATCTCAGACAGCGTACCAGTGATTTCATGGTAGAGCTATTTCTTCACCCAGAAACCTAACTCTCGTTTCTCTTAATAGAGAGAATCATGAGCGTGCTTGTTGTGAAAACAGGTAACTCCATGTGAACATCTCTTCCACACGGGATGCTTACAGAGATGGATGGATATAAAGATGGAGTGCCCGACTTGTCGGCGTTCCCTTCCTCCAGCTTAGAGGATGTTTTTCGGTTTGTTAGGATGTACAGACTTCACTCAAGTTTAATTTGCGAGGTAACAACTCAAATCGAACTTCCAAAGCTCAAAGTTTTCATTATTGTCTTGGCTCTGTGATTGATTGGTCTTTTGAGGGACCATGCTTGTATTTGAGTGTTGTTTTTAATTGCTGCGAAAATTGATTTCTGAAACAGGTGGGGCTGGTGGCTCTTTGATTTGATGTCCTTGGAGAGGTGTAGACGTTTTTTTAGATGAAAGCAAAAGCAAATACGGAATATCTGTAACCGCAGCTAGAGGCTACGAATAGACATTGTGTTCTCTGTATAAACAATTTAATGTTAACAATCTTAGTGTATATTCTTTCACTCCACAACCGAATCTTTCCACATTTCTTGTTCTTTCATTTTCCATTGTGAAATCTTTATGCGTAAAAGCTGGACCAGTAGCAATGGCAGGTACTGTGGTAGGTGGAGAAGCTGGAGGAGCCATTGCTAAGCATTCGCTGTCTAGGGGGTGGTCAAGTATAGCTTGTGGTTTTTGCTTCACTGGAGCGGTTTGTTAGGCAGATGATTGTTACAAGTTATTCCTCTGGAACTCAGGCTGGAGACGGTAAGGTTCAGCAGACAGGGCAGAACGCAGACTCCAAGAGCGACAGTGCCATTAACATGTTAGTGTCCAGATTAAGCAGCTCATAATGGCCTATCCCAGTGAGGCTGCAGGGTACATGATCCACTAAAATTACTCTTCTAACTCATGTCCAAGATCTCTGCAAGATAAGGACATGAAATATAAGAAGAGAGAGCCACTGAAAAACAAGTTATGGATCCAGTGTTTATCTCCAACAAAAAACTCTTCTAACTCATGTCCAAGATCGCTTATAGTCCAACTCTATGATTTATATCCAGTGTTCTCCATAGTTTATTTTTTTGTTGGAATGAAGTCACATAACTACAACTTCACAGAGTACATTCGATAAAAACACACAGATTTATTCACTTGTACACCTCAGAACTTTTCTTTGATCATCATTTTTAGCCACTACCAGAGCCGTACTTCTTGCCAAACACAAGAAGCTGAAGCTTGTCATATCCAGCGAGCACACCAGCCCCTGCAACAGCACGAAGAATGTTGGCACCCGCACCTTTGAAAAGCGACTTGGCCCCTTCTTTCTTCACAATCTGATTAAAGGCCTGAATAGAGCTTGTGTACTTCACTGCTTCCCCTGATGTCATCATCATTCTTCTACGCACTGTGTCTATCGGGTAAGACGCCAGTCCAGCTCCAATGGTTATTCCCCATCCCAACAGAAAACTCGCCAAGAAATTATCCTATAAAACCAAACGTGTAAAGAGTACTAACAAAGGACTTGTCAATGTGTTGAAGTGAAGAGTTTTACCTCAAGACCATCTACAAGAACCACAGGCTTCAAGGAATCATACAAACCAAAGTAGAGCCCACGGTACACGATGATACCAACACATGAGATGTTGAAACCGCGGTATAGCCCTACAACACCATCAGAGGCTATAGTCTTCTTGTACACGTCAACTATGCCATTAAACTGCCTCTGGCCACCTTTCTTGGCTGCTTTGGCATCGTTGGCTAAACGGGTACGTGCGTAATCTAAAGAGTAGACGAAAAGCAGAGACGTTGCACCAGCTGCACCACCAGACGCCAAGTTACCTGCAAACCACTTCCAGTATCCATCTTTTTCTTTCTTGAAGTTGAACAGACGTTTGAAGTAGTCTTTGAACGCAAAGTTCAAAGCCTGCAAAAACATAAATAAACTTATGCCTGACACATTCACAGGGCCATTTACATTTTCAGATAAAGAAAAAAAAAATCTACAATCTAAAGTTATAATCTGAATTTATATATTTTCTTATGTACAACAGTTCTTTAAAATTTAGGTGTTTTCTCATATGTTAACATGTCGGTACGTCAGGTACCACAGTGGACCAATATTAGCAACTCATCCTTAGCGGATTCATACCAAGATTCGTCTTTGTATTTTCATTGTGACAAAAAAAATCATTGTGAGAAAAAAAAAGTGACAAGATGAATGTTTTGGTTGTTACAAAAAAAAAAAAAAAAAAAAAAAAAAAAAAAAAAAGATGAATGTTTTGGCATAGTGTATAACCCCCAAAATTTTAAAATAATTTCCATAAAAGTCCCAAATTTCAATTCTAAAAAGATCTTACTAAATTGTTAAATAAAATCTTACTAAATTGTTTATAGGCTCCACAATGTCAGCACTGGTCCTCTGCACAACCATCTAAACATGCATGCAAGAACCAAACATAAGAAGCTTAACCTGAGTGGGGAAGTATCTAAGAACATTGGCAGTGTTGCCTCTCCAAAGAGAGAGCATGCCTTCGTCTTTGACTGTACGGCTAAAACAGTCAGTGATTCCTTTGTATGGTTCAGAGAGACGCCCTGCTCTTATCATTTCATCTTGGTTCTGAATCAAGAGCTTCACACGCTCAATAGGCGCGGCTGCAGTCTTTGAAACAGCAGCCGAGACTCCTCCCATGAGGAAATCGATCAAGAAACCAGTACTAGTTTTCTCGGTAGGCGCTTGAGCAAGTACTGGAACTGAACCACGTGGTATAATGAAAGTGTCATGATTATTTGACTGTAATAGACTCTGCAAGCCTCCATTGACATAAGCACCAGACACGCTGTGATTACGAGTTTGCACACTCGGAGAGAGTATACTAATAAAGGAGGATTGTCCATGAAGCTTCTGAAACACTGATGGATGCCTTGGTTCATTCATTTTTCTGTTCCTGCAAAACTCAGCGCAAGATGATCTGCAAAAGCAACAAAGAAGCAAACCATGATCAACACTTTTCATTACAAAACAGGAGCACACTTAGAAACCTACATGCAAGCTTCTCAAACGAAATGATTCTTGGCCAATATCAAGAAACGAGCCGTAAAGAATTCACGAGCAGTAAGAACAATCGTAGAGAGAAAGTAAGAGAAGTGTCTAAGAACATATGTGGAGAGTCTAGAGGAATCCATGGAAGCTTACCGAAGATTTCTTTCTCTTCGAAGCGGCAATTGCTACTGCATTCCTTTTTGACTCGTGTCCTTCTGGGCCCATTTTAAGGGACCCAAGCGCTCAAAGTTAATTTTAGTTATCTTTATCCTTTTGTAATTGTTTACTAGGATAAGACCCGCGCCTTGCGCGGGATGAAATTATTATTTTTATTATGTTTTGAAAAATGAAACAAAAGTTCGGTTTCATCTAGATTAAGAATGTTCAATCTGGATATCGGGTTTCCGTATTTTGGTTATTAAAATATAACTACTATTCTAAATCCATATTTACTTCAGTTTGATTTGGTTTATATATTGGTTTTCAGTTTATTCAATTTTATACCAAAATACATCATTATTTAGTTTGAAATCATATTACAT
>CAKOAT010081155.1:107127-162368 GCA_932364175.1 Eruca vesicaria subsp. sativa
GTTAATATCTTTAAAAAATAGAAAATTTTTAGAAAGAACTAATATATTTAAATCATTGATAACAAAAAATTTCAATGTGAAAAATTTTATACGTTTATAATTTATAAATGTTCTTGAAAATTCATTGAAATTTTTGAAATTAAAATAAGTATGTAATCTTATATGGTATATAGTTTAATATATATATATATATATATATTTTTTTTTATTATTGAATGATACTTTTTACTCATATGGTTTTATAATCATGTGTATCTTTTTATAATAAAAATGTTAAACTATTGATCAAAATGATCAAAAGATATATTCATATAATAAACGTTTTTGCCTTATAATAATTATTATATATAAGCTATTATAATAAACGTTTATAATAAACGTTCATATAATAATTTAATAAACGTTCATATAGTAAACGTTTAAGCTTTAAACATTTATAAATAATAGATTGGGCCTTTTTATATCGTTCATTGTTTTGTCAAAATGATCAAAAGATATATTCATATAATAAACGTTCTTGCCTTTACCATTAAGTATGTACTTGGTCACAAAGTAATTTCTATTTTACATATACACTTCCATAAATTAAAAGGAATGAAGTTATTATAGTTAATATATGCGAATCGTTATCAAATCGTATATTTTCCTTTTCTTCCATTACATGCGTGCGATATATATATATATAAACTATGTTACATGCGTTATATGCGTCTCTAATTATTTTTTCCTAGCAAATTTCAATTGAACCTAAAGCTGCCACGTCAGTTTAATTGGTATGCTAATTGATTGACAACTAAGCAAGATTACTTTTTAATTATTACAAACTTGAGGTTACATCTTTTCAAATGTTTCTCAATTAATATATAGGGGATTTTTATGTTTAATTGAATTCAAACACGGATTAGTCAAAAGAACGATGACATAACCAAACGTATAGGCCAAATATATATGATGTCATAACATAAACACAGCACACACCAAAATACCTGAACAAACAACGAGAAAACATAACACAAATCAATAAATAGCTACTTGGATAAAATTGCAACCATTAGCTACAATTTGATAATCCCTTAAAGGATTGGGAATCTGTTGTTTTCTGATCAATATATTACTTTGGGCCACAAGAACACAAATCCGAACAATCTACTCAAAAACTGACATGACTTTAGATTAAAATCTTAAAAATGCAACCAGCCAAAGTAGGCTACCAACTGAGATAGAATGTTGAGTAGTCTTGAGATCAGTCAAAACACATGTAAACTTCTTCATTCATTGATATGAGGTTAGTGCGTTCCAAAAAAAAATTAATTAATTTGAGGTTAGTGACATAAACATTGCCAAAACTGATGTCTCTAAAATTCCAAATATCTAGACGATGTTGTATTTGTGAGAGACATATATCCACAGTAAAGATTTTATAGAACAATGGTTAGGCTAAGGAACACTGGTTCTTGTACAACTTGTATAAGGGTGGACACTTTACCCGAACCCAACCCAAAATATTCGAACCGAAATCCAAACTGAAGTAGCAAAATACTCGAACGGATATTAAATTAGAAGAGTTTGGATATCCGAACCCGAACGGATAATACCTAAACCTGAATTGATATCAAAAAATAACCGAATATATATATATATATATATATATATATATATATTTTATTCTTAGTTAATTTATTTAATTTTATTCAAAATATATATATTAGTGTTGTATATAGCTTAAGATCAGGTTATATACATATATATTTTTTAAATGATTTTCTATTTATTTAAAATGAATGTTAAGCTTCTTATTTTATGTTTTAACAAAAACTGCATCCAAAATTTGAAAATAACAATCATATTAGTGATTTTCTATCTTCAATCATTTATTTTCAAATTTATTAGTTGTTAACTTATTAAACATTTAAAAACTAGTTAAGTTAACAATAAAATTTTAAGTATATAAAACTTAAGCAATGAAAAATTTGAATTTTGTCTTTCAAAATCTAAATATCCGAATTTAAAATATTCTAACCCGATATGTAAAAATACCCAAACGGATATTAGACCCCAATACCGAAATACCCGATCCGAATCCGAACATGTATCCAAACACCCACCCTTATATGTATAAATAGATTTATTTATTTATTTTTTGTCAAACTATAAATAGATTCATTTAATGAAGTAATATGTAATGAAAATGGGGAAAATTGACAAAATAACCCTCAACTTTCGAAAATAAGCCAAAAAAATCTCCAACTCACAAACAAGCAATTTTAATCTTCAACTTCTAGTCAAACACGAATAAATCTCATCTTTTCGTTGACCAAGCCATTTTAATCTCGTCAAAATTCAACCGTTTAGTTCCGTTAGTTATATTTAACGGTTGACTTTTAATGAGCCTAAAATGGCTTGATCAACGAAAGTATGAGATTTTTTTAACTTAATTTAAAAATTTAAGATTAAAATTGCTTACTTAAAAATATCTTAACTAAAATTAATTTTTTTAACTGACATAAAAAATATAATTTTACATATCGATTGTAATCACTAACTTAATAATATATGTTCAAATAAGTTTAGCTATAATATTTAAAAATGAATTAAAAAAATTATATACATCAGCTGCTGGAAATCTCTTTTACGCACTTGAGTTCCTCATTTTCACTTGTTTCATCCTCTATTGAGTATATGCGATGATACTTTTAACAATAATGTATTTAGGGTTTTACCTTTAAATTTTATGTTTTTATTCTTAATTTTTTTTGAATATAAGCACTTAATTATTTTATTTTGTATCTGGATTTACAGTATAATTATATGTTTAGTCAATTTTTTTTACTAAACAATTTTTTTAATTCATTTAAAAATATTATAAATAAGCTTATTTGAACATATTTTATTAAGTTTATTATTCTAATCGATATGATAAACTACAATTTTTGTTGAAAAAAATAAAACAAAAATAACAATTTTTAGTTAAGATAAGTGTACAATTTTAATCTTCAACTTTTAAATTAAAATAAAAAAAAATCTCATACTTTTGTTGACCAAGCCATTTTAGGCTCATTAAAAGTCAACCGTTAAATATAACTAACGGAACTAAACGGTTGAATTTTGACGAGATTAAAATGGCTTGGTCAACAAAAGTATGAGATTTATTCGTGTTTGACTAGAAGTTGAAGGTTAAAATGGCATATTTGT
Organism: Eruca vesicaria subsp. sativa; assembly: GCA_932364175.1. Taxonomy (NCBI): domain Eukaryota; kingdom Viridiplantae; phylum Streptophyta; class Magnoliopsida; order Brassicales; family Brassicaceae; genus Eruca; species Eruca vesicaria. The sequence goes on from CAKOAT010081155.1 coordinate 110,320, forward strand.
AAGTTGGAGAATTTTTTGACTTATTTTCGTAAGTTGAGGATTATTTTGTAAATTTTCCCAATGAAAATGTGATAGATAAACATCAAACAAGAACACGACACGTGGCCACCTCACTATATCATAAAGCAGGTGATTAACACTCTCTCGAGAGTGAAGCATCAATCTTCTTCCTTTATAAACCCTAAAATTACACAATTAGGGTTATTTTTTAGTGATTCTGTAACCTTATAGAGAGCGATGGCGACTACAGGGAACGCATCGGTTGCGACGGGAACGACAACGGCGAAGAGAAAACCAGTGTTTGTGAAAGTGGAACAGCTAAAGCCTGGAACGACTGGTCACACATTGACTGTCAAGGTCGTTGACTCCAATCCGGTGGTTCCGGTTACCCGTAAAGCTCGTCCGGGTAGTTCTTCGATGGGTCGTCCGTCTAAGCCTAGTCCAATCGCTGAGTGTCTCATTGGAGACGAAACCGGATGTATTCTCTTCACTGCTCGTAACGAACAAGGTTACTTACTTACTTACTCACACTCTTTATTTTTTTTGCTTTTAAGTTGTTGAAATGGTATCGTCATGTTATTAAAGTCTGGTCCTTTATCTGTTCACTCGTTTATGTCTTTTGGAACATGTTATAAAAACGCTGTCTTGTCTGAAAATTAAAAAAGGAATTACTGCATATTCAGTGATGTCTTTGTGCAGTTTAGTGGACTTGAAGTTTATGTAATTTTTACCATTTGGTTGTGTGAAACTTGTTTGTTCAGTTGTTGAGCTATATGTTAAGAGTTAAGTGTTCTACATGGTTCCAAAACTTAGTATTTGCAACCCACTTTGGCCTAGTGATTGGATTGGTATCGTTGTATTTATAAAGTCTGATCCTTTGTTTGTTCTCTCGTTTATATCTCCGACCCTTTCTGTTTGGCAGACAATAAACTGGTAAAGTATCTTATGTCAAGTTCTGAAACATAATACAAAAGCTGTCTAGTCCGAAAGTGGAATAATTGTGTCCAGTTTAGTGGACTTGGAGTTTGTATAATATTTATCCTGCAAAATATGAGTGGAGTTGTATAATGCATATAGTACACTTCATCTTGCCATTGGTACTGGTGAAACTTGCTTATTCGCACTCTTTCTTTTTGCTTTGTAAGATTTAGAAATGGCATCGTCATGTTGATAAAGTCTGATCCTTTGTATGTTCTCTCGTTGATATCTCTGTCAATTTCTATTGCAAGACACTGGGGCAATGTGTCTATGTCAAGTTGCTGGAAAATATTACAAAAGCTATCTTGTCTCAAAGTGAAAATCTGTTATTCAGTGATGTCTTTGTGCAAGTTTGTATAATATATTTGCTTGGTCAGTTGTTGAGCTATATACTACATGATTCTTGTTGAAAAGTTACTATTGCAATCCCTTTTGGCCTAGTAGTTGGATTGATTTGTTTTGGTTTTGGTTTTGGTTTGTGTGTGTATAGTTGATCTTATGAAGCCAGGGGAAACGGTGATACTGCGAAATTCGAGGATAGACATGTACAAGGGTACAATGAGGCTAGGGGTTGATAAATGGGGACGCATTGAAGCTACTGAGCCAGCGTCTTTCACTGTCAAAGAGGATAACAATCTGTCTCTTGTTGAATACGAGCTGATTAACGTTAATGATCAGTGATCCTTTTCAGTGTGTTTATGGAAAGTTAACCCCTGAGAGTGATTTTGATCTGATTCTTGGTCTTTGATCTAGATGATGAAGATTTGTGACTCGTTTAGAGATGCTTGCTTCTAGGATTTGCTTTTACCCTAAAACATGAAACCAGGATCTTGATTTGGAATATTTATTGAGTTCATGACTTTCCTTATTTTGATGTATGTTAGCCATCTTCATTAGCCTATTCAGTTTCACCACATTAACACATAAGCTAAGGCCCCATCAAAAGAATTTTTCACTCCTTATGATTTCATAGGCTCCAGTGGGTTCCATGCGATTGAATTTTTTTTGGGTCTACCAAAAGATGAGCAATTCTCAGACTTCCACTCTTTAGGATTTCATAGGCTCCACTGGGTGATTTAATTTGTTGTGACTTTTTTAGTTTGAAGAATAAAAAATGGTTTTCACATGAAGATAATGAGTGAGCGAGTTTCAGTTTTTCCATCTTGATAATTTTCCTTGCTGAAGACGTGCGGAGATCATATAAAACTATTAAGTAACCACGATCGCTGGAAGAAGAAAAATAGTAAATGGGCCGTCTATAATTTATGGATTGATAAACTAGTAATTATGTATTAGTTTAATAGAACTAGGTGATTTTCCCGTGCTCATGCACGGACATGTATATTTATAAAATAAATATATAATAATAACTGATTGATATTTATTTTAATTTTTAAATTAATTTATAGTTTGTATGTCTAATTTATATTATAATATTATATTACTTTAATTATATATATAATTTTAGATATGTTATATTTAGTCTGTTTTATTGTTTTTACGGTCGATTTAGTTATCATTTAGATATATTGAATTTTTGATTAATTGTCTTATTTGCATTTATGTTGGTTATTATCTTAGAAATATAAGTATATTTAGTAAGCTTATATATAACTTAAGATTTTTTTGTGCTTAGAAGGAAAAAAAAATTAAAACTAAATTTCTGATTATAAATTACATACATAAGTAACTAATGAATTTCTAGAAGATTTTTGAACACATATCAATATTTACAATAGTTAACATATTTTATAAATTCTAAATAAATTTATGCTTTAGATTGTTTGGATGGTAAACTGAAATTTATTTTAAATAATTTTTAAAATAAGGATTATGATTTGCTTAAGTATTTGACTATGGTTATATCAAGTTTCACAAACATAAAAACAAAAAACCAAAAATCGAAAGATTATTAAGAAAACAGATAATTTTAACTATTAAAATATAATACATCTACCTTGTTAAATTATTTAGTGTTATGGTATTTTAAAATAATTGTAGTTATTTTCTGTTTTTATGTTTGTGAAACTTAATATAACCATAATCAAAATAGTTAAGTAAATCAGAATCTTTATTCTTAGAACAGATAATTTTAACTATTAAAATATAATATATCTACCTCGTTAAATTATATAGTGTTATGATATTTTAAAATGGTTGTAGTTACTTGATCAAAAGATGTTTATCATTAAATTTATTTTTATTTTTATTTTTAGTATCTCTTAAAATAGTCAGTAAAAAGTGATTGTTTTTGAGAAATTATACTATATAAGTAAAATAGAATTTAAATTTTTACTGTAATTGTAAGATATTATAGTCAAATGAATATACTAAAAAAAATAATTTCAATAATACTAATTATAAAAAAATTTCAGTTAAACATATATCAGTTTATGTTAGTTGATTATTTTATGTAATCATAATTATTTTGAAAATATATATATTTTATTGTTTAAAATTATTTTTAAGGAAAAAATATTTCTTTTTCTAATAGCAATATTTTTTGTGTGAAATTTTTTTTATGAAATCTCATTATATACAGATATTGTTTTTTTTATCTAAGAAGATATAGATATAAAGTATTTTATTACTACAAAGGTATATTTTATGTTATTTAAAATATATTTAAATTAATTATTACTATTTTGTGAATTTTCCTTTTTTATTAAACCATATTATATATACTTATATTTTCGTTTTTAAATAGTTTTGTAAATTTTATAAATGTTTCCTTTTTAATTTATATAGTTATTTGGAATTTTTTAAAAAGAAAATAATATTTAATTATATTTTTAATTCATTAGGGGTATCATAGTAATTAACCAACGTGAGAGTTAACGTGAGCGCGACACCTAAGAAAGTGACTTCTCAAATAATATTATAGAGATATTATGGTTTCAACTTTATTAACTTGTATGTGTGTACTGTCCAATATTCGGAATTACATATAAATTTTTTTTTTAAGTAACTTTGTTTTAACCACTTTTAATGCACAAATATAACTCAGTCAATTTATTTATTTTAAAATAGTGAATAAACTGAATACATTAAAATTTAAGAACTGATATGTTCAAATTTAATATGTTTTTATTTTCCCAGAAAAGTCCAATTTTTTTCTTCTGGTTATTAAAAATTAAATAAAAATACGCTTTGATGAAAAATATTTGCGTTGTCGGACTTTTATTAGTTTGGTAGCATACTACCACAAGCAAAACCTTACATTAGGACTAGTCAAATTCTCATGTTTTGAATAGCAAGCTTTCTTCAAACCAAGAGTCTTATATAGATGCACACATTTTATATATGTAAAAATGAGTTGAATTAAAATCAAAATCTTTGAATAGATATATGCTTATGTGACCCAAGCTAGCATTTCTTTATTGAACAACAAAATCCACATGCAAACCACATGGCTTACCAAGTATTTAAAACAGGAAAACTAACTTGCCAAACACTTCTTCGTTTTTAATAGTATTTCAGTTAATCATCCAAACTCTCACAAAGTAAACTAATTATACCAAATAAGTTAATACACAATGCATACCTGATTTTACCTTACACTTCCACCTACTTACATCCGTAAAGTGCTGATTTTTTCAATGTTTCCCCCCAACCTAAACTGGTAAGAGAATTATTTCGGTCAAACCGTGACTTACGCGTTATGTTTCAAAACTCAAACATTGACTTTTCAGAACAAAAGTAAATTACTTTATTTTTTCTTTTGTAATATAAATGTGAAAAATCATCAGCATTGAAATACTTTAATGGTATGTAATTTGTTGATAGAATCGTTTTTGGAAGATCTAATATGAAATAATCATTGCTAAAATAAGAAAAAGTGATTACAAAAAAAAAAAAAAGTGTGTATTCGTCTAGTTAGATAAAAATTTAACCCAAAAGAATATGTACATGATGATAGTATCTTTAGAGAATGCTAGTTTTGATAGAAACGTAAAATAAACCCTATGCTTTACAGCTTTAAACACAATGATAGTATAAGCGTAATTTCATACATCGTAAAGTTGTTGTAGAGCGACCCGTTCAAGTCATAATACTTGGTCAAAACGCCAAGTCGTGGGATTGCGCGGGGAAAATCTGACCCAAGTGATTAACTCTCGAGACATGACCACTTCCTAGTAACTTGGTGTATATATACACATACTCCTTGCTCTCCTTTACCCATCATAACCACCATAACTCCTAAGTTTCTTTCTTAACCAAACACAAAATTTAGTTTTCTTTCCCAGAAAATAATAAGCTATTACCTGATCATTTCGAAGCTAGCTTGTTGTCGGTGCAACATAAATGAGGAGAATTAGTTGGTCTACTGTTTTGATCATGGTGGTGGTGGCGTTGCTAGTGGTAGAACACGTGGTGGTTCCAGCGGCGGCGGGGAGAGTTCTAACGGAGAAGTTAGGAGGCGGAAGAGCAACGGCGATGAGGGTGGAGATGATGAAATCGACGGTGGATTCATGGTTTCAGCGTTTGGCTTCGGGTCCGAGTCCAAAAGGTCGCGGCCATTAAATCACATAAGCTCCCTTTTACCGAGTGAAGGAGACTTAATTAGTCTGTGCTCCATATACCACACTAGTAAAAAAAACTGTATTCCATTCATTCATTTAGGCAAATTAGTATTATTTAGTGGCAGAAACTAAACCAAATATATATACATGTACATAACTTTGCATTTAATTGAAAATTTCAATAAGACTTCATACTCTGGTTTTTACAACAGAATTATTTCGTGGTAGCTGGGTGAGTCTTTGCACGCCAAATAGCCATCCGGGGCCACCTTCTTAACGTTTTATATTACATTGTTTTTGTCAAATCCTGAAGATAACGAAGAGCCTTTGCAATTGCATGTCACAACTCGAAGTTGGAGTGTGAACAAAGCATGAAACTGAAGTTGCTAGACTGTAAACCAAAAAGCCAACAGAATCTCTCTCTTTTTTTCTATTTACGAGAATATTAAGTAGCGCAAGTTGATTTAGAGGAGCTAGTTACAAACCAACTATTGAATGATGAAGCGATTGAACCAAATGAAATTGTCAACTAAACCAGTTCCTATTATGCACATGAAACCATATAAGCTCTTCGTGAGAGTATCCAAATGCTTGGCACTTCATTCCTCTCTGTAGTTTGGATTTTCTTTCAATATGACGAAACCTTCTAGTATGGGAGACAATGGAATGTACCTGTGAATCCCCAAAAAAATAGAGTTTTTTAGATTCCAATATGTGTAACAAAGTTTTATTTCGAGTAGGAAATGGTTTAGAGGAACAACATACTTGTCGGTTGCGAGTTCTGCTCTCTCCCCAGCAGCAAGTAGAATAGGCGTTTCATATGTTTGGAACCCAGTGATTGTCTTGGGTCGACCTGCCTGTCCAACCACGTCAACCGCTTGTCCTACCCTCACTGGCACCGAGATGAGCTTCAGGTTCTCGTCCACTGTCATCATCATCCTTGGCTACAGACACTCAAACCGTATCGCGTTAGTAGATACAACAATGGCATAATCCATTTGGTACAAAAAAATATAAAGTACTCGGATAGAGTATAACATTGCAGTCACCTGCATCGCCAAAACGAGGAAGTAGAGCACATAATGGTATTTCCCAAGTATGATGGATTTGATGTCAAGGCATGCATGCAACAATGTCACTATACCAGCAAGTGCGGTTCTGAATACACCCATGGTTTAGGATTCACAAAGTGGAGCTTTCATAGCCAAAAAATATTCACAGAATAAATGTTACTTACGGGGATAGCAAGATCCGGTCGGAGTGAAAGGGATTGATAGTTAAGAGACCCTTTCCCATATGCACCAGTCCTTGAGCAATACGCACCTGCATTACAAACTTACCACAATGAGAACTAGCCTATCTTTATTTCATGAAAAGGAAAACATAGAAACATTAAAACATTACACAAAAGAGAAGGCTGGCATCCTTGTCATAAAAGCTGGAGAGGTTTCTAAGCATGCCAGCAATCCTAGCATTGTTGGTTCCAGCACCGATCAAACCAAGGGAGATAATTGCTGCCTGTAGTAGTCAGATGAATCATCAGTCCCTCTCCAACGATAAAAATCAAGTCAATGAAAATAACTACTACATCCTCAACCATGTGAGTGGCGAAAAGAGAAACTCACCATGGCAACTTCTGAATCTGTGTCATGGCTAAGGCGGCTCAACGTGTCCATAACATTCATCTGGAGTTATGGAAAAGATTAGAGAGTAAAAACCCTATAATAAGTAGAAAAGTAAAATCAGTTTTTTTTTTTTTGAACTGAAAAAGGGTATATTCACCTTTGGGTTTGATGTAGATAGGAGACCAAGGGCCAACGGCACTGCACGCCGAATGTTTTGTTCTCCATACTGAAGCACGTGCTCCAGAGAACGGATCGCCATATCACGACCCAGTTCTTCAGACATAGCAACCATCGCTAATCCAAGCACAGCTGGACCCTGGTGGATATTGCCTTCCTCCAGATGCTCTCCACATTGAGCCAGAAGCTCTTGGACCTGAACAATGAAAGTGTCAGCAACTAAACTAGAAAGCAATGAAATATTTGTAGTTTAACAACGAGATACCTTGAGGACATCCCCACTGCCAGCATAGGCACAGGAAAGAAGTGTCATTTCACAATACTTTCTGATTTTCTCACATAAGTTCTTTGAAATCTCCGCGGTAGCCTCTACACTTTCCTGCTCGATAATGGAATAAGTTGAAACTGATAAGCGTTGTAAAATAAGATGGGTAAACAAACAAGAAATGAATCATGTACCTGTTTGCCAAGGTACAAAAGTCCAAGACCAAGAGGCAAGAAACGAGCGAGGGCTTCACCCAGTTCTGCCGAATTCCGATCCATCAAAGCAAACATAATAGATTGTGCGACCTCGTCATTACACGAACCAACATAAACCATCCCCAAACTAAGTGCAGCAAATGCAGCCACATCGAGAGGTGTTTTTTTATCATTCAGTATTGGAGACAAGCTGTTTTTTATCTGTCCAAACAATGATGAGCAAGCATGTTATTGTCTCTCACGTCAACAGAACATTTACAAAAAAAGCAGATTCACCTGATCATTTTTGGAACCCGCGTAAGCAATCCCCATACCCATAATAGCACCAATTCGGACAGATGAATCCTCCTTATCAATATATTCTTCAAAAAGGGCCAATGCCTGAGCAAGAAAGGTTCAAGGTGAGTAAGAAGAAGAATACAATATGGCGAAAAATAATGAGAACAGAGTTTCCAAAATAAATCAACTCACAACATCACAAGTAGTCTTAATGCCAGAATGAACAATCCCAACACCCAGCAGACCTCCAGCACTCACAAGTTTATCATTGCTATCGCAATATATGTCGAGTTCACTAAATCCGGCGTCCACATCCCACAACAAAATCATACCCTAGCATTGGAAAACAACGAATTCGTGTTACAATTTTCACTTCCAAGATATGAACGCTCCTAGTCAAAACTATCACGTAAGAAGACGCATACCAGACTAGCAGCTGCACTGGTCTTGCCATGGTCTTTATTTTTTAAGACCCAGCTTCCAGCAGGTCCACTGGTCATTAATTTGTCCTGCAATAAGTAAACTTATCAAACCGGGCAGCCGAACTTACAAAATTTCTTCTCATTTTTCCCTGCAATAAGAATCTCTAATCGTACCTGGCCGAAACCAGCATTTACAAATGCATTCACAAAAGTATCAGCCAGGTTTTTTCTAGCAGACTCCACAACTGGCCAAGATCTAACCCTGAGCAAGTGAGCCTACAAAATTTCATCATCCATCAGATAAGAGACACTGACAAAAGCAGATCCTGTAACCAACAGGCATAAAAACATATACCTTGTAGATGTCTTCAGGCGTCTTGGCCTCCATAACCTCAATATCCTTTGCAAGCGCCAGATATCCTTCACTCAAGTTAGTGTTGTTAGCAATGTCCCGTAACGTATAACTGTCAACCTCATCTGCAACCATCTCAGGGTCAAGGTTAAAGGTGATGCCCTGCATCGGATAATAACGAGACAGGAAAGTGAATCATCAGTTACGGAATCTGTACAGTGAATCTGATGTTAATCATTAAGCACTTACATGACGTGAAATCATGTAGCAGAACTGTTTCTTTTTTAGCAGATCAGTGCATGAGGTAAACACTTGCTTCACATACTGCAATACAGAAAGTGTATATCACTTATAGGAAAGATTTTTCCAGCTTTCCAAATGTTGCAGAGTAAAGGATATTAAATTCTGTATGAAGATTACAACCCAGACCTGCATGTTGTCAAGCAATAGTGCAATTTGCAGAGCGTTCGGATATTCTTTAAACTTCATGTAGAGCGTGTAAGCAAGATCTAAAGCCACCATGTCATCGGGCCATGGACGATACCTGAACAAACAAAAAACACACAATGTCAAAGGGAGTGGTCCGGTGTCTCATCAAAATCACCAGTCACATGAATAAGATGATCACTAAATTACTTTGCTGCACTAGTGAGGTAGTTGCACGTCCTCCTGAAATTCGTGCGGCCTACATGGTCAAGTAAGAGATCAAGATCCTCAACTTCCATTAGGAGGTCAACAGCTTCGGTTTCTGCATTATGCTGCAATGAACAAAATTGAATCCTTAATTCAGAGATAACTAGATAGGAAAGCACAAGAGGTTCAAGATATAAGATGCATTAAGTCTTCAATAGAGGACTCCCTAACCACGAGAAGGATCTCACCTTCATGAGAAAAGCAACTATTTGACGCACAAGATCCATTAAGTCCATTATAGAGGACTCCTCAACCTGATTTAACAAAAAGAAAAAGCATATAACCATATTTCAGAAACTAATCTAAACCAAACATTGTTATGCTAAAGGAGAAATAGTGTTCTTTGTATGTCAGGAAATTTGTAACCTGACGTATCGTATACTCTACTGCAACCTCTCCGGACAAATTCCTGACATACTCGTGACCCCATGATCCAATGAAACTTCGTGATCCAATCAACCTATATCGTAAGCTTTCCTGGAAGAAAACAAATAACAAATCTGTTCAGTCGTAACATAATAGGAAACACACAGAAAACAAAAAAGGAATCCGGTGATATATAAACAATAAAAATTAAGAAAAAAAGCAAGAAAAGCATACCCTTTCACCCTCAGCAGACATGGTGAGTGCGAGGACAGAGAGTATATCAGCCAAATATTTCTGCAAATACATGAAAAATTCGATCTTTAATCTATACACAGCAGAGAGAGCATGCAAGGAGGTGATACTTTCTTAAAACGTCCGAAGACTATATATACCTTGAGAACAGACTCGTCAGCCATTTTGTGATGACAATCCTTAAGAGTTCCATAATGAGGACGGAGAAACTTGAGGGGTTTAGGAACTGACGTCATGGAGCTTGTTGAGGCACGGATCTCCTGCCTACAGACAAAAATAAAATAGATTAGATTTTCGTAAACGGATTACAAGAAAACAAGATCCAAGAAGTAGGTACCCGAGGCTTTTAAGAGCGGCCTTTTGCAACTCAGGATTGGGGTCTTGAATCCTCTCAACATAGAGCTCAAGATTCTGCTTTAGTTCCAAGTCTTCTTCAGACTACATTTTTAATCACAAATCAGATGCAAACTAAGTCATCACCATAGCCACACTGCAAAACGTTCCAATCTTTAAAAACCTAATCTGAGATTATGAACTAAGCCCTAAAATCTATGAAAAGAAGATTAATTCAATCTTGATCTCCCAGGATATGCTAACTAAACAACTAACTCCCATTTAACAAACTCTGAAGCGAAGCAAAGAGTTTTGAAAGAGAAATGCGAAATAGAACTTACGAGATCTTCCTCCTTCTTCTTGGGAGTCTTAACCTTCGTCTTAGCTTCATCTCGCTTCTTCGCACCACCACCATCGCGACGCGGATCCGGAACTGGAGCCATCGGAATCAAGCTGAAGAATCGAAAGAAACGACAAACGGAGATTCGAAAACTCGGGACGATCGATCAAATCCCTAAGTCTTGGAAAGTGGACGTTAGAGAGGAACTGTGACTTTCTTGTTGAAGCGATGGAGGGAGAAGTGTAGAAACGGTTATAAACCAAGAAATAATTATGAAAAAAAAAACAAAATACAACTATACGGAGAAGATTTCCCCTCGATCTAGAATTCCATTATGGGCTCGGCCCAGTAATACTAATCACTGGCCCATACTTCTTTGCCATGGTCCGTATCCAATATTATTATTTATTTTCTAATGGAAAATCCACGTCACATGATGGGGAATAAAAGGAAACTTTGGTCCAGGCACGCTTTCGAACCAGCGACCTTGGGGGCTTATAAGAGCGTTAGTTATGTGAGTCAAAGGTCGCGGGTCGAATTCACCAGGTCCAAAAGAAAAAGAGAGCCAAGAGGGTAAACTTCCAACCGTCAAGTTTCCAGTGAGATTAACTGCTGAACAGAAGGCTGGGTTTACGAAGCTTTTTGGGTGATCATTCAAAAGCTTTTAGTCTTTTGAGGTTTATGGGGAATATTTTGTTAAACAAAATTCAAGTTACTCGCTCAAGGTTTGGTACACGTCCTCAAGAACTGAAGATGTACAAAACTTTTTGTCTTCTTATTGTTCCCTGTCTAGAGCTATGAGATTATTCTTTAATGAGGGGAGAACCTATGCGTGGGGAAGACGAGGAAGAAGCCGCCACAAACAACACCGATGATGAAAGGCCAACCGGTAAGGAGCTGGTGGTTTAAGAGTTAACAGTGTTACAAACAGAATGAGCATCTGCAAGATCACTTTTATACAAAGAGTATTAGCCAAGTAATATTTTTCTTTCAAGATGTGGCTATTTAACTCCAAATGCAAGTCTCAATACTTTTTTTAATCTCTCCCGAACGACATGTTTATTACAATTGACTCATTCAGCAAAGTCTCTTCTTCCTTTTTTTTTAATGGGATAATGAGTCCCAAGAACAACTTAAAAGGTATATAACAATCCAAATATCTAAGCTTTTGATCCAAACGATGCGAGGAATTGAAAAGACTGACACAACCCACATGAGAGTTTTACTTAAGAAGCCTCTCTACTTCTTTGGATCCACTTCCAAATTCATCGCCTGCAGGTTAAGCAAAAGATCATCAGAGCTCAGGTACACCTTGTTGGCCGAGTTTGCTATGGTTTGAGCAATCTCTCTTGCCGCCTCTATCTTCCTGAGCGTTATGAACGCTTGGTTGTTTGCAATTGCTTGACCTATGAGCTGAGCACTCTTGGCTTCTCCCTACACAAAAGGTACGAGAACGTTTGTCACACAACAATCTCAGAGTCTAAGAACTTAGGAAATAGAGAATGTGGAAAATCTCTCTTTACCTGGGCGCGGATAACTGCACTTTTCTTGTCTTGTTCGGCCTTCTCAACAATGAACTTAGCCCTCTCAGCTTCTTGAGCCGCCACCTGCTTTGCTTCAATGGCAGCAGTGAACTCTTTCCCAAATGTCAGGGTCGTGATGGACACATCGTCAAGCGCAATGTTGAAGTTTGTTGCTCGTTGAGTCAGAATCTTCCTGATCTCCCTACTGACCGCCTGAGAGTAACACCCCCAAAAATATTCGATAACCTGACTCACTAAGGAAGTGGAAAAATATATGCCTATATTTACACAAGACACTTGTATGCATTACCTCTCTCTGAGTGATAAGCTGGCTTGCGTTGTACTGAGCAACAACAGCTTTCAAAGTCTCGTGGATTATAGAAGGCAGAACTCTCTCGCTGTAGTTCTCACCAAGGGTTCTGTAGATCTCAGGTAACTGATCTGCCATGGGACGCGTGAGAACCCTTAGCCCAATTTTCACCTGAAAGTTCCAAAACACAGAGCTTATGAAGTTGTTCGTCGATATTACACCACCGTAGCATATAAGAAAGATACGATGGTTAAGAATTCAAATTGCTCCTAACCAAAAAGTGACACAAAGATGGGAGTGAGTTACCATCTGGAGATCACGGCTTCCGGATGTACTCTCAACAAGGTAAGGTCGAGCACGAACGTCATAGATGACCGGCCTTTCAAACCAAGGAACCATCAGGTGTGTACCCTCAGGGTAAACCTGCATCACAACAAGATTACTTTACTAACTCCATACTAGTGAGAAGCCTATGATATAAGCTCAGTGAGTAGAACAAAATCTCAGAACCAATAACCAAAGATGGACGAAAAATCAGCACCAGGGATGGATTGATACACAAAAGTTACAAGGTTTCACAAACTTTACTCAGACCTAGCAAATCAACCTAGACAAGTTTCATTAGATGTCACAAACCACATCAACAAGAAAATACTAACCAACCTTGTCTTTAACACCGACTAAACGGTTGAACATGATGGCACGATGACCTCCATCGACATTGTAGAGACTGTGAGTGGCACCGTAGAGACCAAGCCCACCAATAATCCCAACCTTAAGCAACGCAGATACAGCACCTCCACCTGGCACCTTCGGAACTTTCACGTTGTTGAGATTCATCTTTTCCTAGAGAACAAACATTCAAAGTTCAGACTCAGATCTAGTCAAACCCAAGTCAAAATTCCATCAAAGATAGAAACTTTAAGGAAAATCCATCATAGGTTCCGCACAACATCGCTAACTAAACAGTAAAACTCGCATCTTTGGCACAATTGCAACGGCAAAATTCGAATTTACTTGTTGATTTGGAATTTCGATAGGAGACTTGACCGGTACACAGAACACAGTGAGGAAAATTTGGGGAGAAGCGTACCTGAAAACCTGATAGCTTTGATAATGTCGCGGAGAAGCGAGGGGGGAAGATCGTCGGAAATGGGTTTAGGGTTTAAGCTCTCACCGGCTTTCTACTCAAGAATATAGGACGGTCTCGAGTTTTCGGTTGAAAAATTGCTTTGGGCCCACGTTATTTAATTCGAGCCCATGTTACTCGCAGACTAAAAGCCCAATATCGAACTCCATATGGAACTTGTTCCAAAGATTGACAAAAGACAATTATGGCTTAAAGAATTAACAGGATTGGAATAAGATGAATGCAATATAGTAGAAAAATGAAATGAATCTATTCATTTACTTCTTAAAAATGTATTTTGCTTAGTTTTATGTGGAATTGATGGTATGACCAATTCATGTCAAATGATAAAAAAAAAAACTTATGGTTAATCTAGTTACAGCTTATGTATATTCAGATGATGATGATTATGTTTCCAGAAATATAAATACTTTAGTTCAATGATAGTTGAACTTTAATATTTTCATGCTAAGAATTTTGAATATTATGATAATTATGCATACGAATGGATAAAAATCATATATATATATATATATATATATATACTAATTTTTGGTAAATCACCTATACATTATTTGTGAAGTGGTTTTGCCACATGTCCTCTCTAGAATCAGTTTCACAAAAAAATGGTGACATGTCTACTAGAATTGATGACATGGCATATGATTAAATATGACATGGACAATTGCATTTAATGTTAATATATATTTTTGGAAAACTTTATAGAATATGGTAACAACTCATATATTACATTTAATGTCGATTTATATTTTTGGAAATATTTTTAAAATATGATAATAACTAATAAATCATCATTAAAATAAATATATACCAATATGGCATTAAAAATTTCGAAAATATCATTTAGTTATATATTTTAAAACTATACAATTTTATTACAAAAATTTCAAAAATGTATACATTTTTTGAAAATTATTAAAATTTAATCCAAAAATTATTAATTTCTTATATATTTAAAAATTTAATAAATATTTTCTAATTTTAAATTTTGATAATTATAAAATTTTCTACAAATTTATTTAATATATTTCATTAAAATAAATAGATAAAAAATTATCTAAGCTTATAATTTTAAATATATACATGCATATTCTTAAATATAACTTAAAATAAACAAAAATATTTTTATATTACTTTTTATGTTTGATTAAACAAAAATTTGTATTAAAATAGTGATAAGAAAAAGAACTCATAAATTATCATTAGGAAAATAAATAATATAATAGTAGAAACATAAATATAATAATATTACAAATATTGAAATATTTTTAAGTGTATTTTTATAATTTTATATTTTTTATTAATAAGTTTTTTTCAAAATTTTAAGCAGGTTTTTTCAAAATTAAAATTTTCTAATCCCAATAACATTAGCTTTATTTATAACATCTATAAATTTTAGAAATATTATTTAGTTTTATATTTTGATAATTATATATATCTAACAAAATTTTCTCTTAATAGTATAGAATGTGATTTAATATAATTTAACCAAAAGATAAAGAAACATATATATTATTAAATATAAATTTAAGAAATTTTTTTAAGATAGACCTAAAAAAAAGTTTTAATCACAAATATAGATCTTAAAATAAAAATGACCAAGATAGAATTAAATGTTTTATCAAAATAAGTAAATATACACTTATATTCTTTTGGTTAACTAATGGTAAACCTTTTTTTAAAGTTGAGGAGTGGGGTTTTAGGGATAGGATTACAATTTTTTTCTAAAAAAAAATTGAAATTTTCAAAATAAAAATGATGTTTTGGTCATTTTAGTTTTAAGATCTATTTTTTTGTGAAAAACCTAAAACAAATTCTATTTGAGAGAATTGTCATATATTTAAATAAAACTGTTTATTTTCTCTTATTTTTTACATATAATTAATGTAAAATTAATAATGTAATAAAATAATAAATTTAAAATTATTTAAATTTTATTTTTAAATATAAATTTTATTTTAAAACTTTTATTCCTGCACATGGTGCAGGAAGCCACCTAGTTTCATATATAAAATTTGTTTGTATTGTTTGACGTGTAAAACGAGTTAGTGTAATGTATTTGAAAATGAATTTTTAAAAGTTTAAATATTTCTAAAGTAAACATTTTTTTTAGATTGTAAAGCTATTAATGTAATAACTTCTTCTTATTGATCAAAGTTAATATAATAATTTCATGTTATACTAATAGAATAACAAAAAGTATTAAAAATAGTTCAGTTAAGAAAGCTATAATCGCCAATTCATTTTGGATAAACTTGATTGAGAATATTGGATGACTTAACTGTGGACTATGGTCTTATGGTTTTGACAAAGCCATGGACACATGTCATAGCGACTAAACATGCAACGGAACAGTTGTCGAGTCAAGTCGCAGAAGATAAAAAACGGATCAAACCCTCCCAGTGTCGCCGCATCTATCAGGTGTCACCTTCTTGCTCTCTATTTCTTATTCTTATTACAACCTCTTTTATTCGATTTGTCTGAAACCAGATTTTGGATGTATCCTATAATACTCTTTGATCACAACGCCACAAATTTAATCTAATCCTCGTGTTAATTGCCAAACAAGTAGATTCTCCTATCACGTTTAAATCCAGTTATTATGGTTAAATGAACTTAAGATGACAATAAGGGAGAAACTAATATAACTTTAGAGTTCCGGATAATGTACATGAACCTAAAAATGAGATGGATACATTTGAATTTGTCGTGGTTTGGCATATGCGGAGATAGAGCTAGGCGCATGAACATAATGAGACGTACACTTGCTTGAGCACAGAGTGACGTGTAAAAACCATAGACCCACGACTTCATGCAACACACAAACCTTCATGCTCACTCAACAATATATAAACTACCACCAAGTCACTTATTTTCTTCATCCATCTCTTACAACACACACAAAGCAAATGGTTAAGCTAGCTCATATTCTCGTCGCAACGTTCGGGGTTCTCCTCGTCCTTAACGGCTGCCTCGCAAGGCAGTCGCTAGGGGTTCCTCCTCAGCTACGAAACGAGTGTAACCTCGATAACTTAGACGTTCTCCAAGCAACCGAAACTATCAAGAGTGAGGCTGGTCAGATCGAATACTGGGATCACAACCACCCTCAAATCCGATGTGCTGGTGTCTCTGTCTCTCGTCTTATAATCGAACAAGGCGGTCTCTACCTTCCTACCTTTTTCAGCTCCCCGAAAATTTCCTACGTCGTTCAAGGTCCATATCTATTTACACACACATAATAACCTTTCCTATCAACATATATGTCACGTTTACGAAAATCCATTGACCCCATATATTTCACTTTATTTAAACTTTATAGGAATGGGTATTAGCGGAAGAGTGGTCCCTGGATGTGCGGAGACCTTCATGGATTCGCAGCCTATGCAAGGACAGCAATGGCAACATGGACAACAAGGTCATCAAGGGCAACAGGGACAACAAGGACAGCAAGGACAACAGGGACAACAAGGACAGCAAGGGCAACATCAGCAGGGACAACAAGGGTTCCGTGACATGCACCAGAAGGTGGAACATGTCCGACATGGAGACGTCATTGCCATTACTCCAGGCTCTGCCCATTGGATCTACAACACTGGGGACCAGCCACTTGTCATCATCTCCCTTCTGGACATTGCCAACTACCAAAACCAACTTGACCGGAACCCTAGAGTATATAAGCACAAATTATTCACTACTGGAAGATCTACCATATCATTTTACCTAATATAAATACATGTGTTTGTATTTGTGATTTTGTGTCATATATAGGTGTTCCGTTTGGCCGGAAACAACCCACAAGGCGGTTTTGGTGGTCCCCAGCAACAACAACAACAACAGAACTTGTTGAGCGGATTCGACCCTCAGGTCCTAGCTCAAGCACTGAAGATCGACGTAAGGTTGGCTCAGGAGCTTCAGAACCAACAAGATAGCAGAGGAAACATTGTTCGTGTTAAGGGACCTTTCCAGGTTGCTAGGCCGCCTCTAAGACAAGCCTACGAGAGCGAGAAGTGGAGACACCCACGTGGCCCATCACAAAGCCCACAAGACAACGGCTTGGAGGAGACTATCTGCAGCATGAGGACACACGAGAACATTGACGACCCAGCCCGTGCTGACGAGTACAAGCCCAACCTCGGTCGTGTGACCAGCGTCAACAGCTTGACCTTGCCCATCTTGCAGTTTGTCAGACTCAGCGCCACCCGTGGCATTATCAAGGGTGTAAGTACATTATAATAAATCTAGATAATATGATTAGTTTCCCATATAGTCATACTTTAATTAATATTATACTAAAATTGTTCAAAAGAATTAATAAATTTAAATTTAAAATATACTACATAAAATAGAAGTCCTAATCATATACAGATTATATATCAGAGTTTATGATATTTTCTATCTAATTCATTTGCATATATATATGCAAAAAGACATAGAAAATATGCTTTTGACAAAAAAATAGGCATGGACTAAACAAACAGAATCTATTTCAGAATGCAATGGTGCTTCCGAAATACAACATGAACGCGAACGAGATCTTGTACTGTACTAGAGGACAAGCAAGGATCCAAGTGGTGAACGACAACGGACAGAACGTGTTGGACCAGCAGGTACAGAAGGGACAGCTCGTGGTCATCCCACAAGGATTCGCACACGTTGTCCAGTCTCAAAACAATTTTGAATGGATTTCTTTCAAGACAAACGCTAACGCCATGATCAGCACTTTGGCTGGTCGAACCTCGGCTTTGAGAGCATTGCCACTAGAGGTCATAACCAATGCTTACCAGATCTCTCTCGAGGAAGCTAGAAGGATCAAGTTCAACACGCTTGAGACCACCTTGACTCATGCGCGCGGTGGGCAACAACAGTTGATCGACCAGATTGTCGAGGCTTAAGTTAAAAGTTGTAACGTTTTAGTTATTAGTAATAATAAAGTAGTGACATGGTTACTACTATAATGGTCAGTTTGTGGTAATCATGTTCACTCTAAGCTTTTAATGTATGTGTAAAATAACACACCGGCGCGTCACTTGTATGTAACTCTTTCTTCTCATAAATAAAAGGGGAGTTTCGAGATACCAATTCTCAGAGGTTTTTAAGGGAAATTCTCTCACACAAAAAAATAAATAACAAATACTATTACTTTATTAGAGTTTAAATTTAAATACATAACTAGTTTAAATTTAAAATACTATTACTTTATTAATAAAAACTTCATATTACCATCTCCATGCATGGTTGGAGGGGCTCTCAGGTGATGACTTTTGTAGATTATTCATCTTTTTAATTGTGAAATTTAATCTTTACTACTGTCCTAACCATATTTGCATTAGATTATTACTAAACTAAGTTTTTTTTTAAACCAGAATCTTTATTAAAGAATAATATTTTAATAGGAGAGTTTTGATTTGAAGCCCATTTCAAAGTTGTTTTTTGTTGAAAAACTCTTTTCAAATATTATTATAACCTTCTACAAATAGAAATCACAAAATAAGAACAAAAAGAAAAGGGAGAAAAACACAGAAGCTCTGGATGGTGATTTGAAAAATGAATGGACTTCATTTTGAAATAATTGCTTCATTTATAACGAATATTTTTCATATAATTTTTTCGTTCCTCTTTTTCAGCAAAAATAGAGAATCAAACATTTTTGTTTGTGTAACTGAGGCTAAATCAAACATTTTTTATATCAAATTTAAGAAGTTACAAGAGAAGACATATATTCCTTCTATTGATTTTTTTTTCTGCAAATACTATTTATAAACTTGAGTTCTCCTTTGAAAAGGGAATATGTTTACAAAAGGCATATAAAAAGACACGTGTGTAAAAAGAACTTTGTGATGATAATTATGCTATGGCTGGAAGTAGCGAAACCAAACGGATAGGTAGGATTCTTGGCCATTTTGAAGTTGTGCTGCTCGATGGATTTGTGAAGTGCTTCTGTCCATTCCAATAAGTTTTGCTTTCATGACCATCTGGACTTCCTTAAACAGAACCTGAACTGATCTACTTGATAAATTGTGCAGTTTTAAATTCCTCTCAAGCCATACAGTGTAACACACGGCTTGTAGCAGAAGCTTGCAAACTAGTTTAACTCTCTTATTTGGAGAAGCCTGAAGGACCCATTGGAGGGAGCCATGAAAAGAGAAAGGCGGATTTAGTGTTTGATGAGCAAAGAAAGACGTCCACACTTCTCTTGAGATCGAGCAATGGCAAAACATGTGTGACGAATGTGATTCATCTGCATTACCACAAAGGACACAAACACTTGGAACATTCATACCCCACCCTAATAGCCTGTCCCTTGTAGGAAGTCTATTGAGAGTTACAATCCATGCCAAAAAAGCATGTTTTGGGATATTTGAGCTAAACCAAACTGATTTGAACCATGGAGCTGTAGGAGGACCTGAATATAGAGATTCCCAAGTTTTTGTTGATGAGAATACCCCCGGAATCGAGTTAGGTGAATGGCACCACTGAAAGAAGTCTTGCTCCGAAGAATCCAT
Source organism: Eruca vesicaria subsp. sativa (assembly GCA_932364175.1). Classification (NCBI taxonomy): domain Eukaryota; kingdom Viridiplantae; phylum Streptophyta; class Magnoliopsida; order Brassicales; family Brassicaceae; genus Eruca; species Eruca vesicaria. The sequence continues at coordinate 130,626 of CAKOAT010081155.1, forward strand.
AGTTGAGGAAACATCAGCTAAACTAGCTCGAAGGAACGGATTGATAGGGTGCCTCCCTCTTGGGATGTGCCAGCCATCAATTGTTGTTGCCTCAGAAACTGTCGCTGTGTAACTAATCCCTGAGACCATAGGTCCCAACTCTCCACACATATCAAACAGAGATCCTAAGCCTGTCCAGTTATCATGCCAGAAAAGTGCCCTTGTTCCAGACCGTTTCTGAAAAGCACGTGCGGTAGGTCTAAGATTCATCAGACTTCTCCAAATCCAAGAGCCAATGTTCTGAAAATCTGTGTCCCAAAATATTCTGGAGCCAATTAATTTGTTCATTTTGTATTCTTTTATTGCATTTCTTTTATTTTTTAATGGTCACCAATTAGTGTCAAAACAAAATAGAAGAAATAGAGAGAAACTATTACAAGAAGAATGATACAATAACTAAGAAAAACACAACACAAAGATAATTTATGTTTGATTGTAGAACTTACTGATTGTGTGTGTGTTTATTTACTTTATTGTCAGTTTTCATGAAATCGTGTCTTCTGATTAATTTTTAATAATATTATCTTATACTAGAATATAATAAGCAGTATTAAGATCATACATTTATCACATTATTATTATTAAACAATTTTTAATAAATAAAATATTTGACATGTTTTACGAATCAACAAATCGGCGAATATATGTAAAACCCCCTTGTCTTAGTATGTTTCAATGGAAAGAGAGGGGCTTGAAGGTCTCAAAACTCAAGGCGCCACATTCCATGTGAGATCAGAGACCATACCGCCATCGGATGATGACTCCATACATACCTTATCATGATCCAAACTCGTTAAGTCTGATGGCAACAATATCTTCTCGTAGTTTTGAACGTAATGTTCATTAGTGACGTTGATATGACTGCTATTGTCGGCATAAAGCAAATTTAGCAAGGACTCGTGATTAGGGCCATGGCTTGACGATGACGACATCGAACCAACCATCATCTGCTCCCAGCCACATGCTAGGGTTTGATGTTGACAATGGTGATGGTCAGTGGTCCTTGAAGGCTGCTTCATTAGCTGCCCCCACTGATCAAGATGATGTAGAGGGTCGATGGTGGTGGAAGGAGGTTGCAACTGTTTGTTGTAATTAGGAGCGTAATTAAGATCCGGAGCGTCATTAACATCAAACCTTTGCGTCAGGTGATTATTGTTATTGTCTTGTAATGATAAGTCCCTGCCTTTGTCGAACACTCTGCACAAGACCCAGTCTTCCTGTGTCCACATACCGACATAACGAGAGGACATAGTTTAGATAAGCATATCAACACATGTTTATAAAAATGCATCGGACGTTTACGTTACGTGCAGTCTCGTGCATGCAAATGACCAAACAAGCATTAAAGCCACTTTTGTCTCTTTCTTCCATTATTTTGTTTTATTTGCACAAATTCGTCATTCTTTTTTTTTTTTTTGAAAGAATGTTAAATGGTATTAGGATCCAGCAAATGCAAAAAGGATATAGCCAAAATATTTCTGAGATTAATAAACCAAAAAGCTATCAGCTTAAATGAATTGTTCAAAATTTCACTAATTTCCACATAGGGGAATGATCGTAATAAACCAAAAAGCTATCAGCTTTACATGAATTGTTCAAAATTTCACTAATTTCCACATAGGGGAATTATACACACAAAAAAACCCCCAAAGGGGATTAGAAGAATCAGCACGTATATAATATAAGAATGATCTTATTAACTAATTTCCAAATAATTTATGTATATATCTTATGACGGATCTTATAGATAAATGGTCCAGATTAATGTCTTGGGGGTACATTAATATAAGATTGGATTAGTGGAATATGATGATGATTTACGAATATAGTTTTAACTAAATCAAAAGGATCAACCACTCATATCCTTGTGGATTAACTTATCATGACTTCCACTCATATAGAAAACTGAAAAATACATTACGTACGATCTCCCTTTTCAAATTGGTTTTGGCTACAAATATCAATACGCTGGTGGTACTTAATTTGGTATCTATAATCCATATAAGTGCATGGGGTCCACGAGTAGACATATATCGTGGGTTTAGGTAAGTTACAAGTTATGCTTACTTAATAATACGTAATTATTGTGAAATGATCATTACTAACAATGGATAGTCGTATGAAGAGAGAATGGATTATTGTTGGGGAATAATCTTACCTTAGGTGGCATGTTAGGATATTCAAGACGAAACTCGTGCATGATCCAAGTAGTTTTGATCCCATGCGGTGCTCTGTTTCTGTAGAACACCAGTGTTTTTCTCATCCCCACCAATTGGCTTGTTCGTGGATCAATCACAGTTCGATCTTTGCCTGTTGCTTTCCAGTATCCACTTAGTGTCGCTCGGTTTGTACGATAACCAGTGCAGTATTTTCGATCGCGGAAACTGAAGAAGTACCATTCTTTGGCGTTCAGCTTTGCAACATCTTTGATTTACACAACATACACAATTTTATAAATATTAGTAAATCTACAAATTTGTAAAAGTAAAATCATATGTAATGTGTAGAAGTATGGAGTAAAGCAAAAGAAATTGTCAAGTTATCATTATATTTAAAGTACAGTTTTGTTAATAAATGCTTGTGTAAATATATCACATTATATAAATTGACAAAAAAAATGAAAGAAGTAATTTAATTCATGAGAAGCATTCAACAGATATTAATTAGAATTTTGAATATGTTTTTTCTCTATGAATTAAAACCCTGAATTGAAGCACAAATAATATTTAGTACCGTTGAAAATTATGATATTATGTCATTTTAAACACCCAGAACAACCATTACTGAAAACATAGTGAAAATATTCAAACCCTGATCTCTTGACAGTGAATATTTTAATCATTGATTATTGTTTGAATTTTGATATTTTTTTCTTTGAATTGGATTGATGTGTCCAAGGTTTAAGTAGTGAAATAGAGCTTGTAGACAAGGCGGAGGATGTGAGACACTGTATCAGTTTTGGCAAAAAATAATTACGAGTTTGACTTCAGCTAAGAAAATTATTGCTTTCTCAAACATTCATATCAATTTCGCATTAATTTGATCCTTATAGAAGATGATCAAGAAGATGTCTGACTACATAAATAAAGAACTTTATTTTGCCTTAATTGAGAAGAAGAGTAATAGACCACAATTTCTTCCTAAACATAATTATCATCAACCATATCCTACATAGTATATATATTGTTTATCAATTGTAATATATGTACATATATTCGACTAATTAACTACAACATGATGATGTCGGTCACAAAGTAATTAAGGTTTCTTGAGTCTCTAAAGTTGCTTGTGATATGGAGCCAAAAAAGGTCTTCATGTTTACACAAAGCCTAAAACTTGTTTATTCTCTTAGTGCAGTTTAATAATTGTTCATTAATGCAACAAATTAACTAACTAACTTGCAAATTTTTAATCTACAAGTTGTCTTTTAACAAACTCCTAAAAGACAAATTTAGGAAGACAACAAGATTCTCGGTCCCCCTTTTAAAACTTTATATATATGCGTTTTGTATGAATACCGTTCACTGCATATATGAAGTAAGCACATATATAATTTATTTATTCAAATTTGTAATGTACTTTACGAGAAGTCTATGTAGCGACCTCTGTGGGTTTGTGTACTTCATTGCTTTTGTACAGCCCCCAGATAATTAGTCTAATTTATCTTTTTAAAGTATCATGTATCTCAGCTCTCACTATTATTAATGCTATTACCTTCATGATTAACTGATCGATATACAAATCCAGATTTATGTGAACATATCATCCGTTTATTGGTATCATACATTCACAATAGAATCTGACTAACACACAAAATAAACACCATTAATCGAATTGTATAATACTAACCAAAGCCAAGAATAAATCTGATTTCAAAAATCTGTGTTCTTCTATAGTCAATTAAATTCAAGAATTTTGTTTCTTAAATGGAAAGATTCAAGAACCTTAGGAAAAAAATTCGAAACCCATGCACCAAAAACCAGGAGTGGAAACTCACACAATAATTAAACTCATGAGCACATAATTACCAATCACAAGTTCATAAATGTAATTCCAAATCAGGAATATTAGTTCAGTGGATTACCGGGGAGCTGCCATGGCTCACAAATATGCAAGTCAATCTCCACAAGATCAGTAGCATCCTTCAAGGCTTCATCAACTTCGTCATCCTCAACCTTACCGAGGAGAGATTTTGCCCTAATCTTGTTGCAGAGATAATGACAAACCAACTCTTCATCGCTTGGGTGAAACCGAAACCCCGGTGGCAATGTGGACCCAATATCTTTCAAACCCATTATGTGAATAAATCTGTAGCTTACTATGTATATTTTATGTAAAAACCTTTTACCAAGAGGACATGTAAAGGTTTAAAGAAAAGCTTAATAGAGGAGGAAGGGTGAGAGGGGTGTGTCTAGGTTCAATTATGTATATATTTATAGCGAGGGGGGGGGGGGAATAGCATATTCGATGTACGGAAATAGAATTATATAACATGCATGTAGCCAAGGTTGGAAGATGACAAGTTAGAGTTTCTTACAATATTGTAAGATTAAAATGGGTCCACGCTTGTGTAATGTACGTAGTTAGTTATGGTGGGAAGTTTCAAGAAAAAACAAAGTTACAAGAAATATGATTTCATTGTTATCCACTTAAGGAAAAAACCTAACTTTTCCTTTCTTTTTTTTTTTCCTTGTTCTAGTAACCGTTTTCATTTATATAATTTTAATTTTATGCAAAATTTTGTAATCCGGATGTATTTATCACAAGTGGCATATATACGTGAGGTGAGGCATTTTTTAAAAATTGTTAAAAAGACAATATACGTACAATATGTAAGTATGTACGTTACCAAGTATACAATATGTAAGTATATATACCAGCTCCAACTACCATGTATCAACCAATAATTACCAGGTCAACTCTATATATAGTATGCCCGAGTACAATATATACGTCAGTATAATAAAATAGATCGACTGGTATATGTACTCCTGATGGGAGTAATTAAGGCGTCCACCAATGATGAACATGAAACTTAAGACAGTTAACTTTGATTAAAGCTCATTTGATGATGGTTCGGAAAAACCTTGGATTTGTTTCAGGGTTTATTTTCGAAACCGGTTTTGGTATGATATCTTTGGTACTGGTTTATATTAGTTTTTGTTTTATTTTACTGTAACCACTAAACTATTATCCTGTTTACGATAATTAATATTCCATTATATTTTTAGCAAATTATTACAGTTTCATTGTTGTAAGGTTTAATTATTAAAGATAAATCTACATCATACTGTAATTGATAAGACTTTTTGTAACTTATAATTGATAAGACTTGATCATTTAAAAATAAATATTCAAAAAGTGAGACAAAATCCAACAAATCATCTACATATATTATATCTTCAAACCCCCACATTTTGTTGTCTTGCTTAGTATTAGTTATTGTGTGGAATTTGGATTATCTCAGATAATTAATCATAATTTACAAAATAGTCAAGTCTTGTCATGTACGGAGTTAAATCTTGTCATGTACGGATGAACTCTTTCTACTTTAAAATGAGACATCATTTAATTTAGATAGAATCATAGAACAAATAGTTTATTGTTTTTTTTGTAAAGGGAAATATAGTTTATTGTTATTTATGTGTATGATTCTGAATAAACCTGTTGTGTGATACAGTTGGTTGATTACGTTATATGATTTGTATATATGATAGTTATCTAATTAATCATTTGGATTCTGAAATTACATTCATTATACCAACTAATGTAATTTCGTTTTATCTATTTAATGAACAGGGAATACACAAACAATGTTGACGCATATTAGCATTAGGCAAATCATTATACCAACAACTAATGTAATTTCGTTTTATAAATTTTAATGAACAGGGAATACATAAACAATGTCGAAGCATATAAGCATTATGTATAGTAACCTCGACCACTCATTATATACAGTCTGAATAAGAATCAATAGTATATATATGCTCTAGATAAATGCACATGGCATGCCGTTACTATTTCTGCAGACAATAGATCCTAAAATCATTCGTTTTATACATAAACAATGTCGAAGCATTTTATACCATTCGTTGATACTCTCTTGTCAGAGCTTTTTACAGCATAAAATTAAAGGCAAGTGCCTCAGGCCCACTTCACATAGGGCCCCTATTTTCATGTTTGAGACTTTAGTTAACTGCAAAAAAATAAGTGTTACAAAAAAAAACTTTAGTTCACGGATCAAAGAAATTACAGTAAAATCTCTATATATTAATAATGTTGGGATTTTGAAATTTTATTAATTTATAGAGATATTAATTTACAAAATTTTCCTTATTTAGATTTTTTTTCATTTTTATTTTTAAAATAAAAAAATATTTGATTTTAGCGTATGTACATTATTTAAATTTTAGAAATTTGACTTTTATATTGTTTTATTATCTTATTTGGTGTATATTTTTATGTTTCATAGAATTGTTACGTAGTTTTCGATATAGTTTAACTAAATATTATCAAAATATATTGAAATGTTAAAAAAAAAAGATATTATCAAAATTTATTGAAATGTTAAAAAAAGAAAAAAATAATTTTACTGTAAATATAAAACCAGCAATATAATGTTAAATTGTACTTATATAAAATTGCATATAGGTAAATTATTAATTTATGATTTTAATGGGACTATATATTTACATGGCATTTTTAAAAATATTATTATCTTATTATCTTATCAATTTGAGTCATATTTTATACCGGCCCAAGTTGGAATTGGTGAAATTTATTAATTTATAGAGATTATTAATTTATCGAGTATTAATTTATTGAGGTTCAACTGTATGTGCCTTTTATTTTAGTTTTGTTTTTATGGTAATATTTTCTTACTAAATTTATTTGAATTTCTTAATATGTTTATTATTCTATTGTAGTTGTTTTTCTCCAATTTTTTTTCTTTCCAAATTTGCAATACATAATTTTCCAAGTGGTGCCTTCGGCATATATTTTCCAGATTATTATGTAACTTTATAAATTTGCAATAGCTATATATATATATTAGTTAGTATAAATGTTTATAGTAATTGTTTTCAGTTCTAAAGCTATCTGGAAAACTACTCGACCATCCAAACCGGTGGTCAAATGGTATTCATTGGTTTGGAATAAGGTGATTATCCGAAATATGCTGCTAAAGCATGATTTTCATGTTGAACAGGAATAGGAGTGATCCTGAGCATAACCAAATGAAATATTGGCCTAAGACCCCTAATTGGTTTTTTTTTAAAATTACATCAAAAAGGTCCCTAAATTTTTTTTTAAAAATACAAAATTTAAAATCCTTGTTAGATTGTTTAAGGTCTCCAACATCTCAGAGACACCCCTGAATAAGAACTCCACTTAGATCATCTCTCAGCTTGGAAATTGGATGTTGAAAGCACATGTTTTCTTGTAAGGTCTAGTGGTGGACACAAACCGAGTACTTGGTATTTTCAGTATACTTATTACTCGGTTTGGCTTATATGAGTATTCAAATTTTGGATTTGTACTTGGTTTGTTAAAAATGAATACTTGTAGTTTCAAGTAGTTGCGAAAAATTTATGGACTTGTAAGTTACTTGCCTTGTTTTATCACTAGTTATTTGTAAAAAAAATTCAAATTACTAGATAACTATTGGTAAATTATTTGATAATTAGTTAAAGTTTAAAGATAAATAAATTTATTATTTATAAATCATATGTCAATGTTTTCATTTTGTCATTATTTTTTTCTGATTTTTAGTCATTCGTGAAATAGATTATATTAAGAAAGAAAAAATTTCAAAATGTTTATATAACTATATTCTTTATGTTTGATTCACTTATAAAAATTGAAATATAAAAGAGTTGTTTTACAATGATTTAGGAAAATGTATCTTTGTTAATTATCAAAAACGAATAATAAACCAAACAACGCTAAATAATCAATTTTATTTTATTATTTTGTATTTGTTTTTATTTGAAGGTCGTTTAAATAGATTACTTGATACATGTCTTAGTCAAAACAAGTATTTGACTTTATGGATCGTGAGACCAACCAAGTAGTGAACATAAGGCACGTGACAAGTAATTATGGTCACCTATAAAATATATAAATTTGGATTACTTAATCAAATATATACTAAGTATTTAATAAACCAAGTAATATATGACAAGTAACAAGTAAATGATAATAAATAAACCAAGTAAAAAATTAAGTAGTTAAAAATTAAAATGAATTTGATACTTGACTTGTACTTGCGAGTAATAAAATTCGTTTACTTGTTACTCGACTCAATTGGAACAAGTACTTATTTTTTCAAACCAAACCGAGTCAAATAACAAGTACAAACTGAGTATCAAGCACTTGTGCCTATCCCTAAGATCTTTTGCTTGAATTCAGAAACCACTTGGTCTCTGAATGTTCATAAAATTATTCTGTTTGGTCACAGGCTCTTTTCAACGTGGGAATTCTTCACTTTCTAACCCGTTGGGGGATTGTGACTCTCATTGGCTTCCGCAGGTTACTGCAGATGCAGTGCTCAAATTTGTTATGGTTCTTCTGTGACAGGTTGTCTGCGGACTATGGACAAAAAGAATTCTTAATCTCATGATGGACTTACTCTTCCTCAAAATGTTATTTTGTATAAGGCGTGTGAAATACCAAACTAAATCTTACATTAGAAAATTAGACAAAGAGTGTCTAATGCATAAATAATAAAGAGATGGTTAACTCTAATTAGTATGAAATATTTTGGGAATGAAACCAAAAGTAAATTCATGCAGAATTGGTTATTAGACCCAAAATGAATAATATCGTATTAATTGGATAATAAATAGTTGGACATGGATTCACACAACTTCAACAAAATGTTTGATGTGGTCAGGAATAAGTCTACTGCTCGTAGGAATACAGGCTCCAACATAGGTGAAGGCCTGATTTCTTTTTGGCTTATTCTTTTTTCATGTTGTTTCTGTGCGCTCTTGTTTTTCCCCTTCATGGGACTCGCATCTCCTTTCCTCCTCTTCTTTTTACTTTTCCTTGCCTATCTGTTTTTAAAGTCTTGTTGAACCATTTAAATTTATGAAAGCCTTTTAACAAAAATATATATTTATATGTACACAATATTAATAACTGATGTTTTTGATATCAAAATTTATTCTGTTCTTTAATTTATCTAGTCAATTATTTTGTTTTTATCTCTAATATTATATTTTATACGAAATATATATTTTTGCTAATTATATGTGTTTATATAAATCTAGCTTTTGAATTTTGCCTTAGCCCCAGGAAAGCTAGACACAGCCCCTGGCTCTTGTTAGACGTTTTATGTATTTCCAAGATAAGCAACTGATTCACATCCATTCATTCATGATTCATGATGTATATGATCATATTTCTCACTCAAACATATATAGACATGTTTTATGCGGTATAACACTCCGTATTTATAAGATATAACACAAAATATACATATGCAGCAGAGTCTACATCCACATACGTCAACACGTAAACATATTTCTGCGATTTGAGATCATACGTCAACACGTAAACATAGCATTGATAATTAATGAATAAAATTCGCATCGTTTAATCTTACTTGATGGATACCGCCACATTCCAGGGAGCAATGAGGGCAACAAATGAATTTATACGGATACTAAATTAACCGACGAATATTAAATCTTATTGGAAAATTCAACTACATTCTGACTCGCAAACGTGGATTTATTATTTAATTACATAAAAATCAATATATATATTTACTTTTAGCTTTGTTTCTATTTTGTAGTTTGATTTTATTTTGTTATATGAGAAAACAGTTAGATATTAAAGTTAATAAGAGACTATTATTGCTTTTTCATTTATAATACTCCATCCGTTTCAGAATATATGTCATTCTGGACTTATTTTTTTGTCACAAATTAATTATCGTTTTAGAGTTTCGAAGTAAAATTTATTAGTTTTATATAATATTCTAATTTTCTATTGGTTGAAAAGTGGTTAGGTGTATAGGTAATAGTGTTTTTATCTTGGAAGTATGTAAAATTAAATATTTCCTTAATCTGTGAGTAAAAACCTATAATTACAACTAAAATAAAACGGAGGGAGTAGGTATTTTGGTTCCCATATGGTCATGGTTTGGTTATTACAACGATATTATGGTGTCGTAAAAATTATAAACAATTTATATATCCCATATTAACATGTAGGGTTTATCTAATAATACGATTAAACAGTAATTCATAACAGTGAAAATAAAATGACACACTTATTTGGAGTGTGACAAATCTCAAGACAATATTTAATCCATAAGACTGTCAATTTCGCATATTATTAGTTACCAATAAATAAATTACTTATAAAACAAAGAAGAGAATACATACGAAATTTGTATAATTGACACCAAAAGATTCGGAATGATATAACTTACGGGAAATTGTTATCTGCAAGTTACAAGCATCTTTTTTTTTTTTTGAATCAATCAATCTCATAATGCACTATACTTTTCTTACGAGTACTTTAAATTATACGTCCTTTTAAGAAGATGATATAATAAACTAAGTAACAAAACCAACTAAAAATGATTGATATCATGAGTTATAAAAGCATCCGCAACCGTGAGACTCATAAGAATCCTTAAAAAAAAATATTTCGGAATTGGTAAGGATATTTTAAATTTTTTTTAAAAAAGAAAAAGAAAAAAAAGATAATCACTCGCGGGCTGCCACGTGTCTTGGAGACCCGCAAATAGTGTAAAGATTCGCTAAGAAACAATCTTTATATAAAGATTTTAAGGATCAAATCCTTAATTTTTTGTGAGGTCTACCGATTATTTAATAAATTTTTTTTTAAGAACTCTTCCCTAAGAATTCCCGTTATGGATGTTCTAAGAAAACTGTCCATTTATTTTTTCTCTAAATTTTCTTAATGTTAAATTTATTCGACTCAAAAACAAAAATTATAAGAAATGTGACGCACTTAATTGTAAAACAAGCTATCTAAGTTTTTTTTTGACTAAATCAAGCTATCTAAGTTTTCAAGAAACATCCACTTCGTAGCAAACCAAATACCCATAGTATCATTTATCATTTTTTTTATTTTCTCACCTTCTCTAAAACAGTCAATGCGGTTTAGGATCACTTCATCAATGTAGTTAAGCAATCGATTTGGGTCTGGAGCTGGTTTCTTTCTCTCCATATGGAATGGACCACAGCTTAGAAGACACACCGTAGAAGAATTATAGTTATTTATCGAAGTTATATAGTGTCTGCCAACATGAGTAGAATATCACTCCAGAAGACCGTGTATAGACTATCAAAATGCTAATAAACTAATCATCGCCAGATTCCTTTTGAGAAAGAACCTCAAAAGAAAAGATGGTGTATGTGGTTCCAATTGGTTCAATTAATAGAATACAACATGCTTCATCTTGTGTATACATCATAATAGCCGTTCTCCAGTTGCTATTAAGATAATAACCGAGAATTTAAGTACGCAGAAAAACCAAATGCTTCGATACCAATTAACTTTTTGGATTCACCACTCTCAAAATGCTACAGGTCTGTCTAGTAGTGAATGGTGGTTTAAACCGGTCCACCAAACTCTTCCACAACCTCACAACATTTATTCTGGATCAGACCTTGAGTTTTAAGCTTCATGGTCTCGGCTAGGCCTGAAAAAAAAAAGACAAAATTGAAGACCCGAACCGAAATATCCGAACTAGAATCAGACTGAAATCCTCAAATATCCGAATGATTCTTATATTTTTATATCCAAAATAACCGAACAAAATGGGAAACAAACCGAGAACCGAACGTATACTCGAACATATTTAAAGTATTAATTATATATACATATAATATAACCAAATGTAAATTAAAAAAAACAAAGAAAAATCCCCCGTTAATTTGCGTTCGAAAGTACTACAAAAACAAAGTACTAAAAATATCTGAACTACCCAAAAAATATATGAAACTATTCGGATATTTTTATCTAAAATATCCAAAATAATCCTAATTATCTATCAGAACAATCTCATTATTTGATATTTACCTGAAATAACCAAACTGAAATCAAATGGAAACAAATTTTCGTGTATTTCTTGATATTAAATTGATATCCAAACCGAAATAAACCTACTTGAATTACTTGATACCTGAAATATCCAAACCGATACTTGAAATGCCTATAGCTAGTCTCGACCTCTATCCAAACTAGATTAAATTGATGCTGTCTCCATAGTGTTCACTACAAGAAACATGAAAATTTGAGAGGGACTATACCTTTGCAATTCTCTAGCAAATTGACATTTGCGAGTGAATTATAAAAGATCCAGCTCTTTGCAAAGTATTCAAAAACAAAATTCGCTCACAATTCCTTACAAATTTGCAAGGAGATTTACTTTATTCGCTCACAAATTTGCAAGAGATTTGTAAGAAGACAATATCACCTTGCAAAATTGCTAGATGTTGTAGATATGTAAACTGTCGTAGGTCTCTCGCAAATTCGCAAGCAAATAGTGAGGTAGTTGTGTTCCCTCACGATTACCTAGCAAATTTGCAAGGAAATTAAGCAAAAAAAAAAATTCATTACAGTTTCGTCGCAAATTTGCAAAAGAATTGCGGGAAAATGCTTAACTTCCCTCGCAATTCTGTACAAAATTTGCAAAGGATTTGCATGAGAATTTTTTGAATATCTCAAATCCCTTGCAAAGTTGGTACAAAATTGTGAGGGATATAGATAATAATTATATAAATATTAATAAAGTTTAATTATAAATAGATTTGATATCAATAAAGTAAATTAAAATAAAATAAAATATATTATAGTAAAATAAAATTAAATTAAACTCGAAAAAATACAAAAACATAAGGTTTAAAATGAAATATAGAAAAATTAACTTCGTCCAATCATCTTGGAATCGCTGGCTTTGTGTATGAGAATTCCTGGAAGGCATGGTAGGGGTTTGAAGAATGGTCGCCATGGTCAATTCTTTTGTAGCCAGCTAATCAAAAACAATGCTCAAGTACTGCTCGATCTGAGTGCTGATTTTTTTTGCTCCTGAATCAAATGGGCTAATTCCTCGATACTTGTCTTTAAATAGTTGTCTTGAGAACCATCAGAAGAAAAAGAGGCGGGAGTGGATGCTAAATTTTACTTATAGAATTCATCCATTTTTACAAGGAGTGAGCTACATAATAAAATTTTAACTACAATTTTTTTTTATTTTTTAAAAAAAAGATGTTAACACCGAGAAATAATAATTAATTGTACCCCATAAGGCCATAATAGATCTTGTTATTCTCCCATCAGACCTGGTGCCCTGGGAATCATGACTGGTAACCTGAAATAATTCCTCAAATCTGGAAGTCACATCATTGTAGAGCTGCTGAGATTTGCCGAAAGATCCATATGTTCTTTGCGATATTTCTCTCACAAAGAATTTGATTTTTGTAAAAAACTGCAAGATAAATTAGTCTCTCACAAATTAATTTACTGAGGATTTGCGAGGGATATGATTTCTTTTGAAAATCTCTCACAAATTTGTGAGAGAATTGCGGTGAAAGGAATATGACACACGAATCTCTCTCGTAGACTCCTCACAATTTTGTGAGAAGCCTCAGCAATTCTTTCATTGTTTCGCTGCAAATTTGCGAGAAAAAAAAGTTTCTATTGCAAATCAACAGGTTTCTTGTCATGGTTGTACCCATCTCCACAGTTGCATTAATGTGGATCTCAATATCAGTGCAATCACGAGAAGCCCACTAGATCAAAAAGCTATTTCAAAGTTGACTAAACATGATCCACGTTTAACATCCAAAAGGTTGCACCATTTCTATTTTCTCCATATTACTGGACAATACATTGTCAAATTAATTACGACAGTAATATCTAGACATTTAAAATTTGTCTCGATACTATAGTGTTATTAATATGTTTCAACAAAGAAAACTCAGTATTGTTTCGCCAAACAGCAGCAATTAAAATCAGTTAAGCCGTCAATGTCATGCTAATAACAACACCGAAAAAATTGATCCAAAAATTAACTTTAGCAATATTTCGTTTATCGGTATAAATTACCAGCGAATTAGTTATGCTAAAGTTACAACTTATATATACACGAGTGTACAGTGTACATAAATAATTGGGTCGACGATCTATTTCTCCATGAAAAGTATCATATAGCATCAAATATTCATGGAACTATGATCTCGTTCTATTTATCCCAAAAAATAAAGTTCGCAACCTATTTCCCCACCAAATTTGGTTTAGTTATGATTTCTGAAAACCGAATTTCAAATATCCACTCTCATATACTAAAACCGAGCAAAAACTAAACCAAGAAAAAATTAAAAATCCGACCAAACCCTGATTTGGATCAGAATAGTAACTCGATCCAACAACCTAACTTAAAAATATCCGACTGATTGAATCTTAATTAGATTAGTCATTGGCTTAACATGGTCTACGATTTATTTACAAACAGTAAACCAATAAAAATTGATTTTGTGGCTTAATATATTACGAATTTTATTTTAGTGGTAAATAGAACGAGATCATAATTCCATGGACATCTGATGCTATACGACACTTCTTATTCTTATGGGGAAATAGATCGTTGACTCTAAATAATTAAATTAAAGTAATGTGAGTTAACATAAGCTTTTGTGATAAAGACGGGGTGTTTAAAACATTTACGGAATCTGATTATGCTACACGAAATTGACGAAAGTTTGACAAAAAAGCTGCAACCTTTTTCCTTTTTGTCATTTGGGTTTTCCCTATAGTTTCCACTCTTTCAAGATTCTCCATATTCTATGGAAAAAAAAAAATCAAGAATCTCCATATGTATGAAAATATACATATGCATTCGTATTCCGCACATCTCAATCACTAAGTGTTTTTTTGCACCATGCACAGTGAATTTTTTAAAAATTTAAATTATATTTAACAATAAATTTTATTAATATTATAGATTTTGTTATTTTTTTACCAATATTTAAATATAGATTTTATTTAGTTAAACATTAAATTAAGATAAAATAAGTTTTTTATTTAAAATTATATTTAAGACTATATATATGTATTTAAAATTACAATCTTAGATAAATTTTTCTCTCCATTTGTATTGCTTAAAGATATTGAGTTAATGTGAATAAAATTAATAAAAGTGATATAAAATTGTATAAGTATCAAAAATTAAAATTAAACAGTATTTACAAAATTTATAGATATATAAGAAACTAATAATTTTACAATTAGTTTTTTTTTTTAAATTATATCAATTTTTGAAAACTTTAGTAATACAAACCGTATAATATGAAAATAAAATAGAATAATATTTCAAAATTTGTAATGTTATATTTGAATTCATTTATTTTAAAGATGATGTCTGAGTTTTTATCATATTTTAATTTTTTTACAATAAAGAAATATCAACATTAAAGGTAAAATATGTGTTATTACCATATTTAAAAAAATTACCAAAAATATAAATTTATATTAAATATAATTGTTCATGTCATATTTTACCATAAACCATGTCATCAGTTTTATTAGTTATGTCATATTTTTTTTATGAAACTGATTATAGAGATTACAAGTGGTAAAATTATTTGGTAAATAATATATAGGGTTTAAACTAAAGAGTATTTACAAAATTTGTAAATATATAAGAAACCAATTATTTTACAATTAGAAATTTATATTTTTAAAAAAATTATATCAATTTTTGAAAATTTTAATAATACAAATTGTATAATATAAAAAATAAAATAGAATAATATTTTGAAATTTGTAATGTTATATTTGAATATATTTATTTTAAAAACGATGTATGAGTTATTACTATATCTTAAAATTTTTATCGTAAATAATTATCAAGATAATTAAATGTAAAGCATGTGTTATTATCATATTTAAAAAAATTATCAAAATATAAATCTACATTAGATATAATTATCCACGTTATATTTTGACAAAATAATATATAAGAAATTAATGATGATGATTATTATATAAATAGGCGTGCAACTTGGAATACTTCTAGTTCCGCACCTACATCGATCTGATTCATGCACATAAAAGATGTCTTTGTAATTAATGTAAGTTTCATTTCATAGTTTTGTATATAATATACTCGCCAATAATTATTTAATTTTTCCGCCGCAATGCTATTGGACTTTTTCATAGTTGCTTTAAACAAGAAAAACTATTATCTCCATTTCAATTTATTTGTAGTAACAGAATAATATTTTTCTTTTAAAATAAATAGTTTTAAAATTTTGATGCAAAATTTATAAAATTTATATGTTATTTTATCTTTTATTGATTAAAATATAATTAAGTGTATAGATAATAATTTTATTTTAAAAATATAGAAAATTAAATATTTTCTTATTTATGTATAAAAACCTAAAACAATAATTAAAATAAAACAGAGAAAATATGAAAATATATAAGTATTAAACGATATATATATATATGGCTAGCTTTGGTTTACAGGTTGTCATTATCAATTGCACCATGCATACGTCTTTTATATATGCAGCAAACTAACATTAACTATAATTAAATTAATTATAAAGATAGCGGAATCGATTTTAAACCCCCCAAAGTTGATATTCCATGTGTGCTTCGACAGATGTGATTATGTAATAAATAGTATGACGAGCTTAAATGGAGGCATGCCGCACGCCAAATTATTGTACGTACTAGATGCATGCAATAAGCGAAACTTATATCTATAATGTTAATTAGTAGTTGTGTATAAGGTTAGATATGTCAATAGAAAATTAGATGGCCAGTGAAGTATATTCGTAGAGTATGAATAAATTATCTATTTTAATTTTGTTTCGAATTCAGAAAATTCAGAAAACGCATGATCTATGCAACAAACTACCTTTAGAAAAAGTACCATAAAATATATTTGAAATTCACATGTTTATATAATAACCAATAATGTGTATATGAAACGAATTCCACAATCTAATCACCATAAATAAGTGTCGATTGTAGACATCATCCAATCGTCTGCGAAGAATCAAACATATCGAAGTTGGTTATATGCTATATATGAGATAGTTAATCTTAAAATCACTGTTTCAAAGTATTTACATATATATACAATTTATTGGTTGAAAATTTGTCTCATCGGACTTCGAATAGTTTGTAATTAGACAAGTTTTCACGCACCAAACTTTTAAGATTATAGTATGATATATAAATTTGATCTTCTGTATTCTGGTAAATATCTTATATCTAGTTTCATCTATTCAGTCAACGTCTCTACTAAACACGTAGGTTCATGTTTGTAGGCAGTTTACATATCAATAATCCCCTATATATTATTTGAGAATTATTTAAAAAGTTGTGACCTTAAGTTTCTAAAAATTAATAATAACCTCAATCCTATATGACATAGCTCTTTGGCTTCTATTTCAAATTTCAAGGATTCTAGAGCATGTGATAAAATGTATAGTTTAAAAATTATACTCTATAACAATATAATATTTTGTAGGCTATAGTTGGTCGCATATATCAAATATTTATTGTTTCGCATGGTTTCCTTAAATAACTTACGGAATTACCTAATATGATTAAAATATATATGAGAATTAATGATTTTAAACAATAAAGATTTGATAACAATCTTCATACTTTTTTCTCATTTTGTTTATTTATTTATTATTAAAATAAATTACACAATTAAATTAATCATATAATAAAAATCTAGATTTTTTGTGTATGTTGTATTTCGAATTTTTAAAAATGAGTATAAATTACTAAAACAGTTAAAAGTCTCAGATAAACTTTTAGGATCAAGGTTTTAATTTTTTTCTATATTAAAATATAACGAAGAAATAATTTTAGTTTATATATATATATTTCATATCATTTTAATTAAACTATATATCGTATGAAAATACACACTTATATTTTGATATTTGTCTTGAACATATATTGAAAAGTTAATATTTTAATTTTGAAATATGTCATTATTTTTTTAAAATGATTATAAATTATTGAAACTACTAAACATCTCACATTAAAAAAATTCGTTGGTGTAAAGTTTTATTACACAAATATGCAAATAATCATAAAATCATATGAGTAAAAACCTCATTTAATAAATATCCATATTAAAAGTGTTCTATATTACTATGTTTATATCATTTAAATTTAATTATATATCATATATAATATATAAGATTGATTATTTTGATTTATTTACCCTAATTGCGAATAAATAAAATGATAGTTAAATTTATATGCATACGTCATTTTATTACATAATAGTAATTGATTTCTTAGTTATTTAATATATATATTTATTATTTTATTATTTTATAATATGCATAAAAATATAAAATAAATAACAAATATAAAATACTTATTGTGCATAAAGTGCAGATCTTAACCTAAGTATGTAACTCTTTAATTATTTTAAATCTTAAGTATTTTCTAAATCTCAGGTCAAAACAAACAAACGAAATGAGAATAAACTTCAAAAAAAATATTTATATCGAGTAATAACCAAAATATAAAAAACACAACAAGAGAAAAAAAAAAGATAAATAGGATTGACACGTGAACGTAAGCTTCCCATAACCATAATTAATTTTAAAATTGTTAAATCATGATAAAAAACTGAGTTCATTTTTAATTTGTTATTTTTTCTTTTTTTTTTAAATCATTATGCTTATGTTAACTCATGACCATAATTAATTTTAAATTGTTTATTTGTATTTGAAAAACTTAAATATTGTTTTTAAAAATAATTTAAAACTTAACTTATTTTTTATAAAATTAAAAAAATAATTTGTAAAAAATAAAGTTTTCTAATATTATTAGAAAAATAAATAAATTATATTAAATTAATTTTGAAACTTTATATATTTTAAATGCAAGTATTTTACCAACTGCTTCTTACAAAAACATTAGGAAACTTGCTAGTATCCTACCAATCAAAACCAATGACACTCCATTTATTTTCCGTCACTTTAACACTAAAAAGTGAAAAGATATAAGAAATTAAGTCAATTAAATTCTAAGATTTTATCTACAATTCCAGTTACAATTGTTTCTGATCCTACGTATAAATAATTATATAAAAATTCCAAAATTCTAAAATTTCAAATACATATAAAAACAATCATATATAAATTTTAAATTTGTCAATACTAAAATTTTATATTTTAATTACATATATTCACCATACGCAAGGCACATGTCTTATCCTAATTAGCTCATGTTTGTCTGGTGTTCCAACCATAAAAATAAAAGATAAAATTCATATCGATCATCTAAAGAGAGATATGATACTATGGCGGTCCATGCATCAATAAGCATATATATACTTGAGGTAGCCCTAGCTATAATGTTATATATACTTTTTTTTAATTGTATAATATTTTATATACATCCACTCAATATATATAATATGAGTTAGTTATGTATGTATCTTTTTGGGAAAATGTTTATGTATGTATATTAATTTGTTTGTGTCCTTCACATAAGCATGTAGCATCTAAAGCAAGTTATAACAATTTACTAGATTTTGATTCACGCTTTCAAAAGTTCTGAATTTTGTAACAAATCAAATTTATATGTTATAGATTTATATGTTTGAATATGTATTTACATTTAAATGTGAAATTTAGATATTATACATGAACCATTATATTTAGTGTTATGAAACACAATCCGGAACCATTGTTAAATCGATGACTTTATATGTAATATATTTAATTTTTTTATAAAACTCCCAAACGTCCCGCTAAAACTCGGGACTCGGTTACTGGTTCAAAATGCAAAAATATTTTGAAACAAACCAAATTCATATGATATAAATTTGTATTTTTGATTATGTCAACATTTACATGTTATACATGAAGTTTTATATTCAGTATTCTGAAACAAAATTTAGATCCATAGTTAAACCGACAAAATTAATGACTTTATTTTTGTAACTTGGTTTGGTTTTAAGAAAAATTTATGATAAAAATTCTATAAACCCGCAAAAAATTGGGTATTAAAGCTGATACACTTTAGTTTTGAAAGAAAATTCAAAAATATTTTGAAAGAGATTAGCCTATTAATCAACCTATTAAATAAATATTGTTTGTACAAATTATATAGTTTTGTAGGCTCAAAAACTAAAAAATCCTATTGCCATTAATGAAAATAAAAATTTATTCATATCATTAATGATATTTTTGGAAAAAATAAAAATTTCATTAAAATGAGTGATCATGTTTTAATAATATTGATATTTACATATAAAAACATAAACATCCAATGGTAAACCTTGGGAGAATAATGTACATAAACAACAATGTTATACAATTAAAAATATATAATTTATGAATTTATTTATGATTTATATAAAATAAAAATATCTGCGTAGATTCGCTGATGAAAACTCTAATGATATTTGAAACTATTGGACCAACCGAAAAGAGATGTAATGGAAATCCTTTATATATTAATCCTGAAGCATTCATAAATGCACAACCTTGGAGAGCATGCTTACGTGTCAAGTTCACAGAGCTTCTCAGTTTTTATTTTTTAATGGACCAACTTTGATAAGAATGAAATAATGTAACATTTAATTTTTTGCATTTAGGACTATAATATACATACATTTTTTAATGGACCAACTCTGCTAGGTATAAAACAATATATTTTATTTCCTTAAATAAAAGTTACGGAATTACCTAATATGATTAACATATATATGTAATTAATGATTATGAATAATACATATTTTTTGTCTCCTCTCTCTTTTTTTGTTTAATTTTAAATTATTAAAATAAATTAAACAATCACATTTAAATATATAATAAAATAAATAATTTTTTTCTTATAAGTTATATTTTTAATTTTTTTAAAATGACCATAAATAACTAAAAATAGTAAAATCCCACATTGAAAATTTTATGATCAATGGTTTAACTTTGTTTTTTTTCAAAGAAGATACAAATTATCATAAATCGTACGAATATGAAGTATCATTAGTAGATATTCATAATATAAATATGTTAATTTAAAAATTTCAGTAAAAATGTTTGAGGTAGTAGATACAAATTATAGTATTCGAAAGATTTTTGTAGTTTGTTTTATTTGCTTCTTTTTTAATATCTTTTAGTTTGTTTAGATAATTTAACTAATTTTAAATTAGATTTATTAATAGTTTAAATATTTTGATTTTTTTTTCAACTTTTAATGTTTAGGAAATATTTTTTGGGATGATTTCAGATATTGTTTACAATCCAATCCAAACTGAATTGAGTAGATCAAATCGAATCAAATCCGATAATTAGTAAAATTCAAATAGGATTTATGAGAATAATACCAAAATCTGAAAATACGTGTTAATCAAACTAAAACCGACGAAGTCTCAAATGTCCAGACCTATGATGATTTAAGATAC
Source organism: Eruca vesicaria subsp. sativa (assembly GCA_932364175.1). Taxonomy (NCBI): domain Eukaryota; kingdom Viridiplantae; phylum Streptophyta; class Magnoliopsida; order Brassicales; family Brassicaceae; genus Eruca; species Eruca vesicaria. The sequence goes on from CAKOAT010081155.1 coordinate 152,113, forward strand.
CAACATTTGTATTCATCATTTTATAATCGATAAATATTGTAGTATTGCAAAATGTTAAAAACCATTTAATGAATAAATATTATTATAAAAATTTCACTCCGCGCATGCGCGCGGCTTATCATCTAGTCTAATATTAAAAAAAGAAAAAAGATACATCAATTCGTAAGTCTATTTCAGCCTTTCGAACTTCAACGTCATGGGACCGCTAAAGAATCTTTTGTTCTTTTGTAAGTCTTCTTGATTTAGAAATGTACTCAATCTCTTGGAGTCGGGGTTACTTTTAGAATGATATTTTATGACTTGTGTCGAAAGCATTTACAATCAATCGGTGGAACCAAATCCAATGTACCGACACCTTTTCGGTTCATTCATCCAAACAGTAAACCTTGCTTGTTTCTATTCAAAATTACTACAAATTCATCTTTTACAAAAAATTCAAAAAAAAAAACATTAAATTTTAGAATAACATAAATCTAGTTTACCAATAAAAATCTTTTCATTATTATTTTTTAAATCTGTCTATACCTTAAACAACAACATGATATGTAATATTAATTTCATCTCAAGCGAAGATTTATAACACAATGCCAATGATTTTTTTTCAGTTTGTTTACAATATATATATATATGTGTGATTTAAGTCTCCAAAATCTTGCTTTAACTATTAAAATACAGCATACTTAATATGCTTAACTACAAACCAATAGATTAACGAAATAATATCACTATGGGTCACTTTTACACTTTCTAATATCACTATGGGTCACTTTCTTCTCCCCACACACTTTTTCCTAACCATTTGTTTAGTTTCGTTACCTTTTCTAACTAAAAAAGAACTACGGTGGTCCCATTCACTTTTCTATTGTTATCTACTTCTTTATCATTAAAAAATAACTGAAATTTCTCATGTAAAATCATAGTCACCTAAATTCCTACGCAGTGCTCAAACTTGATCCGCAAATAGATTTATATGATAAGCTAGCACCGACGTGAGCAGTCGGAGAGGTCTGTTGTCGGCAATCTCAGACCGTGAGCTTCAGTCCGATAGAGTTCTACCGCAATCCGCGGCTGAGTCGTCTCCTCCCGACCGTCGTCATGCTCGGAACAAGAGTCCTGGCCACCGGAATCCGTTGTTGCTTAAGTCATTGATCGAAAAAAACTTGCCCAGAACAACAATGGTGAATTTTTAATTATTTGCACATATGATCCTTCAACTTTTGATTATTTTTCAATTTGTCTCAAACTTCTAATTTGTACAAGATTGATCACAAATTTGTCCATAAACTTTTTAATTGTGTTATCCAAACCAATTTTCCACATGGTCCCTATTGTTTTGTTTGTTTCATTAATACCCTAGATGTTTTTAATTTTCAAATAAATCTTTTTAATTTGGTTTCATATTTCCAAATGTATAACTTATATATATATATATATATATATATATATATATACATCTTAAAACTGATTGCATTGGAGACATAGAGAGACAACTAGTTTATCATCTAAGAATATAGAGCTCAAGCTTCGTTGTAGATATAAGGATATTAGGTACATGTGGATATTATGTTTTGGTGTACACGTGGATATTATTTTCAGGTGTACACATGAATATTGTTCTCACAAAAATCCATTCCATTCATCAAGCATAGCCAGTACAAATTACACATATTGACACTACATATAATGATCTAACATAAAGTAATCAATTTTTTCGACTCATAAAAATATCCATCAAAGAAAATATGTGATTAAATTGCTTTACAAATTTACCACGATATATATGTGTACACATAATTTTACTGATCAATGTGTACAACAAACATGTACATGTGTACCTCGTAATTAGAATGTGTCTCGCTACTATCTCGAAGAAGTGACTAACCCATAAAAGTATGATCAAATTTCTTTAAAAAGTAATAAACAAGCTAAAAAGTTTGTTTTACATGTTGTTGTACACATTAGAGTAGTGTCATGTTTGCAAATGATTTTTTATGTACACATTGATATCATTGAATTTATTGTTTTATGGTTTCTTATGGATTGTTTTTGGATGGTCTTATCTTTATGTGTGTTTGCAAATGATTTTTTATGTACACATTGATATCACTGAATTCATTATTTTATGGTTTCTTATGGATTACTTTTAGATGGTCTTATCTTGAAGATAAAGATGGTTGTTTGTTCGTGAATGGTGTACATATGGATGCCAAAAAAAAGTGTACACATGGATATCAAAAAACAGTGAACACATGTATACAATCCGGGTCACATGTATACACGTGTTAGTGTACACCTTAACAAAGCTTTCCAAAATACCAAAATCCTCAATTTGAATGTATTAATGTACCAATGACAAAAATGAGAAAAAAATGTAAGTGTACACATGTGATTTTTGGCCCACCATAACTCTCGACTCTCACGCGTTAATGTACACATTTGTATTTATGAGATTGATGTACATATGGACATCAAAAGTACACTGATATGTTATGATTTTAGTGGTTTTTAGGATCTCATCTAATTCATATTGATAATTTAGATTGCATATTAGATGTATATATTGAATTCTAATGCATATTGCATATACTAGGGTCTAAAGTGCACTTTTAGAAACTCAAAAGTCGATTCACGCGGGTGTATCTGCAATTTACAAAGCTTGAATTTTCTTTTCTTGGGTTTCTAGTATAGTTTTGGTCTCCAAAGCTTGAATTTTTCATAATTACAATTTCTTTTAGAAGTAAAGTGCTTGTATGTTGGACAAAGAGCAGAAAATGAAATACAATCAAAATGTATGTTATTCATGAGTTGCTACTGATTTAGATTCAGCGAAAACGTTGAATAATTCTCATGCTTTTGTTGTTGAGTCGATGTTATTGGATATACAAATCTTAAACTTGCAAATTAATATTGTAAATTTGCATTTGTTTATTTAAGTAGTGTTATATTATGGTAATATGTATATGTGAGATTAGCAAAATAATGGACATGTGAATTTTTGTCAATCATTATGCACATCAAATGTCATGGTCTCCATATATTTTCTTTATCACGAATCACATTCAAGTTCAACATTTATTATAGAAACACAGCAACTTCATAAAAATAAGCTAATGGATACACATAGTTATGTACACACGACAAACTACCATGAAACACATAGTTACCACACAACACTTGTACTCATGTACACAAAAAAGACTATTACATTGGTACATAAAAACTCTAGTGTAAAATGTACACCTCAACACTTAGACATGAATACACAACAACTCTTGTCCATGTGTACACACAGTTATGATGTACACGTGTACGCGACACATAATATACACAACTAAAATGTACACAAAATAATAATATTTTTACATTTGATGTACACATGTACGCTTTATTTTTTTGATTCACATTTGATGTGTACACGAATGTACACATCCCAATTGTACACAATAGAATGATATTTTTATATGAAAACATGGTTTTATTGGAAACAAGGTTTTACTGAATATTTGTCATCTAAGTCAAATTTTCCAACTTTAGCTTTCAGAGCATAACATCATGCGCATGTGAAATATTTTTCCACAAACTTCGACCCACTAATCTATTTCAATATTAGAGTATGCTTACATGTAAAAAATTATTATTTTGTGTGTATTTTGATGGTGTACACAATGCTCACAGTACATGTGTACAACAAAATCGAATCGAAATATATGAAAAAGATGTACACATATAAATGAATTGGTGAATGCTTACTCAAAAGTACCAAAATACATAACATAATAGATCGATTCATGATGAAATGTCTTAAATAACAATGTACAAATAGTTTTGTATGTTGTTCATATCTAATAATTTTATGATTTTTAACATTCCGTTTTAATTCATATTTTGATGCATTTTGATGTTATTTGTGTACGTGTGTATTCAATTACATTAACAAATGTTGGAGTTCATAAATTGTTAATTTTGGGCAATTTCATGAGCTTTAAACAATAGTGAAATCAAACTTAAGCGTGTGGAACCAATCTTACAATACAAGAAATGGATGAAATGCATGTTTAGAATTTTGGGATTGTTTCACGAGGATTAATATGAAATTTTGAAATTTTAAGATCAAACTGAGAATAACTAAAAAATTAGAGGACCAAATGTGCAAAGTAAAGACAAATCACCATTGTTGCTCGAGATTTTCTCAGTGACGAATCAAGTGACAACGACTCTCGACGGTCACCACGGTGAATTTGCATCGAGGAAGAAGCTTGACGGTCATGAATTGAGGTTCGATGTTGCTGTGAATCAAAAGAAAGAGGCGTGGCGGAGTTGTTGCAGAGGAGGAAGCTTGGTGGGGATGTTTTCATGGCTGATGATGAAGATATAGACGTTGGGGTGACGACCGTGATGTTATTACGGTAGATTTCGAGAAGGAGATGAAATCGAATTTCGACACCACTTCTGTCACAATCCAAAACACCGCCGCTTCTGTTGCTTTTGTTTTTTTTTATCGTTGGCTTCATCACAAAAATAATCATTTTTCATATAAAATAATGGTTAAATAGATAGAATAGATAATGGGTCCTACTAGTTATGTTTAGTTAGGAAAGAAGGGAAGAAGTTAAGGAAAAGTGTCTAAATAGTATAAAGTGACCTATTATGATATAAAAACTCATAAAGTGTCTATTTCTGAAAATAACTCTAGATTAACACACGCATCTTAAGCACACAAGGAAACACAAAAAACTGAACACAATAATTTTATAACACGATTATGACATAACCGCGTCCGATCCATCTGAAACACCCCACTAAAAATTAATAAACTGGTGAGCAAGTGGTTACTAAACTAAGTTATCTTATATATATATACGACGATCAAGGAGAAAAAAATCAAAGATCCTGAAAAATAAAGCATATTGCTTGGCTGTAAGTGATAAAGATACCATTACAAAGTTTGTATACAAAAAATAATGATGAGTAAGTTTCAACTTACAAGCTTAGTTCACAGAAAAGGAAAAGAAAAATCATAATCTAGACGCTTCTTCATATGGCTTCATCTCCCACCAATAATATAGCCTTCTCGAGACACATTGGTGTGTGCATGCAGCAGAAAGGACATTCTCTACATAATTCAAAAATATTTCGCGTCGCAAACTGGGCTTGAACCACTTGTCTCAGATCCAATGATTCAAACGTCCATTTTATATTTTTGCTAAATTTTGAATATCGTTAATTCAATGGTTTTTTGCCTACAGGGATTAACGCTACAATTCTCTCTTTAATACCAAAAACTAAGAATGTTCAGACTATGAAGGAGTTCAGGCCTATTGCTTGTTGTAATCTCTTATACAAGGTCATTTCCAAGGTCTTGGCCACCAGATTGCAGGTTATAATGCCATAAGCTATTGAACCGAACAAAGTGCCTTTGTGAAAGGAAGGTTACTTTTGGAGAATATCATGCTTGCTTCTGAGTTGGTAAATGGATATCACAAGCCTTCTATGACTCCTCGTTGTGCCATTGAATTCGACATATCTAAAGCCTTTGATACAGTTAAGTGGTCATTTATTACTAAAGTGTTGGAAGCCATGAATCTCCCAAACCAGTTCATAAAATGGATCAGTGTATGTATCTCCACGGCTTCTTTCTCAGTGGCAGTGAATGGGAATCTTGAGGGCTTCTTCACAAGCGCAAAAGGAATCAGACAAGGTTGTTCTCTCTCTCCTTATCTCTACGTTATCATGAACAATGTTCTCTCCAAAATGCTGAATGAAGCAGCAGCGAGTGGTATCTCCGAGTATCATCCGCAGTGTAGAGAAGTAAACTTGACTCACTTAAGCTTCGCTGATAATATCCTCGTTTTTACGAACGGTTCAGTTCAATCTCTTGATGGAGTATTGCAGGTTGTTCTCTCTCTCCTTATCTCTACGTTATCATGAACAATGTTCTCTCCAAAATGCTGAATGAAGCAGCAGCGAGTGGTATCTCCGAGTATCATCCGCAGTGTAGAGAAGTAAACTTGACTCACTTAAGCTTCGCTGATAATATCCTCGTTTTTACGAACGGTTCAGTTCAATCTCTTGATGGAGTATTGCAGGTGATGAGTCGCTTTGCAAGTTTTTCTGGCCTTCATATTAATGCTACCAAGTCTTCCATATTCCTCTCAGGTGGTTGTGGAGATGAGATTGGGACTGCAGCAGCTGAGAGAGGTATAGGAGTAGGTGTTTTACCTATTCGATATCTTGGACTCCCGCTGACCACCAAAGCTTTGACAAGTCAGAATTATGAACCTTTGATTGATAAGATAAGAACTCGGCTAATGTCTTGGGAAAACAAGAGCCTCTCCTATGCTGACAGATTACAACTCCTTAAATCTGTCATTTACAGTATTGTCAATTTTTGGAGCTCTGCTTTCATCCTCCCCTTAGACTGTCTTGATAAAGTTGAAGGTCTTTGTAGTGCTTTTCTCTGGTCTGGGACGGTTACTCAAACTCATAGTGCAAAAGTCTCATGGGTGGATTTGTGTTATCCTAAAGAAGAAGGTGGCTTGGGGTTACGTAGTCTCCGTGATTCCACTCGGGTCTTTGCACTAAGGTTAATTTGGCGTCTGTTTGCTAGCAACTCGCTTTGGAAATCTTGGATACAAGCCTATCTTTTGCATAATAGTTCTTTTAGGGATGTGAAGGAACATGCTCAGGGATCTTGGATTTGGAAGAAATTGTTAAGACTTCGGGAGGTTGCTTGTCGGTTTATTCGTCACGAGGTTCGAAATGGTGAATCAGTTTTCTTTTGGTTTGACAACTGGTTGAAGATAGGAAGACTTATTGATATTACAGGGGCACAAGGTACACGGTATCTTGGCATTTTGCGACAAGCAAAGGTCTGTGATGCTACTGATCAAGCACGTTGGAGTGTTGGAGGAGGGCGAACTCGAGTATTTCAAGACCTTATTATGTAGCTTAGGGATCATCTTGTTCCTCGGAGTGATTCTGGTCCTGACATAGTTCTGTGGAAGCATGCGACTGATGATTATCAGGGATGTTTCTCAGCTAGTAGGACCTGGGAGCAGATCAGGGTACGACGAGATAAGGTTATCTGGAGTAAGGTGGTGTGGTTTTCCCAGGCTGTCCCGAGGTACTCATTCATCACATGGCTGGCGGTCAAGAATCGCTTATCTACTGGAGATCGTATGAGGACTTGGGGTATGCAACAAGATTGTATGCTCTGCGGGGAGAAGGACGAAACAAGAGATCATCTCTTTTTTGCTTGTCCCTACAGTTATATGGTGTGGGTTACAGTGACTGGAAGGCTGATAGGAAATCGAATTACTCCGGACTGGCATGACACATTGGATAGTTTGCAGTGTGATCGAGGCTCCAGTCTTGATAAGGTGTTGGAGAAAATGGTATTCCAGGAAACAGTCTACCATATTTGGCGAGAACGGAATGCGCGGAGGCATGGCAAAACTTGGATACCAATGGAAAAACTAGCTCAATTGATTGATAAATCCACGAGGAATAGAATCTCTTCTCTCGGGTACCGGTATGGGAGTAAACTGGAGGGTCTTTTGAGACGATGGTTTGAGCTTACAACATAAGTTTGTGTTGGTTTTCAACATCATAGTAGTTTTTATTCAGCACGATTTAGCTATTTTAATTAGTTTTTGTAAATGCCAATTCTTTTGATTATTATCAATAACTTTGAAATTTCATCAACAAAAATAATGAAAATTTAATGAGAATCGAAATTGAAATCTTAGAGGTGATCTGATCCTATAGACCGCAAAAAAGTAAAAAAACCTATAGCACCAAGGAAAGATCTAAGAATATTGCAACAACAAACTTAGAACTAAAGTTTAGCAAGAAACATCAACTATACCTTTTGCTGATCGAAACCTGCTGAGAGGGCTAACCCGAAGATCTCTCAAGCTGCAACGACGGAGAGCCTGGCCTACACTCCGGTGCTAGCTGAGAATGGATTGCGTTGAAACAAAACCCAAAGCCACTCAGAAAGTAGTTCTCTGATTGTGCCTCAATGTCTTCATTTGAAATAGAGCACATGAGAGCCATCATCTCATGAGAAGAGAAGCACGAGCCTCTACTTCTGATTAAGTCTGATGATGCATAGATCCAGAATCACAGGGACAACGCTAAACAACTGTGTCATCGGCCTCTTTGAAACAAACGGCTGAGATGACTGAAGCTAGGGTTTGACGGCCGGGTGGGGAGAGACACTTGATTTTGTAGACCATGAATGAAAAATACATTTTATGATAATGACAAGATAACATACATGAGGACATAAGCATGAACTGCACAACAAGATGAGCATTTTTTTTCTAACACAAGATTAGCATTTATGACTGGTATAATGTTGATTCTCGAACTACTGCTCTAGACTCTAGTTGATGATGTCCAGAGTTCTTAAAACTAGAAATGATGGGCTATGTTATTTACCTATAAAGCTCAAACAAGGCATGTTAATAAAGCCTCAATAAAAAGTAGTGAATGATAAGTTATCTAATAAATCATCTACTTTATGTGGAAACTTCTTTGTGTAATGGTTTGATTAAGTATTCAGTAATACTTTTATATCATGAGATCTAACTTTAAATTTGCAAAGAAAACAAAATTATGTGATTTAATGAAAAATTGATTTACAGTATGTCGTAAAAAGTACGGTAACACTCATACCATAATCATATAAACACACAGCATGAGGTTTTACTACACCACGTAACTTTGTGTGTGTAAAGCCCACAAAAATATCAGGCGTAATAATGATTATAAACCACTTAATTTTTAAAAGGCTTAAGGCTCATATCTCTCTCTCTCTCTCTCTCTCTCTCTCTCTCTCTCTCTCTCTCTCTCTCTCTCTCTCTCTCTCTCCTCTCTCTCTCTCTCTCTCTCTCTCTCTCTCTCTCTCTCTCTCTCTCTCTCTCTCTCTCCTCTCTCTCTCTCTCTCTCCATTTACTGGGTCACCTATGATTTGGGGAATACGACAAATCTACTTTTTGTCGGTTTTCTGTGACTTCGTGTCTGATTCATTACATCTTCTTCCGGCGACTCAACTCTTCTTCCACGGCATTACTTTGGTTTCCTTCTCTGACGCAGGCGAGCAAGAAAGGTGATTGCTTTCGATCTAAGATGATGATTTGATGCAGCATCAGCACCAGCTGGTTTCTCAATTCAGGGTGGTTCTTGTTTGAAAAAAAAAGCAATTAGGGTTCTTGAATGGACTTGAAAATGGATAATGTAATCGGTGGCAAGTTTAAGCTTGCTCGTAAGATCGGCGGTGGCTCTTTTAGAGAGCTTTTTCTAGGTAAAGGAGATTGCCTTTTATCTGATTTTGATTGCAATTCAATCTCTGTGGATCACCTTTGAATCAAATCTGATTGTTGAGAACATAATATCAGGTGTAAGTTTGCAAACATGAGAAGAAGTTGCTGTAAAACTGGTATCTTTATTCAAATCTGCCTCACCTCTTTATTGATAACATCTCTTTCTAAGTTTTATACTTAAACGTTGTGTGAAATTTTGAAGGAGCCTGCGAAAACTAAGAATCCACAACTTCATTATGAGTCCAAGATATACATGCTTCTACAAGGGGGAAGTAAGTTTACCATTAAGTATTAGTTTACTGGTTATATTGTGTAGAAAGATGATTGATTCAACATTGGTTAGCTGTGGATTGTAGCTGATATGAGATAACTTTGTTGTTTTGTGTGGTTGAAGCTGGCATCCCTAGCCTCAAGTGGCTTGGGGTTCAGGGAGACTACAATGTGATGGTGATTGATCTGCTTGGACCGAGTTTGGAGGATTTGTTCAACTATTGTAATAGAAAACTCACTTTGAAGGCAGTTTTGATGCTTGCGGATTAACTGGTGAGTATTTGACTTTAACTTTGTGGGGATTGGAGTTTTGAGATTTCAACTAAAAGTGTTTGTTCACCATTGTAGATTAGCAGAGTTGAGTATATGCATTCAAGGGGGTTTCTTCACCGTGACATCAAACCAGATAATTTCTTGATGGGACTTGGTCGCAAAGCAAACCAGGTGCTTTTGTCTGTACACTGTTGGGCCCGAATTTAGCCCGTTAGCTGAATTAATGGGCCAAATAGTAAGAGCCGTTTGCGAAGCCTTACGAGCCCATTAGGAAGCCTCCCCTCAAATGAGGACCACATGAAACCGTAACCTATCGGTGAAAACAGGTCACGAACAAAAGACTCGGGACCTCATTTTCAAAACAGTTAGCAAGAAACAGCTCCG